>CM065744.1:6700957-6853457 GCA_033310375.1 Conus canariensis | reverse complement strand
TCTGGTGGTTATATGTGTTTCTTTGGTTTTTGGTGTGTGTGTGTGTGTGCGTGTGCGTGTGTGTGTGTGTGTGTGTGTTTTCGTCCATGGAACTGACTAGCACCCAGCCTGAATCTCCAGAGTTAGTGTGAAGGGAAGGGGAGAAAAAAAAAAAAGACGTGTCAAATATGCAGTTTCCACCAAGGACCTGAGACTTCCAAGAACTGCCGTGTTGTTGGTAGGGTTGACCCCCACGTCACCCCACCCATTTTAACGGGCTTTCATGTTCAGCGCTTGCTTTCAGACAACAAGCCTCTCACACAGCGGCACCAGACTTTCGGCGGGGGTAACCTGATGATCATGAACGTGAAGTCGGAGGATGCTGGGGTGTACCAGTGCGTGCTGAGCCGCAGGCTCTTGAAGCTGCAGTACGAGGCCACGCTGAACGTGCACAGTAAGTGGTGCACACAGACAGAGAGAGAGAGAGAGGGTGTTTTGTTTGTTTGTTTGAATATTGTCTGCAGATTGCCTTGAATGTCTGTTAGAGTTCTTAGGAGGTTAATGTCTTTTGTACATGAAGGTTTAAACATGCATGCACACCCACACGCACACACACACATGCACACGCAGGCATGCACGCGCACACACTTATACATGCACACACACATTTGTCATGCACACACGCATGCATGCACAAACACACACACACACACACACACACACACACACACACACACACAGAGTTGTCGCACACACACACACACACACACACACACACACACACACACACACACACACACACACACACACACACAGTCAGATGGTAGGTGAAAAGAAACTTCATCAACAAGGTAATAAATACATTTTCTAGAACAGTAGCATATTCAGTGGAATTGCATCGCATAAAGCAGAGGAATGTATCTCTCAGACGATTTTGTGAAGCTGTTGTTGATAGATCATTCATTGATGTGAAGGTGGTGCTGATATATCATTCATTGATGTGAAGCGATATCCCTGATGTGGCTCTTTGTGTTTGGGTGGGCTACACACCTGATGTGGCTCTTTGTGTTTGGGTGGGCCAGACACCTGATGTGGCTCTTTGTGTTTGGGTGGGCTAGACACCTGATGTGGCTCTTTGTGTTTGGGTGGGCAAGACGCAACATTCTCTTGTCTTCAGTGAGTGACATCCCTGATGTGGCTCGTTGTGTTTGGTTGGGCTAGACACCTGATGTGGCTCTTTGTGTTTGGGTGGGCTAGATGCAACATCAGTGAGTTGGATGTATTTGCATGGCCCTTGATGGTGACCTTGTCCTTTCACTTGCAGCCTACCCGGTGATGACCATGGACCCGGAGTCGAACGACTGGCCCATCACGCGGACGGTGTCCCTGTTCTGCGAGGTGGAGGGCAACCCCAAACCCACTATCATGTGGTACTTCAACGGCGTGCCTATCCACCAGGTGGAGAAGGAGACCATCAAGTTTGAGGTCAGTGGGCAGGGCCACTGCTGCGGAGATGGGTCGGGTGGGGAGTGTGTGAGTTTATGCCTGTGGTTATGTACCTGGTTTCACGTGCTTGCTCACCGAAGGTGATATAGGAGATGATGGTGACTCCACAAGAGTGAAGGTGAAATAGGAGATGGTGGTGACTTCACAAAGTGAAGGTGATATAGGAGATGGTGGTGACTCCACAAGAGTGAAGGTGATACAGGAGATGGTGGTGACTCCACAAGAGTGAAGGTGATATAGGAGATGGTGGTGACTCCACAAGAGTGAAGGTGATATAGGAGATGGTGGTGACTCCACAAGAGTGAAGGTGATATAGGAGATGGCGATGACTCCACAAGAGTGAAGGTGAAATAGGAGATGGCAGTGACTACAAGTGAAGGGAAGGGATTATCCAGTAACTGTATTGTTCACCCACATGGAGTTTGGTGCAACAGTAATGGTATGTTACCACAACATGGCAGTTTGGTGCAACAGTAACTGTATTGTTACCACCAACATGGCAGTTTGGTGCAACAGTAACTGTATTGTTACCACCAACATGGCAGTTTGGTGCAACAGTAACTGTATTGTTACCACCAACATGGCAGTTTGGTGCAACAGTAACTGTATTGTTACCACCAACATGGCAGTTTGGTGCAAAGGTAACTGTATTGTTACCACCAACATGGCAGTTTGGTGCAACAGTAACTGTATTGTTACCACCAACATGGCAGTTTGGTGCAGCAGTAACTGTATTGTTACCACCAACATGGCAGTTTGGTGCAGCAGTAACTGTATTGTTACCACCAACATGGCAGTTTGGTGCAGCAGTAACTGTATTGTTACCACCAACATGGCAGTTTGGTGCAACAGTAACTGTATTGTTACCACCAACATGGCAGTTTGGTGCAACAGTAACTGTATTGTTACCACCAACATGGCAGTTTGGTGCAACAGTAACTGTATTGTTACCACCAACATGGCAGTTTGGTGCAACAGTAACTGTATTGTTACCACCAACATGGCAGTTTGGTGCAACAGTAACTGTATTGTTACCACCAACATGGCAGTTTGGTGCAACAGTAACTGTATTGTTACCACCAACATGGCAGTTTGGTGCAACAGTAACTGTATTGTTACCACTAACATGGCAGTTTGGTGCAGCAGTAACTGTATTGTAAACGAGTGTGGATTGTAAAGCACTTAGAGCTTGGTCTAGCCAAGAATAGGCGCTATATAGGTATTCATTATTATTATTATTAGTATAATTGTTGTTGTTGTTACCACCAACATGGCAGTTTGGCTGCAAAGGTAGCTTTATGTTGGGTGCTAGCACGATTGAACTTCTAACGACTGATGTCAGCTTCAGTTTTCTGCCAGCGCAGCAATATCAGCTAGGCTCCTGAAGTGTGCACTTGCTTTTGTGTGTGTGTGTGTGTGTGTGTGTGTGTGTGTGTGTGTACAAATAAACAGCTTCAACAATCCTTTTCCCTCCCTCCTGTTCAGCAACCCTGTTTTGCCAGCTGTGCAGTGTCTCCCCTGCTGAGTTGCCTTGTGACAACCTTGATTTGATAGATAGTGCCCTGTGGAACACCAGTGCTATAGCGCCCTGTGGAACACCAGTGCTATAGTGCCCTGTGGAACACCAGTGCTATAGCGCCCTGTGGAACACCAGTGCTATAGTGCCCTGTGGAACACCTGTGCTATAGTGCCCTGTGGAACGCCAGTGCTATAGTGCCCTGTGAAACACCAGTGCTATAGTGCCCTGTGGAACACTAGTGCTATAGTGCCCTGTGGAACACCTGTGCTATAGTGCCCTGTGGAACACCAGTGCTATAGTGCCCTGTGGAACACCTGTGCTATAGTGCCCTGTGGAACACCAGTGCTATAGTGTCCTGTGAAACACCAGTGCTATAGTGCCCTGTGGAACACCAGTGCTAGCTATAGTGCCCTGTGAAACACCAGTGCTATAGTGCCCTGTGGAACACCAGTGCTATAGTGCCCTGTGGAACACCAGTGCTAGCTATAGTGCCCTGTGTAACACCAGTGCTGTAGTGCCCTGTGGAACACCAGTGCTAGCTATAGTGCCCTGTGGAACACCAGTGCTATAGTGCCCTGCGGAACACCTGTGCTATAGCGCCCTGTGGAACACCAGTGCTATAGTGCCCTGTAGAACACCAGTGCTGTAGTGCCCTGTGGAACACCAGTGTTATAGTGCCTTGTGGAACACCAGTGCTATAGTGCCCTGTGGAACACCAGTGCTAGCTATAGTGCCCTGTGGAACACCAGTGCTAGCTATAGTGCCCTGTGGAACACCAGTGCTATAGCGCCCTGTGGAACACCAGTGCTATAGTGCCCTGTGGAACACCAGTGCTATAGTGCCCTGTGTAACACTAGTGCTATAGTGCCCTGTGGAACACCAGTGCTGAGTGTGTATCAGGGTGAACCTGGGTGCGGCTATGTGTTAGAGAGCTGGAGTGAGCAGTTAGGAGCATTGTTATGATGGGGGGGGGGGGGGGGGGGGGTTACATAAAAGAGCACAGACACCGGCCTGTTTTGTCGTCTTAGAGTTCGTTGACTATTCCTCCTCCATTGTTCCGTCTCACTGCTGGCTGTGTTGAACATTCAAGAGGGATGTGCCTCAGCGTCTCAGTGTACATGCTTCTGTAAGTGAAAATGAAGTGAAAATGTACAGGAATGTATAACAGAAATGAGTAAGTCAACCATTTTACCTCTTTTAGTTTTGTCTTTTTTGTTTGTGTGGTTTTTTTGCTCCTAAAGATCATTACAAGACTTCGACTTAACAGGTTGGAATTCTTTGTATTTGTCATGTTTCTTGAGTACTGTATGTGTAGTAGGTAGATTGTCAAGTGTAGTGGAAGGGAAGAGTAGAGTGTCTGCAAGGGGGTATTGATGGATGGTAGAGTAAGTGACTCCAGCATGAGGAAATGATTGTCAGACTGTTGTTTGTTCTGCCTGAATTCTGTCTTTGTCCATTCCGTCAGGTCCCCCAGAAGTGGCAACTTAGTCTCTGTGTTCTGTGTGCAGTTGAGTGATGAAAACACCAGGCTGATTGTTTACACCATCCGCTTGGAGAACGCTGGCTACTACCAGTGCATCGCCGAAAACACCATTGGCCAGGTTTTCGCCATAGCTCGCATCGGGGTGTTTGCTCACAGTAAGTCACAGCTTAAAAAGACGGGCCTCTAAATAATAATAATAATAATGTATGGATTTTATATAGCGCAATTCTTGGGATCAACTCATTGCGCTCAGCACACACTCAAACACTCGCACTAACATGTGTTCACACACACACACACACACACACACACACACACACACACACCTACCGACACAGGCGCACTTATCAAGTTCATCGGTTCAAGCGTAAACAATACAGTTATGCATGCAGTACATAAAAAGTCAGGTCATATTAATAGACACAGCATTCAGATATTATGGTTGAAGAAGGCTTTCCTAAAGAAGTATGTTTTTAACTCTGACTTGAATTTAGATACTGTAGGCAGGTCACATAAGCTGTCAGGAAGAGAATTCCAAAGAGTGGGCGCACTAAAGCTAAAATGTGGAGAGAGAGGGAGAGGCGCATAGGGCTGGAGTGTGTGTGTGTGTATGTTTGCATATGCATGAGTGTGTTTGTATTGACTCTCTGTTTCGGTTGGAAAAGCAAGAGGATTCTTAAAAAAAAAGTTCCCATTTATCCTGAGATAGAGAAAATAAGGAATCGTGTGATGCATTGAATTTGTTGTGGGGATGTGTTTTTTAGAAGGATGAGGTTTAAGGGTGGGGAGAGGAATTCTTAGAAGATTTTGATGATTTTACGATGCTCGTTGCTGTACTTAATCAGTTAAGGAAGCTTACTAGTAGTGGATTCAGGACTTGTGTCATCTTTACACACTGTAATGGATAAGTGTGTGTGTGTGTGTACATAATGTAGAGTTTGCAAGTGTTCATGCACTTGTGTTCATGCACTTACATCTCTGTGTCTGTATGGGTGAGCCTCTCCAGTTTGATAAGCTGTAAGAGTTTGTTTTTCTGAAGTATTGATTGCGTTATTAACCGGCCAATGGCTGTCTTGTAATCACACATTATTAAGTGGCTAATAGCTGTCTTGTAATCACACATTATTAAGTGGCCAATAGCTGTCTTGTAATCACACATTATTAAGTGGCCAATAGCTGTCTTGTAATCGCACATTATTAAGTGGCCAATAGCTGTTTTGTAATCATACATTATCAACCGGCCAGTAGCTGTCTTGTAATCACACATTAAGTGGCCAATAGCTGTCTTGTAATCACACATTATTAAGTGGCCAATAGCTGTCCTGTTATCACACATTATTAAAAGGCCAATAGCTGTCTTGTAATCACACATTATTAAGTGGCCAATAGCTGTCTTGTAATCACACAGTATTAAGTGGCCAATAGCTGTCTTGTAATCGCACATTATTAAGTGGCCAATAGCTGTCTTGTAATCGCACATTATTAAGTGGCCAATAGCTGTCTCATAATCACACATTATTAAGTGGCCAATAGCTGTCTCATAATCACACATTATTAAGTGGCCAATAGCTGTCTCGTAATCACACATTATTAAGTGGCCAGTAGCTGTCTCATAATCGCACATTATTAAGTTGCCAATTGCTGTCTCGTAATCACACATTAACCGGCCAATAGGTGTCTCGTAATCGCTGCACTGTGGCCATGGCTTTTGCAGAGGATGCCCCGCCTTCGCCACAGAAAGTGACCTTGACCCCACTGAGCAGCACAGTCCTGCGAATGGATTGGACCCAGGAACCCAGTGACAAACCTATCCTGGCCTTTCTCATCACCTACCGAATATGTGAGTGGAAAATGGGCATGCAGCATGTGTGTATACAACAGTGTGCATTGACACACATACCTGCAGACATGCATGGTCATGCACAAATGCACACACACACACACACGCGCGCACACACACACACACACACACACACACACACATACAAACACACACACACAAACGCGCACACACACACACACACACACACAGACACACACACACAAGTTCAAATTTGGACCCAGTGCATACAACATCAACATGGTCATGGACAGATGGGCTTATTCACACAGACATAGACACACACCAGCATGCACGCACACACATACACACATGCGCGCACATACACACGCACGCTCGAATGCACGCAATCACATCATATTCCAAATCATCAGCAAGTCCATGCTTGTAAGACGTACTCATTCACAGGCACACTGAAGACTCTGGATGGAGGTTTCTCTAGTTGAATAAAGCACTTTAAAGAATTGTGGATAATATTGTTTTGCCTTGTCATCATGAAACACTCTTTCTTTCTTTCTTTCTGCGTACGCAGGCTGATACTCCTGCGGACACTGCCTGTATAGACAGGCAGTGGAGTTTTGTGTGTATGACGTTTTTTATCCCGCCATTAAGGCGAAACACTCTTTAACTTTGTCGCTAGTTATTTCTCTGAATAAATCAGCCTTTGTGTTAAATTCATGCCAGTACCACAGCTGTATCTGCTGGAAACATCAGCGTCTACAATGTGCAATCACCAAGTTGTAATTTTCTCAAAAGATGAACAGTTCAAGCGAATTAATTCTCACTGGAAATGCAGGGTCATTTCCTGTCAAAATGTTTCTGAAACGTCTCTGAGTACACCAGACTGTTAGACGAGTACACAGCATGTGCTTCTCATTTGAACAAGGCCACCCATGTGCTACACGTACATGTGTTTCTCGAAAGATCAGGTGGTTTACATGCTGGTGTGTTTCCCAATACCTAGGGTAGGCTATGGCATGTTTCTACAGATTGATTAGGGTTGAAAATAACTCGCATGTTTAGCAAAAAGCAAACATGCAGACAAAATCAAAAAAGAAAATAAGAAATCCAAAACCAAACAAACGGACAAAATGAAGCAAAAAAAAAAAAAGAAAACAATAACAAATTCTTGCCACCAACATATGTTTGTCATTGTGCAAAGATCAAGCAGACATTAAGCTTGTTACAGGCTTCTGAAAAGGCGATTCGAGTACATTTTGTTTTGGTGAGAACCACTAACTTAATATCATGAAAAATGTCTTGAAACGGCATGGGAAAAACTATTGAAAAGTCATGGAACTGGAACTTGACATGTATGGACCCTGAATACAAAACACCACCCAACAGCCCCTCCCCCCCCTCCCACCGTGTTGATGGTGTGGCTGTGTTGGCAGGGGACGAGGCCAGCCTGAACGAGGTGCAGAAGACTGTGGGAGGCCTGAAGCGCTCCGACAACCTGACCGACCTCCTGCCCTACACCACCTACGTTGTCACCATCCGCACCTTCTCCCGCAAAGGGTCCAGCATCCGTTACACCGTCGAGGGACGCACGCTGGAAGGGGGTGAGAGTTTTTTTTTTTGTTTTTGTTTGTTCATTTTTTTGTGTGAGTTTTTTAATTGGTGGAAACTGTTGTCGGACTTCAGTCGCAGTGTGTAAGACGACTGACAAGGGGGAAAAAGTCGCTTTGAGATGATGGACAGATTCCAGATCTACAGGATGGATTCCAGATTTACAGGATGGATTCCAGATTTCTAGGATGGATTCCAGATTTACAGGATGGATTCTAGATCTACAGGATGGATTCTAGACTTACAGGATGAAGGTAGTGAATGACCTGGTGGTCAGAAGTACACATTAACACGGAAACCGTGCACAGGCACACAAAAATGAGAACTGCTACTTGATTTATGTAGCAGATTCTTGTGATTTAGGAACAAAAGTTTTGTTAAATGATTTTCTCAGAGAATTATCTTGAGTTTCAGAGTCATTTGGGAGTTGCAGAAATTGTTGGGTGGGAAAATAAAAAAGAGGATGTTGAAGGATTGATCGTGTGCATCAGTGGGACAGTCAAACTGTCAGTGGACCTGGCATTTTGCTGTAGTCGTGTTGTTCCATGAGATGTTGTGAAATGAAAACCGTTTCCAAATGGTTGTTGCTATCCATTGTTTGGCATGTTTGGAATGCCTGTTTCACTCACCCCTAAAAGTTGTGGTGGAGCATGGACCTTGACGATGCCAACAGTCGTGTTCTCTGGGTGCCAGATTTGGGGGTTCTGTGTTTTCCTTCTGGGGTTTTGATTTCACAGAGACACACAGTGGTGACATGGACCTAAATGATGTTGGTGATTGTGTGTTCTGTATCTGGGGCCTCATGGTGATGACATGGACCTAAATGATGTTGGTGGTTGTGTGTTCTGTATCTGGGGCTTCGTGGTGGTGACATGGACCTAAATGATGTTGGTGATTGTGTGTTCTGTGTCTGGGGCCTCATGGTGATGACATGGACCTAAATGATGTTGGTGATTGTGTGTTCTGTGTCTGGGGCCTCATGGTGATGACATGGACCTAAATGATGTTGGCGATTGTGTGTTCTGTGTCTGGGACCTCATGGTGATGACATGGACCTAAATGATGTTGGCGATTGTGTGTTCTGTGTCTGGGACCTCATGGTGATGACATGGACCTAAGTGATGTTGGTGATTGTGTGTTCTGTGTCTGGGACCTCATGGTGATGACATGGACCTAAATGATGTTGGTGATTGTGTGTTCTGTGTCTGGGACCTCATGGTGGTGACATGGATCTAAATGATGTTGGTGATTGTGTGTTCTGTGTCTGGGGCCTCATGAATCTAAATGATGTTGGTGATTGTGTGTTCTGTGTCTGGGTCCTCATGAACCTAAATGTAGGTAGGTCCAGCCTAACCGTAGCCATGGCTAACAGGCAGCAGAACAGGAGAAAACTGCCAATTTCAACTTGTTCATACTCCTCAACTACTCAACACTGTCAAATAAAAAATATCTCCACATCTATACTGAACCTCTAACATGAAGTCTGTGTGTTTTTTTATGGTATGAAAGAAGTGTGCTTTTATTGTGAACGATCTAAACACACAAACCAAACACTGCGTCGGCGACCTTGTGCAACGATTCACGCCGCGGGCTATCCGTGACCCGCAAACAACAACATCCGGAAAAGTGTTCGTAACCTTGACAAACTATATGCACAGCGACGATGTTGGTACCATATGAAACAGAAAAGCCTGCAGAATCGAATGGTATAAATTTCGTCATAGTTCCTTTTTATTAAGTGCCGCAAATTTTGTGCCGAAAGACTAGCATAAACTTCAGAAGCATGGCAATATCGGTAATTCAGAACGAAACATATTAAAAGACCACTCGTTTTGTAGAAAAATCAATGCTCTTTTCGTTCGTGTATATAAGGATGCACAGGCTGCTGTGTGTATAAGTTCCGGCCAGGATAAAGAGAGGACCCCGTAGTCCAATCGGCATTCAGCATTCCGACAACGGGGGGGTACGAAGTTGACACGATGTTCGAGTCGAGTGGCGAGTTTAAACCGATGGATCTCAACAATTTTGAGCGTGATCTTGGTAAGTATGCGAACGATTCATTTGTTTAAGCTCTTGCCCTGTTATTTTCAAGGAATTCGTGTTTCTTAACTCTGGAAATTATTTTAGAAGTGATTTTTTTTCATCAGACAAGGGGAGACATGTGCTCGGTCGAGTGGTGTTTGTTAGCTCCCGTGATCGGCACTAATAGTTGCAATCGGTGATCAACCTTTTAGTTTTAAAACAATTTCATAGAATAACTTTTCCCCAGTCTCGTTCAGATTTCATTTTAGAAGGTTTATGATTTTTGTCTAGAGCGAAAATTACGAATAAAGATTAAAATTTGGCAACTGTAACTTCGACAGGGACAATAACTCGGGTTTCAGACCTCAATGAAAATTGAAAGTAGCAGATGTATTGATTTAATTTGCAGTGCTGTTGTACCAAAATGAATCAGTGAATTAATAAAATCAATAAATTGATAAATAAATGAGATAAAAGGAAAATAAAAAAAACTAAAAAGTAAACCAAAAATAGATTCATTAACTAATTAAGAGAATGTTAGCTTGAAGCTGCAGTATGATTGTGGCATATGAACTAAAAGATAGGACCAAGAAAATCTGAATTTGGAATCTTGGAGCATGTTTTATAATAAAGTGACTAGCTGGTGTGTGTTTGTGTGTGTGGTGTGTGTGTGTGGTGTGTGTGTGTGTGTGTGTGTGGTAGCTGATAGCATTCACTTAAAAGTCTTGTTGAAAATTGAGGCAATGTGTGTTTTACTGTTGAATCATATCCATAAATTATAGAACTTGGTATAAAAAACATGTTCTTCAAAATTATCATGCACTTTCATTCACAGTCTCTGAATTCAAACAATCCTTTTTCATCATTGACAGATCAAAACAAATGTCCAGTTATTAACTGTGCTCAGTTTATTTAAAATTGTGTGTGTGTGTGTGTGCGCACATGTGCATGCATGTGTGTGTGTGTGCACATGTGCATGCATGCGTGTGTGTGTGTGTGTAATAAATTTCAGAAGATGACCAGTACCAGCTGCTTGCTGAGAGAATTGGTCCAAAGAAGAAGGGCCGGCCGGCGCATTTGCCAAGTCTGGTTGTAAACAATCGTTTGCTACTTCAACTCAACATGTTGAAGAACCAGGGGAGAACATGGGCTGAAGTCCAGAGTCTCTTTAGTGACATTTGCAAACACCAGATAGAACCTGTTCCCACTTGCAATGTAGAACCACTGATACGGACATGTCTTCGACCGTTTTCCCAAACAGCATCATCACATGTAGAAACTTTCCTCAGTATTGATAAGGACATTGCATGGATTGGACCATATTCTAAGCAACATCAGGTGTCCAAAAAAAAAGTTCCATACCAAAGCTGAGAAGATGAATGCACTGAAACTCCAGATCAAGTTCTTGAAATTGTTTTTCAATGCCAAGGATGATAGGCTGATTGTAAGAAATTTACAACCATGTGCAGTGGCTGACAATTTGATCTCTTACATAGAGGAGTACTTTGGGGAAGGACAAGAACCAGCACACCTGCAAGAATCTGACAGTAGTACTGAAGAAGAACCACAAGAGCCAGATAATTCAGCACTTTTGGAACATGAAATAAATATTTGTCATCAGTCTTCTGATGATGAATCAGAGTGTGAATTTCCATTCAATTTCTCAGGCCAGGGACAGTCAGTAGCAGTTTTCTATGATGATGCATTTTACATTGGTCAAGTACTAGAAATTGTTAGACCTGACCTTGCTTGTATTTCCTTCATGGACCAGAAAGGAACAGAAAACCTATTTAGATGGCCGTTGTCAGACTCCATTGGGGAAGCTGCAAGTAAATATGTCTTTTATTCAGACTTCAACATTTTACCAAAGAACAGAGTCTGGAGCATTGACTTTACCCAGTGGGGAACCCTGAAAAGAAGATACAAACAGTATGTTAAAAAGTACTGTTAATCTTGGGGCACAAAATGGAGATGGCCAGTTTTATCGTGAGGGTGAGCTGACTGAAAAACAAGGACATGGAAAGAGGGTGATTTTTCTGGTATTTGAAGTTCTTAAGACAGTTGTGATTTGCTGTTCCTTTTGGACATATATTTGCCAGTTATTTGGACCATATTTGCTTGGTGAAATTCTTGAGCATTTGATTCTGTCCCCGTGATAATGACAGAATATGTGTGGAATGTGGGTGATTTTGTTTACTTTGATGTATTTTGTACATAAAGGTGAAGGTTAAACTCGTGGATGTTTTTACCTTTAGATTCCTTCTTCAATGCTGATTATTTTGATACCTCTACTTTGTCTGTAGTATGTGTCATTCCCGAGTTATGGGTCATTAAGTAACGGTACACTGTGTTTGCCACTAAATGACACGTCAACAAATTAGCATTTTAGTCATTTTTGAAGAGGCACAGCTAAAAAATGAATAATCACTGAGCTCTGAAAAAAAATAGGCTCAGTGTATCCATCACAAATACTAACTCTGCCAATCTGAGAGCATATTGGGTGAATAGTTCAGAAGATATGAGGGTCCAAACATGGCCCTCTGGCCAAAACGTGAAAAACGCCATTTTTTACCAAATTTTAAAGCTCAATATCTCAAAAACTATTAAACCCATGGCCTTGAAATTTTGCATGTATATCACTTTTAATGGGGTCTTTTGAAAAATACAAAAACATTCCATATTTTTTCAAGTTTAAAAAATGGCTGGACCTACCTACTAAATGATGTTGGTGATAATGTGTTCTGTGTCTGGGGCCTCGTGGTGGTGACATGGACCTAAATGATGTTGGTGATTGTGTGTTCTGTGTCTGGGGCCTCATGAACCTAAATGATGTTGGTGATTGTGTGTTCTGTGTCTGGGACCTCATGGTGATGACATGGACCTAAATGATGTTGGTGATTGTGTGTTCTCTATCTGGGGCCTCATGGACCTAAATGATGGTGGTGATTGTGTGTTCTGTGTCTGGGGCCTCGTGGTGGTGACATGGACCTAAATGATGTTGGTGATTGTGTGTTCTGTGTCTGGGGCCTCATGGTGATGACATGGATCTAAATGATGTTGGTGATTGTGTGTTCTGTGTTTGGGACCTCGTGGTGGTGACATGAACCTAAATGATGTTGGTGATTGTGTGTTCTGTGTTTGGGACCTCATGGTGATGACATGGACCTAAATGATGTTGGTGATTGTGTGTTCTGTGTTTGGGACCTCATGGTGATGACATGGACCTAAATGATGTTAGTGATTGTGTGTTCTGTGTTTGGGGCCTCATGGTGATGAAATGAACCTAAATGATGTTGGTGATTGTGTGTTCTGTGTTTGGGGCCTCATGGTGATGACATGGACCTAAATGATGTTGGTGATTGTGTGTTCTGTATCTGGGGCCTCATGGTGATGACATGGACCTAAATGATGTTGGTGATTGTGTGTTCTGTATCTGGGGCCTCATGGTGATGACATGGACCTAAATGATGTTGGTGATTGTGTGTTCTGTATCTGGGGCCTCGTGGTGATGACATGGACCTAAATGATGTTGGTGATTGTGTGTTCTGTGTCTGGGGCCTCGTGGTGGTGACATGGACCTAAATGATGTTGGTGATCTGGGACCTCATGGTGGTGACATGGACCTAAATGATGTTGGTGATTGTGTGTTCTGTGTCTGGGGCCTCATGGTGGTGACATGGACCTAAATGATGTTGGTGATTGTGTGTTCTATGTCTGGGGCCTCGTGGTGGTGACATGGACCTAAATGATGTTGGTGATTGTGTGTTCTGTGTCTGGGGCCTCATGGTGATGACATGGACCTAAATGATGTTGGTGATTGTGTGTTCTGTGTCTGGGGCCTCATGGTGATGACATGGACCTAAATGATGTTGGTGATTGTGTGTTCTGTGTCTGGGGCCTCTTGGGTTCTTCGTTGCAGGTCTTGGGTTTTGATTTCACAGAAAAACATGGTGTGACATGTGATATCACAGAAAAACAAAGCGTTATGACATGTGACATCACAGAAAAACATAGCGGTGTGACATGTGACATCACAGAAAAACATAGCGGTGTGACATGTGACATCACAGAAAAACATGACGGTGTGACATGTGACATCACAGAAAAACATAGCGGTGTGACATGGACCGTGATGATGTCAGTGATTGTAAGTTCTGTATGTTAGGCTCTATGGGTATTGTGTTTTTGGTCTTTGGTTCTGAAAACGTAGAGGTGTGGCTTAGATCAAAATGATGTCAGTGATTGATTTTATGGTGTGTATCTGAGGCTTTGGGGGTTCTGGAAACGTAGTGGTGTGACTTGGATCTAAATGATGTCAGTGATTTTATGTTCTGTATCTGAGGCCTTGGGGTTCTGTGTTTCAGTCTTCGGATTTGATTTCATGGAAAAACATTGGTGTGACCTTGAACTTCATGATGTCAGTGACTGTATGTAGTGTATCTGAGGCCTCTGTGTTTAAGTCTTGAATTTTGACCTTGGGATGGTTCTATTTTTGCCAGAGATAAATCTTAGAAAGTGTAAATACTATATCCGCCAAACATGAACAAACCAATCACAACACAAAACATGACGCGTTTCGACCTCTTAGGTCTTCTTCAGGCAAGAGAAACAAGATGGACATTCAGCGCCCATCTTGCGCCGAATTTGACAAAGACAAGTGATTGCTCGTTCTTCATTTTCATTGTCCCGAGTGTTGTGTATCTTGCCTGAAGAAGACCTAAGAGGTCGAAACGCGTGTTTTGTCTTGTGATTCGTTTGTGCATGTTTGGCGGATATAGTACGTAAACTTTTAAAGATTTGTTTAGATTTCAGCCTGTAGTCACCTCACTTTGCGACGTGCTTGCTGGAGATAGTCTGTTTGCTGTATGTTCACAGTCTGTTTGCTGTATGCTCATAGTCTGTTTGCTGTATGTTCATAGTCTGTTTGCTGTATGTTCATAGTCTGCTGTATGTTCATAGTCAGCTGTATGTTCATAGTCTGCTGTATGTTCATAGTCTGTTTGCTGTATGTTCACTCCTCTTTACGGCTCTGGCGATGACGGCGCTGTGTAATCATTGTGTACGTACGGCTTGTGCAGTGCCCCGGGCGGTGCCCATATTCCAGGTGAGCAGCCCGTCGGCGGAGACGATGCTGGTGACGTGGGAGGAGCTGGCAGAGAAAGACCGGGGCGGCATCATCACCCAGTACCAGCTGCAGCACCGCCCTGCTGCCACGCCCAGCGCCATCACCACCATCACCATCGACCAGTCACACAAGCGCACCTACCTTGTCACAGGTAAAGAAGGTTTGGTTTGGCAAACTGTCCCGGGGATCATTTTCCATTTTCTTTCTGTCCTTTTTGTCCTTTTTTTTTTTTGAAGGTTCCTTTTCCTGTTTTATTTCACCCTGCGCATCCCAGGGCCTCTGCAGTAGATTTTTGTTTAATTTTCTCACTCTCTCTCTCTCTCTCTTTCTCTCTTTCTCATGCTGTTTTTTTGTTTTCGCAGTAGTCGTTCTATTTTTCCCTTTTCTGTCTCTGTTTGTCCCAGTAATTTTTTTTTTTTTTTTAATCTGATTATCCCAGTAATCATTATGCCCCTATGTGTGTGTGTGTGTGTGTGTGTGTGTGTGTGTGTGTGTGTGTGTGTGTGTGTGTGTTGATCACCTCTCACTGTGTATCCCTGTAAAAAGCCAGCATTCTTTGTGTTCTGCTGTCTGTGTGTGTGTGTCATCTGCTTGGTCTCATAATTGTATTCTCTCTTTCACCTGTGTTACACAGTTGATCTGTCTGTCTCTGCCCCTCCTTCTCTATGTCTCTTTCATACATCGTCTGTCTCTGCCCTCCTTCTCTCTGTCTCTTCCATACATCGTCTGTCTGTCTCTGCCCCTCCTCTCTGTCTCTTTCATACATCGTCTGTCTCTGCCCCTCCTTCTCACTGTCTCTTTCATACATCGTCTGTCTCTGCCCCTCCTTCTCACTGTCTCTTTCACACGTCGTCTGTCTCTGCCCTCCTTCTCTCTGTCTTCCATACATCGTCTGTCTCTGCCCCTCCTTCTGTCTGTCTCTTTCATACATTGTCTGTCTCTGCCCCTCCTTCTCTCTGTCTCTTCCATACATCGTCTGTCTCTGCCCCTCCTCTCTGTCTCTTCCATACATCGTCTGTCTCTGCCCCTCCTTCTCTCTGTCTCTTCCATACATCGTCTGTCTCTGCCCCTCCTTCTCTCTGTCCCTTTCATACATCGTCTGTCTCTGCCCCTCCTTCTCTCTGTCCCTTCCATACATCGTCTGTCTCTGCCCCTCCTCTCTGTCTCTTTCATACGTCGTCTGTCACTGCCCCTCCTTCTCTCTGTCCCTTCCATACATCGTCTGTCTCTGCCCCTCCTCTCTGTCCCTTTCATACATCGTCTGTCTCTGCCCCTCCTCTCTGTCCCTTTCATACATCGTCTGTCTCTGCCCCTCCTTCTCTCTGTCTCTTTCATACATTGTCTGTCTCTGCCCCTCCTTCTCTCTGTCTCTTTCATACGTTGTCTGTCTCTGCCCCTCCTTCTCTCTGTCTCTTTCATACATCGTCTGTCTCTGCCCTCCTTCTCTCTGTCTCTTTCATACGTCGTCTGTCTCTGCCCCTCCTTCTCTTTGTCTCTTTCACACATTGTCTGTCTCTGCCCCTCCTTCTCTCTGTCTCTTCCATACATCGTCTGTCTCTGCCCCTCCTTCTGTCTGTCTCCTTCATCGTTGGCCTCTGTCCTCTCACCACCCCTGATCTGTGTTGAGGGGGTGGAGGCTTGGTGGGATGGTTTTGCATATTGTTTTCATCATGTTGTCATCATTGCTTCCTCACCATAAACCCTCTGCCCAAAATGAGGTGTAGTATGGCTCACAGGATACAGGATGAATGACATTGACCTGTCCAAAATGAAGTGTAGTATGGCTCACAGGATACAGGATGAATGACCTTGACCTGCCCAAAATGAAGTGTATGAATCACAGGATACAGGATGAATGACCTTGACCTGTCCAAAATGAAGTGTAGTATGGCTCACAGGATACAGGATGAATGACCTTGACCTGTCCAAAACGAAGTGTAGTGTGGCTCACAGGATACAGGATGAATGACCTTGACCTGTGCAAAATGAAGTGTGTGGCTCACAGGATACAGGATGAATGACCTTGACCTGTGCAAAATGAAGTGTAGTATGGCTCACAGGATGCAGGATGAATGACCTTGACCTGTCCAAAACGACGTGTAGTATGGCTCACAGGATACAGGATGAATGACCTTCACCTGTGCAAAATGAAGTGTAGTATGGCTCACAGGATACAGGATGAATGACCTTGACCTGTCCAAAACGACGTGTAGTATGGCCCACAGGATACAGGATGAATGACCTTGACCTGTGCAGGCCTCAAGCCAGAGACCCAGTACGAGGTGCGGCTGGCAGCGGGCACCAAGAACGGTTTTCCTGCCAACCGAGGAGGCTGGTCCCACCACACCACCCCCAAAGTCAGCAGTGGTGAGTCTGGGGGCTTCGTACATGACTGTGTGTGTGTGTGTGTGCGTGTGCGTGCGCGTGCGTGCGTGTGTGTTTGTATGTAACTGCATGTGTGTGTTTGTGAATGTGTGTGTGTGTGCGCGTGCATGCGTGTTTGTACGTAAGTGCGTGTGAGTGCGTGAATGAGTGAGCTCCTTTCACCAAATGGACAAACATTCACAGAATTCAGCCTTGCAGTGCATCTCTGCTGTGGATTTTTTTCTTTATTTTGTTATTCTCTTTCACTCTCTCTCTCTCTCTCTCTCTCTCTGTCTCTGTCTCTCTCTCATATGTGTGCACACACAAAAAGCTTTATCTCTCAGTGTTTTGGGAGAAATGAGAAAAAACATCAGCTAGTGAGTGTGTTTAGTTTTCGTAGGGATTAGACACTTTGTGATGAACAAAGGTGTTTTTATGGACTGATTGTTTATTCATTATTGTCCATTTTGCTGTTAGAAACATCAGAATACCTATATCAAGAGAGAGAGAGACCTCAAGAAACAAACCAAACAAAGAAAGAAAAAAAAAAGGCATGTCACATTTACGGTCCAAAACTTCGGAAGTATCCAGATTTTTTTTTTAAAAAGAAGAGAAAGAGAATGAGTAGGACCCAACCAGCAAACCAAACCAAAATACATGAAAGAAAGACCACCAGCAAAAACAAGATACCAGAACCTGAAACACGCATGCTCTCCCTTTGCCTTCCCACGCAGACGGCACTCCTCAGCTGAAGGTGGACGTGCTGAACACCACGGCCGTGCTGTTGCACTGGGAGCGGCTGAAGGTCAGGGGTCAGGGAGACAACTCGGGGGCGCCAACAGGGACAGCCAGCGCTACCTCATTCAGGCGTGGAGCTGCGGCAGATTGGGCGCGACGCCCTGCTGCTCAGCGCCGTCCTGGACCCCCCGGCTGCCACCTACATCCTGAACCAGCTGGGTGAGTTGGTGTGTTGTGTGTGGGGGGGGGGGGGGGGGGGGGGGGGGGATGAGACAGTGACAGAACTGAAATGTCTGGAAGGGAGGATGAGGCTGGAACTGCAGTTGGCATAGACCTGAAGAAATGAAAGAACTGAAACTAGCAGTGTTGGGGTTTTGGTGGTTGGTTGATTTGTGTGTTTGGTTCTGTTTGTTTTAGATCAGAGTATTTCCTGTTCCCTGTACCAGTCTTACAGAGCAGAAGATAGGCTGAGACTAAACTTTCTGCTCGTGCAGGATAGGAGAACAGAGGGAACGAGCTCATTGTTTACCTTTGTTGTTTACCTTTCATATTGATGAACATAGGATAGTCACGCAATTGTTCTTTCTGTCTCTCTCTCTCTGTCTCAGTCTCTCTGTTTGGCTATCTATGACTCCCTCCCTCTCTCTCCTTCCATGTCTTTCTCTGTCTCTCTCTCTCCATCCCTCTCTCTCTCTAGTACACGATGGCATGCTTGCTGTCGCTGCAATGCTCTGAGCTGGGAAAGCTAGTGTTGTGCGCTGAATAGATAGTAAAGTAAAAGAAGTGAAAACATCTTGGACTGATGAAGTTGGTGTTGAGCTTCAGGTAGATGAGATGGAAGAACTGGAACGTTTGACAGTTTCCCTTTTATGTGCTGTGGTTTTAGAAGAGCATTAGCATTATCCATGGACGTTTGCATGCTTAACAGTTTTGACTTGAGTTTTCTCAAAATTGATGTGTTCAATCGCATCCAAATAGTTCATGTAGACTAGGTTGGAATCTAGGAAAAAAAAAAAAAAATGAAGCGAAAGAAGGCCAAGAATAGATCTAGTGAACTAAGAGTGAACAGTAAGAATGTATTCTTACAGAGTCAGTAGTAATAATGTCACCAAATAATCAGCTTAGTTTCGGAGTGTTGCTGCTGCAGTCATCTGGTGTAGGGTGATAGAGTTACAAAAATTCTCAAAAGATTGTATGCCACATTTGTGATCTCTCACAAGCTTTTTTTTTTTTTTTTTTTTTTTTTTTAAGTTCAGTGTCATCTGTGTGAATGTTAACAACAGAAAGAAAAAAAATTGACTGACAGGAAAGTTGAAAAGAAAATTTCAAAGAAAGAAAACCAAATGCTGTTGTTAACTAAGACTTTTATTCCCCGTCTTCTCCCCCTCTCCCCCTTCCCTGTCCAACCATTCCAGAGAACAACACGGACTACGAGGTGACAGTGTACGCCAACCAGAAGGAGGTGCACGTGACGCACACCTTTCGCATTTCCGAGGGGCTGCTGGTGCCCACGGCCAGCAAGCTGCGCAGCCACGTGGTGAACCCCAGCACCCTGCGCCTGGAGTGGACCCCCTCCATCAAGGACGGCAACATCGTCAAGTACCAGGTGTGCTACAAGGAGGCCGCCTCCGCCGCCGACCTGGTGGCGCGCTGTATGGACAGGTGAGAGCGTCGTTTGAGTAAGGGTCATTTTTGTGGGTGTGTGTATGTTTACCCCATTCCGCTGGATGGTAAGTTGTGGTCTGAATGCCAGTGTTCTGTGTGAGATGTGGGTAACTCAGTGGATGTCCTGGCACCCTTCCACAGAGGGACACACAGCCTGGCGCCACCACTAACTAGTGTCATAGGAGAACGGCTGTGAACGTATGATCAGGTATGTCCTCCAGTGGGTTCCCTCAGAGTGACCTGACATGGATTGCTCCCTGTGGATTTTGCAGCTGGGGCTGTGAAAGGACAGGCCTGGGTGTGGCTATGTCTGGAGGAGCCGCATTGAGCAGAATCACCTGTCAGAAGACATGACACTGAGGAGACACAGAAGATGAGGCTGTGAAAAAGAACAAGAAGAAATAAATAAAAGGGTCAACCCAGAATTGGTGGAAAGCTAAGTGGAAATGTGTGTTGTTGCTGCTTGCTGTAAATGTCCTGATGCTGTCATCAGCAAGCTCAAAATGTACTCATGCACACCAAGTTTGGTGTACGTGTCATAGGCGGTCACGTAAAAGACAATATTCAGTGGTCTAAACCAATGATAAGCTAAGTGACAGTGTGTGTCATTAGTAATTGCATTGAACATCTTTATGTAGTCATCAGTGGGCTAAAATTTTCCACAGATACTATCCCTAAAGAATGCCAAAGGTCGTTTACTGTGTTAGAGATTGTCACTTGAAAGACAGTATTCAGTAGCCTGAACTAATGATAAGCTGAGTGATGGTGTGTGTTGTTGCTGCTTACAGTGAGCGTCCTTATGCAATCATCAATGACCTCAAGCCTTTCACCATGTACCAGTTTGGTGTACGCATCATCACTGACGAGCGCCAAGGGTCGTTCACAATGTTGGAGGTCGTCACGTCAGAAGATAGTCAGTATTCTGTGATTGTGTGCCAGTGTGCATGAAAACTGTGTGTGTACTATGTGTGTCTTTTGCTGATGTAAATGTGTATGTGTGCCTGCACAGTCACTGTGTACTATGTGTGTCTTTTGCTGATGTAAATGTGTATGTGTGCCAGTGTGCATGAAAACTGTGTGTGTACTATGTGTGTCTTTTGCTGATGTAAATGTGTATGTGTGCCTGCACAGTCACTGTGTACTATGTGTGTCTTTTGCTGATGTAAATGTGTATGTGTGCCAGTGTGCATGAAAACTGTGTGTGTACTATGTGTGTCTTTTGCTGATGTAAATGTGTATGTGTGCCAGCACAGTCACTGTGTACTATGTGTGTCTTTTGCTGATGTAAATGTGTATGTGTGCCAGTGTGCATGAAAACTGTGTGTGTACTGTGTGTGTCTTTTGCTTATGGAAATGTGTATGTGTGCCAGTGTGCATGAAAACTGTGTGTGTACTGTGTGTGTCTTTTGCTGATGTAAATGTGTATGTGTGCCAGTGTGCATGAAAACTGTGTGTGTACTGTGTGTGTCTTTTGCTGATGTAAATGTGTATGTGTGCCAGTGTGCATGAAAACTGTGTGTGTACTGTGTGTGTCTTTTGCTGATGGAAATGTGTATGTGTGCAGTGTGCATGAAAACTGTGTGTGTACTATGTGTGTCTTTTGCTGATGTAAATGTGTATGTGTGCCAGTGTGCATGAAAACTGTGTGTGTACTGTGTGTGTCTTTTGTGATGTAAATGTGTATGTGTGCCAGTGTGCATGAAAACTGTGTGTGTACTACGTGTGTCTTTTGCTGATGTAAATGTGTATGTGTGCCAGTGTGCATGAAAACTGTGTGTGTACTACGTGTGTCTTTTGCTGATGTAAATGTGTATGTGTGCCAGTGTGCATGAAAACTGTGTGTGTACTGTGTGTGTCTTTTGCTGATGTAAATGTGTATGTGTGCCTTTCAAGTCACTGTGTACTATGTGTGTCTTTTGCTGATGTAAATGTGTATGTGTGCCAGTGTGCATGAAAAACTGTGTGTGTACTGTGTGTGTCTTTTGCTGATGTAAATGTGTATGTGTGCCAGTGTGCATGAAAACTGTGTGTGTACTGTGTGTGTCTTTTGCTGATGTAAATGTGTATGTGTGCCAGTGTGCATGAAAACTGTGTGTGTACTGTGTGTGTCTTTTGCTGATGTAAATGTGTATGTGTGCCAGTGTGCATGAAAACTGTGTGTGTACTATGTGTGTCTTTTGCTGATGTAAATGTGTATGTTCAGACCTGTTTACCCTTACGATTTTGCCGTAATTTTTACGGGAAAAAAACTGAAAAATTTACGGGGAAAAAAATCAAAGAAAGAAAATTGTTAATCGCGAAGTTTCGTCTGCTACCATTTCGGTCAAAAGCAGTAAAAAGACATTTCCCGGTGTGCCTTGCATCTTTTACATTGTCAAAGATGGCAACGAAGCAGTCTTTCGCGCCAATGGCCGGCTCTTCCAAATCTTCAAAAATTGCGAAAGTATTGCGATTATGAAGATTATGGGGTTTTTTTTTTTTTTTTCAAATTACAGGTTTTTGTCAGAGATATTACAGGTACATGAATTTGGGGTAAACAGGTCTGGTATGTGTGCCTGCATAGTCACGTGTGTCAGATGGTTTTACGTTGACTTGAAGTTTATCAAGGTTCTGGGAGAAATGGTGTAGCATTATCAAGGTGCTTTGTAACTTTTGAGGCAACTTTGGAAATCCTGTGAAGCTTGCAGAATTGACAGTTCGAACATTATTCTCATAAAAAGAAGAAGTGTGCGCATGAGTTTCGACCTGGTCGGAGCGTATGGTCTTCAGTTGGTTTTTAATGAACAGTTGTTCTTGGCAACTCAGATGGAGAAGAAAAGATGGGTGATGGGATTGGACCAGCCTTAAAGGTCTACTTTAGAGGTTTTCGATAATTGGTCAGCTTATGCAGAAATGTGAAATCTTTGATAAATTGGTAAAATTAACATCTGATTCGCTCCCGATCACACGAAATCGATCCACGAAAGTGGGCATTTTCACCTGTAATCAAGAAAACGGGAGGTAATCAACTAAATCTTGGCATGGCTTAACTGCTCTTGGATATGACGTCACATGAGTGTCAGCGACGGCGACGGAAAGCGATTCTGATGGTTCTTGCACATCTTGCTCGGAATTTAATTTATCATGTAAAAGCAGTGACTATGATTGCGACAGCCTATGTGACTCTGGGGATGTTTCTGCAAGGCCTTTACCTTGTCAGTTTGAACGCTAAGTTCTTTTTACCGCGTCAGTTCCAGCTGGACCACAGAAACGAGCTGTTCAGTTCCAGCTGGATGCCCGAACACAGCATTCCGAAGGCGTACGGACTTTACCGAAGTCTCGAGGGAGGCTGCCGACTGACTTCTTGACGCGATCACGCGTGGACGACAAGCGGAGATTCTCCTTCAAGCCTTAATGTGTTCATTCAATTTAACAAGTGTGATCTGTCCATAGATAAGAACAGAATAAACGTGCGACTATCGTACTCATCTGTACGAGCTCACCACTCCGCCTTCAAAGTATACGCGCACAATGCAGACGAAGTTTTTGATCCACTCAAACGGGCTCGGCAATTGTTGGAATAGCTCGTTTCCGTGGTCCAGCTGGAACTGACGTGTAAAAAGAACTTAGCGGCCCGGCATGTTTGCACGAACCGAATCCACTTCTTTCGAGTATCTGGATCAGATGAAAATGTGTGCAAAGAATATCCGTCTCCTGCAGAGCTGCTGCACTCGCCTACAGCACAATATCTGCCACCCCCTCATGACTTTTTAGGCTGTGGGGGATCGCAACTCATGTTGATTTCACTTGGCGTTGCCATGTTGTGTACGTCGCAGCTGACGGCCACTCCATCAAGTGACGTCACGGTTTTTGGTCTTCCGCGCGGGGTTTGAACAGGTGTGCAAAAGTTGTTTTTTATCTATTAAATTCTTCCGGTGATTTAAAAAAAAAAAATGAATACCATACTGTAGTTATATGACATGTAGACCTGTTTTTAACAAATTACCGAAAACCTCAAAAGTAGACCTTTAAAGTTCATAGATCATGCCAGAATGTGGAAAGAGGGGATAGGAGGGGCAAAGAAGAAAATGATTATAATGCCACATGCTACCCTGTACCCAGGAGACGGAAGAAACATCACAGCAGGTATTATTTGAAAAAAAAGAAAAAGAAAATCGTTGCCAGGTTTACTACAGTGAAACCTTTCATAATGTCTGGTCAGATCAAAATCCTTCATCAATTTGAAGACTTGTCTGCAGGCATGAAATTCGTCCGCCTAAGGCGGATTTTCCGCCCATTTTTTTCATCTGCGCCGCCCCCCCCAAAAAAAGTGCGCCCAAAAAAAAAAAAAAAAAAAAAAAAAAAAAATCCTGAAATAAACTTTCGTTCGATGCTATTCCCATTTGGACAATTTGCAACTCTGTTATTCTCAAAAGAGTCAACCGGTCACTTCCGCCGTTAACATCCGGTCTTTTCGCGCCTGTCGAACGTCGGACATCGTGAAATTGGCGAAGTTTGTCAAGCGCGTCGCGATTTCACGGCAAAAAAAAGGGATGAGAAACGATTGGAGGTGGGACTGGCTAGACCAGGAAGTGGACGATGTTCGAGTTGGTGATGTGTTTCGCAAATTAGACGAAAAAGGCGCTGCATTTTACCATTATACAATGCTAAACAGTAATACTGGTGAGCATGCAGATATTTCGACATGTGATTATGAAAAAGATCTTGATGTCACTTTTGATTCTGGCCTGGTATTCGATAAGCATATTCAAAACTCTATAAATAAAGCTAATAAAATGATTGGTATAATTAAACGTACTTTTATTCACATAGATAAAGATATTTTTACAAAACTATACAAGGCTTTCGTTAGACTACATTTGGAATATGGCAATACAATTTGGTATCCTCGATTAAAGAGGCAGTCTGCTGCTCTGGAAAGAGTACAAAGAAGAGCAACAAAGCTTGTAAAGAATATACAAAATCTTCCCTATGAAGGTAGGTTAAAAGCTCTTGGACTGCCTACTCTAAAAACAAGACGAGTGAGGGGCGATTTGATCCAAGTCTATAAAATATTTAATTGTGTTGACAATATTCCTATTTCAAAATTTTTTACTGCATCAAGAGTTGATATTACCAGAAATAGTGTGGATAAAATTTATCATGAATATTGTCGCACTAACATAAGGAAATTTTCTTTTAGTAACAGAGTAACAAATCTTTGGAATAAATTAACCCCTAACATTAAACGTGCACAAAATACTAACTTTTTCAAAAGCTCTATCGGTGATAGTGTATTATTGAAGACCATTTATTTTGACTATGATAAATAAAGACTTGAGCGAGTTAAAGACCTGACCGTATAAAGACCAGATAACATACAGAAGGGACATGTAAAGCCAGTTCTGGCTATAATTGCTAAAGGCAATTGTCCCTATAAACCTAAACCTAAACCTAAACCATTTTGTGTTCCATGTGGAAAGATCGACTGACTGAATCAATGTTGTAATGAAGGCTGTCTCATTGTTTTGAGTGAATGAGTCAGTATGCACATATAAAAAGTATATATGATCTTTTGAAGTATTATTTTCATTACTGAAAACATGAAAATGTGGCTTATTTGCCCTTCTTAACAGCGCTGAAATAGGGGTTTATTTGCAGTTTTAGGCCTTTTATTTCATAAAAAAGCTTCAGCTTCAGGGGGCTCTGCCCCCTGACCCCCGCCGGGGCGTTGCCCCCGATTTTTCAGCCTTTTTTACTGCTGGTCACTTTCATGCCTGGTCTGGAATATTTAGCTGTTTGTCTGCTCTGGATTTACCTCCTACTTATAAAATTCCCTTCTGTCATAGTTTTTTTTTTTCCCTTTCTTTCTCTCTGTTTTTTATTGAGTAAGATGGGGGACATGTTGAAGTCTTTTTGTGAAGAGTTGCACTGTATTCCAACTGTGTGCGCGCAGAGCCTGGTCCCCCAGTGAACTTGACCTACGAAGTGTTGAAGCGAGGGTCAGTGCGACTGCAGTGGAGTCCCCCGTCCCAGCCCAACGGCATCATCACCTCCTACATCATCTTCTACAACCTGGACAGCGAGGTGCCTGACACCATGTGGACCAACCTGACCAAGGCAGGTGAGTGTCTACCTGCATTCCTTCCCTGCCCTGGCCTGTCCTTTCCCAAAGGGGATGTTGGGCACTGCCAGTCCTTCCCTGCCCTGGCCTGGCCTTTCCCAAAGGGGATGTTGGGCACTGCCAGTCCTTCCCTGCCTTGGCCTGGCCTTTCCCAAAGGGGATGATGGGCACTGCCAGTCCTTCCCTGGCCTGGCCTGGCCTTTCCAAAGGGGATGATGGACACTGCCAGTCCTTCCCTGCCCTGCCCTGCCCTGTCCTTTCCCAAAGGGGATGATGGGCACTGCCAGTCCTTCCCTGGCCTGGCCTGGCCTTTCCAAAGGGGATGATGGGCACTGCCAGTCCTTCCCTGCCCTGCCCTGCCCTGTCTTTTCCCAAAGGGGATGTTGGGTACTGCCAGTCCTTCCCTGCCTGGCTGGCCTTTCCAAAGGGGATGTTGGGCACTGCCATCCTTCCTGCCCTGGCCTGGCCTTTCCCAAAGGGGATGTTGGGCACTGCCAGTCCTTCCCTGCCCTGGCCTGGCCTTTCCCAAAGGGGATGTTGGGCACTGCCAGTCCTTCCCTGCCCTGGCCTGGCCTTTCCCAAAGGGGATGTTGGGCACTGCCAGTCCTTCCCTGCCCTGGCCTGGCCTTTCCCAAAGGGGATGTTGGGCACTGCCAGTCCTTCCTGGCCTGGCCTTTCCAAAGGGAGATGGGCACTGCAGTCTTCCTGCCCGGCCTGGCTTTTCCAAAGTGGATGTTGGGCACTGCCAGTCCTTCCCTGTCCTGCCCTGGCGTGGCCTTTCCCAAAGGGGATGTTGGGCACTGCCGCTAGTAGTGATCACCCCTTTCAGAAATGTTACGTTCCTAATTTCCAGTGGTCTGTTGACTCTCTTTGACTGGAAAAGTTCTTTAATTCTATTTATTTATTTTAACTTTGTTGTTTCATTACTGCAGCCCGGTGTTTGTAAGAGTCCAGTGATTGTAAGCATGGTTTTTTTGTTTTTTTTTTGATGTTTTTTTTTTTTTTTTTTTTTTTATGTTTCTTAGTCCAATGTTTTTTTGGCATTCATGGTTGATTTACCTGTCTGTGTTCTCTTTGTTCTGGGAAGTATTTTATCAGTTCTTTCGCTCCCCACCATTGATGACATGCCACTGACCATCATAATGACCACCACCAGAGGCGGCAGGCTGGTGATAGTGCAGGAGGTTCTGCTGTCTTTGTGGTGTCCAGGTCAGCAAAGGATTGCCCAGGTGGATGGGCTGGACATGCAGGAGTATTTCTTCAAGCTGTCGGCCTGCACTAAGGCGGGAAGGGGCCACCCCTCAAGGTGGTCATGGTCTACCCGGAATGCGTCTCGAACACCCAGTGTGCTTCCACTAACGGTGAGTATCCCTCCCTCTGGTGGACTCAAACCCACTTGTGATGGCCTTATCATGTACCTCTGTAGACAAACAGAAGTAACAGGCCTGTTTACTCAAACGATTTCGCTGTATTTTGTACATGTGTTTGATGAAAATGCAAGGATTATGATGAACTAAATGAAATATGTTGGGGGGGGGGGGGGGGGGGGGATTCTAGAGACTAGGTGATGGCAGGTGAAAATGAATGTCCCTCCACCAACACCCCCACCTCCCATCCCGGTTTAACAAAGATTTGGAATTTTGTACACGCTGTCTGTGGAAAATCCACTTATTTTGGGGTTAAGCAGGTCTGAACTAAGGTCTACCACAGGTAACTAGGAAGTGAAGAGACAGTCTGGTTTGGGGCGAACCAAATTTAGTCTTAGCTGGATTCTAGTTGAGTGTACTCTCTTCCTCCAATGTTATGGGTACACTGCGTCTTTTATTCATTTATGGTGATTGTGAGAACTTGCACATTGTCTGTGATTGTCAGAGCTGTGTCTCTTTGTTATTTTTGTGTCAGGTTTGAGAGAGAGTTCGTGGCCTTTATGATAAATAACAATTGAGGTCAACAAGATCTAGATATGGGTCGCCCTCTTTATATACTACAACGTGAGACCAACTCGTGAAGATTGTGCGTTGGTAGCCACCTTTCCGTATTAGAAGGGGAGACCAGCAAGATGGTGAATTGCCACTGAAGGTCTCGGAACTCTGATGCACAAGCTGTTAATTCTGCGTCGTACTGCGTTTCTTTTTTTTCTTTTTTTTTATAGGAAGGTTTGAACTTGTAGAACACATTGTTTATTTTCCTTAACCCATTGACTGCCCTTGCACGAACGGCGTTCGGGGGGGTTTCTGGAAGGCTGTGTGCCGCATATCGAACACTGTTTGAGGTAATGTCATCATCAAAATTCGGCGATTTAAAGAAGGGAAGTAAGGAGAAAAAATGGCTTAAACGGTTGTAGGGACCCTAAAGGACGGTTTCTTCCCTTTCACGGGTCGCTGACTGACAGGCTCGCGTCCGTTCATTCGATAATACTTCGGCAAGGTTCGGCTGAGTCATTTTCGGTTCAAGATGGCGAGTCAAGCAGACAGTTGGTTCAGACGCATGCCGTTTTCAAACAATCTAATGCTATTGAAGTGCTTCAGGAAGTTATGGTGAGTCAAGCAGACAGTTCGTTCAGACGCATGCCGTTTTCAAACGATCTGATGCTATTGAAGTTCTTCAAGAAGTTATCCAAGACCGTGAAAGCGATGACAAAGACTTCAGAGAAGTGGAACGAAGCGATTTGGAGGAGGAAGAAAGCGATCCCCGACTTCGAACCGAGCGATACTAGCGCAAGTGGGACCGAATCGGAGAGTGACGAGCCGATTCCGTCTATGTCGACTGCCCCCTCCCTCCTTTCGTGAGAGGTCTGGAGGGGAGTCGTGGAAGGGGAGGGGGTTCAGGACAACAGCGAAGGTCCAGTGTGAGGGGGTGTGTCAGAGGAAGAGGGTGAGCTTTACCAGGACTGGAGTGTCCCCTATGATATGGGTTGCTAAACATTTTATGCATTGTCAGATGTTTGTCCTGAAGTTCAAAGGATACTAACACCAGTTTTTGTGGTATTTCATTGTGATTTTAGTGTTATAGTTTTATGTTCTGGAAGTGTCTGTTTTTCAAACAAAACATTCATCATTTTTTTTTTTTTTGGTCTACTCATTACAAACAAAATCAGACTATTGTGATATCTGGCTGTAGCCAAGGATATAACAAGAAAATTTCCCAATTATGTAAGATATATGTCAAGAATTGAAAGAGCAGTGGGCATATTAGTGAACCTACCTAAGAAAACAAAATTGTGTCCCTTGATACCTGGATTGTACTGTACCCCAGAAGTACATGGATTTATCATGTAAAACAACAATTGTGGGTTGTAAATTCACTACCAAATATTTACACAGGTGTTCAGTAAACACTAAAACCACTTTTTGCTGGGTTTGTATGTTTTTTGTTTCGCTGCTGTGGGGTTTTGTATGCTTGCAAAGTATAATTTTTTTTAAAAAGTTGAATTATAAGATTATTTATTATACTCAGAATGAACAAAATCAAATATTATTCGCAGATGTTATAGCCCTGGGTATAAGTAGAAAACATGCCAAAAATCTAAGAGATGTCTCCACAAATAAATGAGAACTGATCAAATTAGTGAACCTACCGCAAAAAGTGAAATTTTGCTCCGGCACGCAGAAGTACAAAAACTGATACAAAATAGCGGCAGTCAAGGGGTTAAAATTTGTAACCTTTCTCTGTCTTCCATCTTTGTGGACAAAGGGTATCAGCAGGAATGTGGAGTGTACAGGGCCTGCTGCCCCATGTCAAGTTGCCCTGTGTGTGCAGGGCCTGCTGCCCCATGTCAGGTTGCCCTGTGTGTACAGGGCCTGCTGCCCCATGTCAGGTTGCCCTGTGTGTACAGGGCCTGCTGCCCCATGTCAGGTTGCCCTGTGTGTACAGGGCCTGCTGCCCCATGTCAGGTTGCCCTGTGTGTACAGGGCCTGCTGCCCCATGTCGGGTTGCCCTGTGTGAACAGGGCCTGCTGCCCCATGTCAGGTTGCCCTGTGTGTACAGGGCCTGCTGCCCCATGTCAGGTTGCCCTGTGTGTCAGGTTGCCCTGTGTGTATAGGGCCTGCTGCCCCATGTCAGGGTGCCCTATGTGTACAGGGCTTGCTGCCCCATGTTAGGTTGCCCTATGCGTACAGGGCCTGCTGCCCCATGTTAGGTTGCCCTATGTGGGGTTGCCCTATGCGTACAGGGCCTGCTGCCCCATGTTAGGTTGCCCTATGTGTACAGGGCCTGCTGCCCCATGTCAGGTTGCCCTGTGTGCACAGGGCCTGCTGCCCCATGTTAGGTTGCCTTGTGTGTACAGGGCCTGCTGCCCCATGTCAGGTTGCCCTATGTGTACAGGGCCTGCTGCCCCATGTTAGGTTGCCCGATGTGTACAGGGCCTGCTGCCCCATGTTAGGTTGACATATGTGTACAGGGCCTGCTGCCCCATGTCAGGTTGCCCTGTGTGTACAGGACCTGCTGCCCATGTCAGGTTGCCCTGTGTGTACAGGGCCCCCCTGCGTTGCCCGTGCAGGGTTCTGTGGGTTGCCCTGTGTGTACAGGGCCTGCTGCCCCATGTTGGGTTGCCCTGTGTGTACAGGGCCTGCTGCCCCATGTTAGGTTGACACATGTGTACAGGGCCTGCTGCCCCATGTTAGGTTGACACATGTGTACAGGGCCTGCTGCCCATGTTAGGTTGACACATGTGTACAGGGCCTGCTGCCCCATGTTAGGTTGACACATGTGTACTGGGCCTGCTGCCCCATGTTAGCTTGCCCTATGTGTACAGGGCCTGCTGCCCCATGTCAGGTTGACACGTGTACAGGGCCTGCTGCCTCATGTTAGGTTGACACATGTGTACAGGGCCTGCTGCACCATGTCAGGTTGCTCAATGTGTACAGGGCCTGCTGTCCCGTGTCAGGTTGCCCTGTGTGTACAGGGCCTGCTGCTCCATGTTAGGTTGACACATGTGTACAGGGCCTGCTGCCCCATGTCAGGTTGCCCTTATGTGTACAGGGCTGCTGCGCCCATGTTAGGTTGCTCTGTGTGTACAGGCCTGCTGTCCCGTGTCAGTTGCCCTGTGTGTACAGGGCCTCGCTGCTCCATGTTAGGTTGACACATGTGTACAGGGCCTGCTGCCCCATGTCAGGTTGCCCTGTGTGTACAGGGCCTGCTGCCCCATGTCAGGTTGCCCTATGTGTACAGGGCCTGCTGTCCCATGTCAGGTTGCCCTAGTGTACAGGGCCTGCTGCCCATGTCAGGTTGCCTTATGTGTACAGGGCTTGCTGCCCCATGTTAGGTTGCCCTATGTGTACAGGGCCTGCTGCCCCATGTCAGGTTGCCTGTGTGTACAGGGCCTGCTGCCCCATGTCAGGTTGCCCTGATGTTACAGGGCCTGCTGCCTCATGTCTGGATTGCCCTGGTGTACAGGACCTGCTGCCCCATGTTAGGTTGCCCTGTGTGAACAGGGCCTGCTGCCCCATGTTAGGTTGCCCGTGGTGTACAGGGCCTGCTGCCCCATGTCAGGTTGCCCTGGTGTACAGGGCCTGCTGCCCCATGTCAGGTTGCCCTGTGTGTACAGGGCCTGCTGCCCCATGTCAGGTTGCCCTGTGTGAACAGGGCCTGCTGCCCCATGTCAGGTTGCCCTGTGTGTACAGGGCCTGCTGCCCCATGTCAGTTGCCCTGTGTGAACAGGGCCTGCTGCCCCATGTCAGGTTGCCCTGTGTGTACAGGGCCTGCTGCCCCATGTCAGGTTGCCCTGTGTGAACAGGGCCTGCTGCCCCATGTCAGGTTGCCCTGTGTGTACAGGCCTGCTGCCCCATGTCAGGTCGCCCTGTGTGAACAGGGCCTGCTGCCCCATGTCGGGTTGCCCTGTGTGTACAGGGCCTGCTGCCCCATGTCGGGTCGCCCTGTGTGAACAGGGCCTGCTGCCCCATGTCGGGTCGCCCTGTGTGTACAGGGCCTGCTGCCCCATGTCGGGTCGCCCTGTGTGAACAGGGCCTGCTGCCCCATGTCGGGTCGCCCTGTGTGTACAGGGCCTGCTGCCCCATGTCGGGTCGCCCTGTGTGAACAGGGCCTGCTGCCCCATGTCGGGTCGCCCTGTGTGTACAGGGCCTGCTGCCCCATGTCAGGTCGCCCTGTTGTGAACAGGGCCTGCTGCCCCATGTCAGGTCGCCCTGTGTGTACAGGGCCTGCTGCCCCATGTCAGGTCGCCCTGTGTGAACAGGGCCTGCTGCCCCATGTCAGGTCGCCCTGTGTGAACAGGGCCTGCTGCCCCATGTCAGGTCGCCCTGTGTGTACAGGGCCTGCTGCCCCATGTCAGGTTGCCCTGTGTGTACAGGGCCTGCTGCCCCATGTCATGTCGCCCTGTGTGTACAGGGCCTGCTGCCCCATGTCAGGTTGCCCTGTGTGTACAGGGCCTGCTGCCCCATGTCAGGTTGCCCTGTGTGTATAGGGCCTGCTGCCCCATGTCAGGTTGCCCTGTGTGTACAGGGCCTGTTGCCCCATGTTGGGTTGCCCTGTGTGTACAGGGCCTGCTGCCCCATGTCAGGTTGCCCTGTGTGTACAGGGCCTGCTGCCCCATGTTAGGTTGACACATGTGTACAGGTGGTGATGTCACTGACAGGCTGCAGGGAGTGGTGATGTCACTGACAGGCTGGTGGGACTTGTTGTCAGGCAGGGGGCAGTATGGGGTGATGATGTCACTGACAGGCTGGTGGGACTTGTTGTCAGGCAGGGGTCAGTGTGGGGTGGTGATGTCACTGACAGGCTGGAGGGACTGGTTGTCAGGCAGGGGGCAGTGTGGGTGTGGTGATGTCACTGACAGGCTGGAGGGACTGGTTGTCAGGCAGGGGGCAGTGTGGGGTGGTGATGTCACTGACAGGCTGGAGGGACTGGTTGTCAGGCAGGGGGCAGTGTGGGTTGGTGATGTCACTGACAGGCTGGTGGGACATGTTGTCAGGCAGGGGGCAGTGTGGGGTGGTGATGTCATTGACAGCTGGAGGGACTGGTTGTCAGGCAGGAGCAGTGTGGGTTGGTGATGTCACTGACAGGCTGGAGGGACTGGTTGTCAGGCAGGGGGCAGTGTGGGTTGGTGATGTCACTGACAGGCTGGTGGGACATGTTGTCAGGCAGGGGGCAGTGTGGGGTGGTGATGTCACTGACAGGCTGGTGGGACTGGTTGTCAGGCAGGGGGCAGTGTAGGGTGGTGATGTCACTGACAGGCTGGAGGGACTGGTTGTCAGGCAGGGGGCAGTGTAGGGTGGTGATGTCGACAGGCTGGTGGGACTGGTTGTCAGGCAGGGGGCAGTGTAGGGTGGTGATGTCACTGACAGGCTGGAGGGACTGGTTGTCAGGCAGGGGGCAGTGTGGGTTGGTGATGTCACTGACAGGCTGGAGGGACTGGTTGTCAGGCAGGGGGCAATGTGGAGGAAGAAATGTGGAAGGACAGGATGACAGATGTGTGTAAATGCCTGCATGAGGAAAAATTATTTTAAGCCTCATGAATCAGAAGGTTCACTGATCACTCCATGTGCCACGTTATAACTGTCAGCTACATCGTTAATCAACGTGTACTAACTACCAAATAGACATGCATGGGTGCCACTTTTCCGTCTGGGTGACTGAAATCCGTTTTCTCGGCAAGGCCCCAGACGGAAATTCTGTTTTTCAAGTTTCGTTATTCCAAAAAAAAAAAAAAAAAGTTTTTTTTAAAAAAAACAGTTGAATCGGCGGTATTATGACCAAAGCAGCACTGTAGCAGATGACCAGAAATGAGGAAGCGCTCTCTATCGTTGAAGACAACACAGGTCCAGCGATCTTTGTTAGCCTACGTCGCGCCATTGTGCTGGTAGAAAAAGTTTTCCAGTTAGGCAACATAAAGTTTTGTCATGCCATTCTTACAAGAAGGGGATTCAAATCTTGCTACTGTTGAGAAAGGGGTGAAGAACAAGTGGAGATGGGAATGGCTGTCTGACACCTGGACCCCTGCCTCATTTTCAGTTTTTTTTTCAGATTTCCAAAGTGTCACCCTTGGACATGTGCTATGTTATAACTGTCAACTACATTGTTAATCAGAGTGTACCAGACTACCAAATTATAAGGTAGGCAAACTGTTGATCAGAGTGTACCAGACTACCATACTAAAAGGTAGGCAAACTGGGACATTGCGTGAAGGCGTGAGACTTTAAGTAAATCTGATAAATGTTATCTCCTACAGTTGCCATTCATAATGCTTTCAGAACGCAGAAACAGAACCCACCAGATAACCAGGATTGTGACTGAAAGTAGACGGATGTTTTCAACAGGCCTCTCGGTTATGAGTGAGAAGGGCAGCTGATGGAGACATGTATAGATGGGTACTTTGAAGGATGGTGGTAGACAGTTTCATATGCCCCCCCCAATGTAATCCACAATGCTCATCTGAATTCTTGCCAGGGAACACTGAAGAAGATTAAATAAACCTTTTTGTATGTATTTGTCAGTACAGCCATTAATAGAGGACATGCATGGGCATACATATGCACACACACACTTTTTTTTTCAATGAGCAGCTAAGTAAATAAAAGCCAATGTCAGTACTAAAAACGAGGAAATGATTTGTGTGAGCAGAAATGCAGAAACAGCAGGGAGGCCTGACAGACAAGCAGGTGGGCATCGTCATCGGTGTCTTCATTGGTGTGGCCTGCATCATCATCTGCATCATCGTCATCCTCTGCCGACACAGGTCAGTCACAAACACATCCCCCCCCCCCCCCCCCCCCCCCAGCTTGTTGGTTTCCTGTTTGAAATGTCTGGCTCCCTCTCCACCCCCTGCCTGCTGATGGGGAGGAGTTTTCCAGCACGCCTCTTTCCTGATTGTGTGTGAAGCATTGTGTGTATAATGGTTATTTCACAGACCTCGGTGATCCAACTTCCACTCCATCACGTTGTTTTGAAATATCATTATCATAAATGCAAAATTTCCCTGTTTTGTAAGTCATTCATAAAATTCTGAATTTGGTAGAAAGGAAAATCCTGATTGTTGTAAGTTTGTTTCAGAAGTGCAGTACTAGATGTGTGTGTGTGTGTATGCGTGTGTTGTGGTTGGTTGGTTTGTGTGTTTTTTTTCTTTCAAGGGATTCAGATTAATATTGCTGAATCTGTCCAAAAGTGTGTGTGTGTTGTGGTTGGTTGGTTGTTTTTTTTTTTTCTTTCAAGGGATTCAGATAAATATTGCTGAATCTGTCCAAAAGTGTGTGTGTTGTGATTGGTTGATTTGTTTGGGGTTTTTTTTTCTTTCAAAGGATTCAGATGAATATTGCTGAATCTGCCCCAAAAGATATTGTGCCAATACCAGCAGCTGGGTGCAGTGGAAGATGCATTTTCTGTGTGGGCCGAGCATTGTTGATCAGTTCCATCAGTCCGCAACAGAAACATTTCAGTTGAAAGCCAGCCTGACCTGCCCCCAATAGAACGATGGGGTCAGACATTGGATGGGGAAGGTGCTGGCAAGGCATCAGAAGTGGACCATTCGTTTGCAGGTGTTTCCAAGTCCACCGCTCGGGCAGCACCGATGTCGTTGCCCACCATCTTCCCCACCATCATCACCATGGTGTCAACAGCGCCCCTGTCTACCATGGCAATGGGCATCTGCCCAACCGGCACGGTAACGGGCACACCCATGCCCCAGTGGGCACGGAACAGAACCTGGGCTCTGTGGAGATGACGGCCATGGAGACGATGCCCATGCTGACGAGACTGCCAGAGAACGAGCTGTCGGATGCCAAGGTGTGTATTTGTTTGCTGACCTGTTCATTACCCTGTACCCGGCAAAGGAAACGTAGAGCACAGCCATTGTTGACAGCCCTGATATGGCCCTTTGCGGTCAGCTGGGCTATAAGCAACATTATCTTATTGTTGACAGCCCTGATATGGCCCATTGCGGTCGGCTGGGCTATAAGCAACATTATCTTATTGTTGACAGCCCTGCCCTTGGTGTCTGTCTGCAAAAAGAAATGGGGATCAGTTGGAGGGATGGGGTGTGGTCTGTCTACAAAAGAAATGGGGATCAGAGTTGGAGGGATGGGAGTGTGTCTGTCTGCAAAAAGAAATGGGGATCAGTTGGAGGGATGGGGTGTGTCTGTCTGCAAAAAGAAATGGGGATCAGTTGGAGGGATGTTCATCCAGTGTTACAGTGGTGCTGTTAGGCCATTATCTGGATTTGGTTACAGTGGGACATCTGAAGTTGGAAGCTAGCACCATGAATGGCTGAAAAAGAAAAGAATCTTTGATATTAAGCTCTGTTGTCATTCGTGCTTAGAATGATGCTAGTGTGTGCAGGTTTTACATTACAACCAAGGGTTTTTCTGTGTATTTATTTCTTTAAAAACTTTGATACTGAAAGGACGGAAGTGAAGGTAATGACAAACTTTATTAACACTGGTCAGACAAACTTAAAAGCCATGACAAAGAAAGTTTTTCATCTGCACGTTAACAGTTTAAGAAAAAATATGATAAGGATAAAGGTTTTCAGTTTACAGAACATTGACATGATGACAAAGTTTAGAGCGGTCATGAGTAAGCACTTCTATAGCGTATTGACGTTAAAGCGACAAAAAAATGAAAGCAATGACTGAGAAGGTGTGCACATTTCCCTGTGTTGTAGTATTAATAGTTTTGCTTTTTTTTTCAAGGAAAAATCTTTCATCTTGTAGTATTTTCAAGGTTCCAGCAAACACTGAAAGCGTTTTGCGGTCTTTTGAGATTTGAAACCCACATTTCCAGGCCTTGATCCTTTTTGGTCCGCAGATGTGTGAAAAGTCTGTACAAGGCATTGTCACCTCCGCCTGTGTTGGTCTGTCTTCACCACAGTGAAGGAGAAACACAACCATAACGAGGAAGCAATAAAAGAGATGTTATTCCTGTCTGTGGTGGTAGTGAGTCTGACCTCAGCCCAGTGAAGGAAAAGCCGGACTCTCATCGCTAATAAGTTGTCGATCACTATTAAACCGTTGATCTCCTGTTCCCCATTGTGTATGGTGTCGTGTAGAGTGTCTCTTGCGAATTATATCAGTGTTATAACTTTTGAAAGTCTTTGAAAGGTCCTTGGAATTTTGACTGATAGAATGGTATGAAATCAGCGAGTTTTTGTCTTTGTGTTGGCGCTAGTTTGGTAAGACAGCTTCCATGTGAATGCTGCGCTCGTGACGCTCATAATCATGGCGTGGGTGTGCTTACGTGTGTGAATTTTCAGGGAGGGGGAGACATGATTGTGACGCCTAATGGAGTGCGGATGAATGGTCAGTTGAAAATCAATGGACATCTCCCCAATGGCCACGTGCCGCCTGCCACTCTGGACCTTAGTGCTACATCTGAGGTGAGTGTGTGGAGGACGTGCAGACCTGTTTACTGTGGACCTTAGTGCCACATCTGAGGTGAGTGTGTGGAGTGGAGGACGTGCAGACCTGTTTACTGTGGACCTTAGTGCCACAAATGAGGTGAGTGTGTGGAGGACCTGCAGACCTGTTTACTGTGGACCTTAGTGCCACATCTGAGGTGAGTGTGTGGAGGACGTGCAGACCTGTTTACTGTTGACCTTAGTGCCACATCTGAGGTGAGTGTGTGGAGGACCTGCAGACCTGTTTACCCTGGACCTTAGTGCCACATCTGAGGTGAGTGTGTGGAGGACCTGCAGACCTGTTTACCCTGGACCTTAGTGCCACATCTGAGGTGAGTGTGTGGAGGACGTGCAGACCTGTTTACCCTGGACCTTAGTGCCACATCTGAGATGAGTGTGTGGAGGACGTGCAGACCTGTTTACCCTGGACCTTAGTGCCACATCTGAGGTGAGTGTGTGGAGGACGTGCAGACCTGTTTACCCTGGACCTTAGTGCCATATCTGAGGTGAGTGTGTGGAGGACTGCAGACCTGTTTACCCTGGACCTTAGTGCCACATCTGAGGTGAGTGTGTGGAGGACCTGCAGACCTGTTTACCCTGGACCTTAGTGCCACATCTGAGGTGAGTGTGTGAGGGACCTGTAGACCTGTTTACTGTGGACCTTAGTGCCACATCTGAGGTGAGTGTGTGGAGGACGTGCAGACCTGTTTACCCTGGACATTAGTGCCACATCTGAGGTGAGTGTGTGGAGGACGTGCAGACCTGTTTACTGTGGACCTTAGTGCCACATCTGAGGTGAGTGTGTGGAGGACGTGCAGACCTGTTTACTGTGTTCCTTAGTGCCATATCTGAGGTGAGTGTGTGGAGGACGTGCAGACGTGTTTACTATGGACCTTAGTGCCACATCTGAGGTGAGTGTGTGGAGGACTGCAGACCTGTTTACTGTGGACCTTAGTGCCACATCTGAGGTGAGTGTGTGGAGGACGTGCAGACCTGTTTACTGTGGACCTTAGTGCCACATCTGAGGTGAGTGTGTGAAGGACGTGCAGACCTGTTTACTGTGGACCTTAGTGCCACATCCGAGGTGAGTGTGTGGAGGACGTGCAGACCTGTTTACCCTGGACCTTAGTGCCACATCTGAGGTGAGTGTGTGGAGGACATGCAGACCTGTTTACCCTGGACCTTAGTGCCACATCTGAAGTGGGTGTGTGGAGGACGTGCAGACCTGTTTACTGTGGACCTTAGTGCCACATCTGAGGTGAGTGTGTGGAGGACGTGCAGACCTGTTTACTGTGGACCGTAGTGCTACATCTGAGGTGTGTGGAGGACGTGCAGACCTGTTTACCCTGGACCTTAGTGCCACATCTGAGGTGAGTGTGTGGAGGACGTGCAGACCTGTTTACCCTGGACCTTAGTGCCACATCTGAGGTGAGTGTGTGGAGGACGTGCAGACCTGTTTACTGTGGACCTTAGTGAGGTGAGTGTGTGGAGGACGTGCAGACCTGTTTACTGTGGACCTTAGTGCCACATCTGAGGTGTGTGTGTGGAGGACCTGCAGACCTGTTTACAGTGGACCTTAGTGCCACATCTGAGGTGAGTGTGTGGAGGACCTGCAGACCTGTTTACCCTGGACCTTAGTGCCACATCTGAGGTGAGTGTGTGGAGGACCTGCAGACCTGTTTACCCATACCATTTCGCCCTGTTTTGTCCATGTATTTGGCGAAAAGACAACGAATATGATAAAACAAAAGAAATATGTCAAAAACAAAAATATAGATACGAAATTCTTGCAGTAATTGGTGCCTGCAGTAGTTGACCATACCAGAGCTCTGATCAAAGAGCGACAACTCTTGCTAACTTCGCATGTGAAATCGCCTCTGGCTGTGTCTGCGGTTCCAACAACATCTCCTGAAACATTGAAAAAAAACGGCAAGAAGGCATGAGTTAGTACCATAGAATGCTAATGAATCAGGTTTGAATGTAATTTGTGTTGGAAAGAACCTTTATTGACGGTGATCAGTGCAAGATCCGATGGTTCAGAAGAAGCCTTGGTAGTGTGGTGGCAGGTGGAAAGGGAATGCCCCCCCCCCCCCCCCCCCCCCCCCCGCTCACCATTCCCACTTTTGCAAAGACTGCAATTGGGTATGCACTCTTTGTAGAAAATGCGCTCATTTTTGTTTTAAAAAATACACCAGTTGCTGTTTGGAGGTAAACCGGGTCTGGACGTGTTTCAATTCAGGTCGAGTTATCCCGTGAAGATGTATAAAATGGTGTCAGTTCAGGGCGAGTTATCCTGTGAAGATGTGTAAAATGGTGTCAATTGAGGGTGAGTTATCCAGTGAAGATGTATAAAATGGTGTCAATTCAGGGTGAATTATCCTGTGAAGATGTATAAAATGGTGTCAGTTCAGGGCGAGTTATCCTGTGAAGATGTGTAAAATGGTGTCCATTCAGGGTGAGTTATCCTGTGAAGATGTGTAAAATGGTGTCAATTCAGGGGAGTTAACCTGTGAAGATGTATAAAATGGTGTCAATTCAGGGTGGGTTTGACTGTGAAGATGTATAAAATGGTGTCAGTTCAGGGCGAGTTATCCTGTGAAGATGTATAAAATGATGTCCACTCAGGGCGAGTTATCCTGTGAAGATGTATAAAATGATGTCCATTCAGGGCGAGTTATCCTGTGAAGATGTATAAAATGTGTCAATTCAGGGTGAATTATCCTGTGAAGATGTGTAAAATGGTGTCAATTCAGGGTGGGTTATCCTGTGAAGATGTATAAAATGGTGTCAATTCAGGGTGAGTTATCCTGTGAAGATGTATAAAATGGTGTCAATTCAGGGTGAGTTATCCTGTGAAGATGTATAAAATGGTGTCAGTTCAGGGCGAGTTATCCTGTGAAGATGTGTAAAATGGTGTCAGTTCTGGGTGAGTTATCCTGTGAAGATGTATAAAATGATGTCCATTCAGGGCGAGTTATCCTGTGAAGATGTATAAAATGGTGTCAATTCAGGGTGAGTTATCCTGTGAAGATGTATAAAATGGTGTCAGTTCAGCGTGAGTTATCCTGTGAAGATGTGTAAAATGGTGTCAGTTCAGGGTGAGTTATCCTGTGAAGATGTATAAAATGTGTCAATTCAGGGTGAGTTATCCTGTGAAGGTGTGTAAAATGGTGTCAGTTCAGGGTGAGTTATCCTGTGAAGATGTATAAAATGTGTCAATTCAGCGTGAGTTATCCTGTGAAGATGTGTAAAATGGTGTCAGTTCAGGGTGAGTTATCCTGTGAAGATGTATAAAATGTGTCAATTCAGGGTGAGTTATCCTGTGAAGGTGTGTAAAATGCTGCTGTAAACAATACTGAGAACAGTGCGGTCATGGCGGGGGATGATGCCCTCTGCACATAGATAAACGTTTTTTGTTTTGTTTTTTTCAGATTCTGTGTTTGACTTGTATTTATAACGGTTTCCAAGACACCCGACTAGACAATAGCAGGATGTGCCTTGTGCATGTTTGCCTCAGTGTGTGTGTGAGTAGTATTCAAACTGAAATTTGTATCTTCAGGGATGTATGTGCCTGCATGCGTGGGTGAGTATTGACATTTTACATCAGGCACCTGTACCCCTCTTGTTTGCATCAGTGTGTCTTCATATATATATTGATATATGTGTGTGTGTGTGTTCCCAGGAGAGCCGTGGTCTAATCGAAGCGATGCTAGCGGCCACCATTGCCAACCCACAACAGAGGACCAGTGGCAGCAGCGCACCAGTGACGGGTAACCATGACCCACCCGTGGACCCTGAAGGCGACTCGCTGTCGGGCCTGGACCGGTGGGACAGTGTGGAGACGGCCGAAGACAGCCCCTCAGCGCCCTCTGTAGAGGACGACCTGGACAGGCCGACGGCGGCGACCTTTACGAGCAATGCAGGATCCTCGACCGACGGCTTGGGTCAGCTCGAAGGTTGGAGCCGTGCCCAGGTCCTGGCGCAGGGCCAGGCAGGGGAGGGTGAACGCACCCCCTTCAGGGACAAGGCGGGTGATAAGGGGGAGGAGACTCGGGAGGGCAGGGGCAAGGCCCTGTCTCCAGCAGGCATAATAGTGAGGGTAGTGGTGGTAGAGACGGTGGGGGTGCGGAGCTCAGAGAGCAGCACGAGGCCCCCTGCAGCCCCCACTCCATGCAGCAGGGGAGAGGCTGCAGCCCCGGCACTGGGTCGCCTCCCCCCTCCTCCTCCTCACCCCCCTCCTGCCCTTCCCCCCCTCCTCCTCCTCCACGCAGCATCTCAGGAAGACTGCCACCTCCTCACCACGGCAACCAGCTACCTCGCCACTCCGGAGTCCCGGGCATCGCTACCTCGCTACCTCTCCCCTACCCCCACCGCCGCCTCCCCCGCCCCCGCCGTTGCCCCCTCCCTCCCTGTCCCCCCATGACGGGAGCAGCGGAGGAGTGGCAGGGGCGGTGCCTGAAGGGGGGAGGTGTCAGGCAGGGAGAGGGGACCCGCGCGGAGGGGAAGAGCATTGCAGGGAAGAAGGTGTGTCTTTTGCACCTCGGCCGTTGTTACCTCAGTCATCGTCGTCATCGTCGTCGTCATCGCACCAGGCAGCAGCAGCAGCGTCATCGATGACCGCAGCAGCCAGCAGCAACAGCAGCAGCAGTAAAGCATGCTGGGGAAGAGCGGGAGGGAGGGGCCGTGGTCGCCACCTCCTCCTCCCCCTCCTCCTCCCCTGCGAGCCCCCCCTCACACTACCCACCCCGTTTGCTGAATAAGGCTGGTGTCCAGCCGCCGCCTGCGTCTGTGTGTGGGGGTGATGGGCCTTGCTGATTTGTTGTCCACAGAGGGCGCTTCCCAGGTCCTCCCCCTTGGCTGTCCACTTTTGCGCCTGCAGGAAAGTCGGAGATACACGCTCGTATGTGAGTGTAGCACAAGTATCTGCACATACATACTCACTCATGATTTGAACACATGCACACACACACTCATACACAACACACACAAAAAACACACACACACCTCACACACACAACACCACACACACCAACACACACACACCACACACACACACACACACACACACACACACACACACACACACACACACACACACACACACACACACACGAGTGAAAGAAGAAGGAAGCAAAAGAAGGAAACGGAGATAATGGGGAAGGAACCAGAGGAGGACCAGACAGGAGGTGAGGGTGAGAAGCAGCACCCAGCAGGAGTGGCAGAACAACCCGAAAGTTTCACAGAAACAGACCCTGAGAAAGGTCGCGGAGAAAGGTCGGCAGAGAAAGGTCGGCACAACACCAGGGCGGGACATGAACAGAGGCAGGAGGGGGGTGGTCAAAGTGTACCTGCCGTCACAGAAGTCAGAAAGAAAAAGTCACGGGGTGGCTTGCCCCTGAACAGGGAAAGGTATGCATACAGTTCTGAAAACTGTGGTAGGAGGCAGGATGTGGGGGAGAGAAGAAAAAGGAATTGTGACCATACCCATAAAAAAGCTCATGGGTTGCAGACCCTTGAAAACGTACGAGGATCTGGTGGGCATGAAGATTCTGGTCTGCAGTGTGGAAAGCAGTGGGGGATCTGGTGGGCGTGAAGATTCTGGTCTGCAGTGTGGAAAGCAGTGGGGGGGGGATCTGGTGGGCGTGAAGATTCCTGGTCTGCAGTGTGGAAAGCAGTGGGGGGATCGTGGCTGAAGATTGGTCGCAGTGTGGAAAGCAGTGGGGGATCTGGGGCGTGAAGATTCGTGGTCTGCAGTGTGGAAAGCAGTGGGGGATCTGGTGGGCGTGAAGATTCGTGGTCTGCAGTGTGGAAAGCAGTGGGGATCTGGTGGGCGTGAAGATTCGTGGTCTGCAGTGTGGAAAGCAGTGGCGGACAAACACAAAGGAATGGTGTGAGCCCCGTAAGGTGCGCGCTGTGGTCGCAGCAGAGATCAGACCCAACAACAACAACAACGCCCCTCCCCTGGGCTGGGGGGAGAGCTTCTGGCTGTGTGTGGGCAGGAAAGCCAGGGGAGACAGGACCTGAGACACCTTCAGTGCAGAACGTCAGGGAGATCGGATAAATAGCATGTGAGGTGTGGCTGGTGGAGCAGATGGAAGTGTGACACGTTTTTATTGGAGGGAACGGTCACGTCATGATTGTGTCAGAACTGTCTCTTTATTGAAAGGCTTAGGGACCTTTTGTATCAGCGACCTCAGTTCTTTTTTTTTCTGTTTGCTTTCTTCTTTTTTTTTTCTAACTAAAGATTGTGCAAGTTGAGACAGAGGCACATAATCTCTCTCTTTTACTGTCTCTCTCTGTCTGTCTGTCTGTCTCTCTGTCAAGGTGAATCTGGGCATAAAACGTCTGGTTGATGGACTTAACGGATTGGGAACATGAGTGAACTACAAACAAGTGACGTTGCCCACTCACCTTTTCTCTCCTTTTCTCCCCCTCCATTTTTTGTCTTGACCTTTTTCCCTGTAATTCTCTTGTCAGACTCATTGGATATTGTTTGATGATTTTATGCGGGTAATATGACAAAAGCTATACACACAAACCTAGAACTGTTCTTTCTTGGTTTTTTGGTGTTTTTTTTCTGTTGTGTATGTATGTGTCTTTGTTTCTTTTTTCTCTGTCCAGCTGTCCGACATCTGTCATACATTGGATGCATTCTGTTTCTTTCCTCCCCGTTTGTTTCCTTTTTGTTTTCAATTTATGAATGTTGGTGTTGTTTTGACCACGCCAACTCTGATGAAACTCATCTCGTTAGGTCATAGCGACCTGTGTTGAATACCTCAGCAGTGCATGGCCCACTGAACACATGGGGAAGGGAGGCGGAGGTGGGAGAAGGGTGGGGAATGAGAGGGGAGTGGGGGTTTGGGGAGCAGGGGTGGATTATAGGTGTGGTTTTGCTGTTCAGTCGTTTGATGGCAGCCCATTTTGTGACAGTGTTCTCATTGAAGTGTAGCTGTTTCTTTTCCTCACGGAGTTCCTGTGCAGAACTTTATTTCAGGGCTGACATGTCGGATTTTGTGTGTGTGTGTTTTGGTTTTTTTTGCATTTTGGGCTGATCTTGCTGACCACCACATCAGGGAGAGGAGAGGCAGAACATCATAAAAGAGGAGGGTGGGGGGGGGGGAGGGTTGACCTGGCGTGTGCCGGTCATCTCTGCATCATCCACTAACAGACTCCTTCGTGTGTCATCGATCTATTGGCTCTGTGCACCTGTCGACTTTTCCTTCGTGTGTCATCAGTCTATTGGCTCTGTGCACCTGTCGACTTTTACTTCATGTGTCATCGATCTATTGGCTCTGTGCACCTGTCGACTTTTACTTCGTGTGTCATCAGTCTATTGGCTCTGTGCACCTGTCGACTTTTCCTTCCATGTGTGACCGAGGAGGGACTGTCAGGGAGGAGGGAGGGAAGGGAAGATGTCTGGCTGACTGGTGTGTGTGTGTGTATCAGGGTGGGGGTGCAGACTAGCCCAGTCCTCCCATCAAGTTTGTGTGTGTGTGGAGAGAAGGGAGGGTGTGGGTTTCTTTCGTTTTGATCGATAAGGGTACAGGATGTGTTCTTTTGTTGTTGTTGTTGTTTTAAACAGTACTGGTTGGAAAACAGAGATGAGGGGAGGGAGGCGAGATGTTCAGTTGATGTAACCTGATTATCACCAGATTACGTAGATGTCTTAATCTGTTGTAGCAGTCTGTAAGCATGTTGGTGTTCTTGAGGATTGATTAACTTCTTCTTTTTTTTTCTTTATTCTGTCTTTGAATAGTGTCTCCCTGTGTATGATCAGTGAAGCAGTGTATATTAAACAGTACGAAGTTAGCAATTTTTTACAGCCGGAAATTGCATACATTTCCAGTTGTCATTTTCTCAGAAGTAGAGTCCTGATTCTCATTCTCAATTTTCAGTCTTAATTCCCCTCTCGTATAAAAATTCTGTCTCTCTCTCTGTCTCTCTGTCTGTCTGATAAGCAGTCACATTTCTGTCTCTCGTTCACTCACCGTGACAGAAGTTCACTTGTTCTCCCAATTAGCTGGAAGGTATAGTACGCAAGCCAGCTAGGAAGAAGAGCTGACTCTACCTCAGGCCGTCATTGATTACCTGAATGATGTCAGTGACGTGGATGATGAAGATAAAGAAGATGGAAATGCATCTTACAAAACGGCCTGGACGATTCACTGGACTCCAGTTCTGAAGATTCTGATGAAGCTTGAAAGTGAAATTTCTGATGCTTCATTGACTCTTGATGAAGAGAGAATACAGACAAATCATGCCTTTGAAAATGACCAAGAAATGTGCTTTCCTGACACCTTGAATACTGTATGTTGTGTTGCACTATACGTTTTTCTTGAAAGACTGTTAACTTAATGCTACATTTTGTTACACGAGAATACCAACAATATTAAACTTGTAAGCAACAAAACCATTCTGGACATTAAGAACATAAACTTCCATCAAAACCAAACAATTTGGGGGTTGAAAGGCTGTCAAAATGGTCGTTTGTAGTCTTTGGCGAAATCTTCGAATTTTGGGGGTAGGGGAGATAAATGTGAAACTGTGAATTTATGCATTCCTCATGTGGTTCCAGGTACAGTCAGAAACTACCAAGAGGCACTGTAGTATAATATGATTCATCAGACAGTTGATTTTGGCCTTTTGGTTTTGTGGACAACAGTTGACATGCCGCTGATGCAGTGAAAATATCGGTACATAAAGTCACCCACTACTGCACCCAGACAGTGCATGGGAAAAGACTGATCAAGTTACCACCAGGCACACTGATAAGTAAGTAATAAAACTAGTATAAGCAAAAGCTGATTTCTTGTTTATTTACAGGAGCTGTTTTAAGTTACATTTGAATGGCGCAAGTGAGTGTGTTAGAGGGTACCCTTACACCAAGGGCTGTAACTCCTGTGCATTTCCCCACTTTTTGATGGAAACGTTTTAGATTCGTGTTCAGTACACTCCAAGGAACATTTTGACACCGGTCATGATATCCCCGGGGGGGTGCACGGAGGCCTAGCTGGCTTGTGGCCTAGTAGATCTGTCCCAGTGTTGCTCAGATACAGGTAGAATGCCAAACTTTGTCTGTTAGGGGAGTGGGGACGGTGGTGGGGGGACAAAACACTTTACAGGTGGTCAAGGATATTTGAGTGAAGGCATGTCGCTGCTTAGTTTGTCTCTCTCTCTTTGGAGTTCATCTCCTTGTAAGAAATACTGAATCAAAAAGAGGAACGAAAAAAAGTCTTCAAAATTTACAAAGGGAATGTTTTGTTTTACCGGGGTGTGATTACAGAGGAAATTTTATATCATTGATCTTTGTCAGAATTGTTACATCTTCCAGGGAAAGTTGCTGCTTACAATGATGTGGACAAATTCTCATCCAGGAGGCTTTTAATAAACTGTTAAAAAAAAAATGAACTTTTGCCTGAACAACTGGATTTTACCTTTACTGCGTTGAATTGTAGAAAGTGTCAGGTCTCATTTTGGGGCATACAAAACTGTGTGTGAAAGGGGAAAGGAGTATGCAGAGAAATGGTGTATCTTGAGGAGGAAAGATTTCATATTCTATGGGAAAGGACATTTTGGGACGATTCATGACAAGGAAATGTACTTAAAAGAAGATGATCTATCTTTTATACTGTTCTGTTAGAGGGAAATTTTCGTATGACTTTTGATTAATAATAAGTATCTACTATATCCCGTCATTCTAGTGGGGTCATACTTCACCGTTGATATTATAACTGAGGCAAATAAGACATTCTCTCTGCTGAGGGAGATGTAGTCAAAATTACTTTTAGCAAGAAGAGTGTTTTTTGTTCACTCTTGACAAAGGAAAGATATTTTGAACAATAGTAAATTCTGTGTTCACTGTTTGTTTGTGTGTGTATGTGGTGTTTTTTTGACTACTTTGGCTTCACAAGGGGAGTATTGTGCATGTTGATGTCTGTACTGTTTTTATTTTTTTGTCGCTGAGGAAGGCATATTGCCGAAAATTTCTTGTCCTGTTTTGTGTCGTGCATTAAAACTGCGTTACTTCACACTTGTTTTGTGTGCTCTTCTGCTTTTTTGTGGTGTTTTTTTGTTAAGGAGTGGGATTGGGGGCGTGTAATTACAGTATATTTGCACAAAAGGGGTGATAAAAATCACAGTAATCAGATGATGGGAAATGGTTTTTAAATGCGTACTCAGTAACGACATATTGTTTGTGATAATTGAAAGTATGTTACTTGCAATCTCTCAAGTTGTATTCTCTTTCAGTACATGCATACTCGCAGGCATGACCACTGAGAGAGCAATTTAATATACTTGCTTGTGCACACGTATACACACTCTCTCCCTCTCTCTCTCTCTCTCTCTCTCTCTCGCTGTCTCTCTCTCTCTCTCTGTCTCTCTCTCGCTGTCTCTCTCTCTCTCTCTCTGTCTCTCTCTCCCACTCTCTCTCTCTCTGAAATGACCACGGTTGAAACACAACAAACGCTGGTAGTTGGCATCTGGTGTGCAGATGGGCCGACTGCCAGCACCATCTCAGGGCTGTGCAAATGATTAGTCAGATCACGCTATGTTTCCGGTGAGACATGGGATTTGTGACTGCATCCATTGGCAGAGCAGTGAACTACCTCACTTTAATGTGGTGGCAGACTGTGTGCTGTCGTGGCGGACAGGCCAGGGGGCGCCATAGCAAATCTGGGACAAGCTGTGTTGTCATGGCGACGGGCTGGGTGTTGTCATGGTAATGGGCCAGTTGTCATCCATGGTTGTGGCTATTGTCATGGTGACAGGCTAGGGTTGTCAGGGTGACAGGCCAGTTTTTCATCATTGGACATGAGAATGTGTTGTCATGGTAACAGGCTGTGTCATCACAGTTACCGTGTAGTCATGGTAACAGGCTGTGTCATCACAGTTATGGACTGTGTTGTCATGGTACCAAGGCTTTGTCTTCATGATAGGCCTGAACTGGAGTGACCCAGACGGCATGTGTTACTGGTGACACCATGTGTGACAGTGCGGACAAGTGATGTCATGTTGACCCAGCTGTGTGTAGTCATGGTGACAGATCGCCCGTTCGGTCACGGTGACAGGTCATGTCAAAAGGTCAAGTAGGTTTGACCACCCTGTAGTTGTCAGGCCAGTAATCCTTTTTTGCTGTGCTGTTTTAACACAGCAGCTGCAAACACACGGGTAGCGTAACTCCGACCTTGAGGTACTTCTTTATTGTTACTGTGTATCCTCCCAGCTATTTATTTTCATTTTTACAAGAGAAAACTTTCAGGTTGACATCGAATCGCAGGATGTTGGGGACCCCCACTTTATAGTCACCATCAAGACTGGTAAGAAGAAGAGTGCAGGAAAGAGGAAGCGGAGGAGTTTATAGCGATACTACTAGCCGTCCTCCGCTGGAAAGGTGAAGGTCATGTTGCATCATAGTGCACCGTTTTAACATTTGTTTTGGGTGTCTGTATGTGTGCATTTTTTACCCCCGGAACATGTATTATTGACTATGGAGGGGGGAGGAGTTCACGCACGAAAGAGAACCTTGACGCAGTGTATGGGTGTGAACGGTTTTTGTGCACTCGGGAGAGGGGGGGGGGGGGGGGGGGTCTTCTCACTCTGGTGTCGGTCGGGCTATGTGGGGAATTTGTTGTGTTCTTGGAGAATGTTGTGTAAAGATGCTGGCTTGTTCGGCTGGCTTGCTTGTGGTTATTTCATTGTGGTTAACAACAGTCATGGCCAGTGAGGGACTGGTTGCACACGTGTTCATTTCATCAGTCTGCTCTCTCGTCTCGTCTCTTAGCACTCATCCTGCTGTCCATTCTTTGTAGGTCACCTACTGCTCACCCTCCATCCATTCTCTCAGCTGTAGCTAATTATCATTCATCTGCCAGTCCCTTTCTCACATCTGTCGCCTGTTCATCTGTCAGTCCTTTCTCACATTGTCTGATTGTTATCGTTCATCTGCCTGTTCTCTCAGCTGTCGCTTGTAAGTTATCAGTCTTCCGCCAGTTCATTTTTTTATCAGTCACCTGAAATCACTGGTATGCTGCTTCTTTCTGTGGTTTGTCGCTTACCATCCTTCTGTCAATCCATTCTTCTTTCTGTGCTTTGTCGCTTACCATCCTTCTGTCAATCCATTCTTCTTTCTGTGCTTTGTCGCTTACCATCCTTTTGTCAATCCATTCTTCTTTCTGTGCTTTGTCGCTTACCATCCTTCTGTCAATCCATTCTTCTTTCTGTGCTTTGTCGCTTGCCATCCTTCTGTCAATCCATTCTTCTTTCTGTGCTTTGTCGCTTACCATCCTTCTGTCAATCCATTCTTCTTTCTGTGCTTTGTCGCTTACCATCCTTCTGTCAATCCATTCTTCTTTCTGTGCTTTGTCGCTTACCATCCCCTCTGTCAATCCATTCTTCTTTCTGTGCTTTGTCACTTACCATCCCCTCTGTCAATCCATTCTTCTTTCTGTGCTTTGTCGCTTACCATCCTTCTGTCAATCCATTCTTCTTTCTGTGCTTTGTCGCTTACCATCCCCTCTGTCAATCCATTCTTCTTTCTGTGCTTTGTCGCTTACCATCCCCTCTGTCAATCCATTCTTCTTTCTGTGCTTTGTCGCTTACCATCCTTCTGTCAATCCATTCTTCTTTCTGTGCTTTGTCGCTTACCATCCTTCTGTCAATCCATTCTTCTTTCTGTGCTTTGTCGCTTACCATCCCTCTGTCAATCATTCTTCTTTCTGTGATTTGTCGCTTACCATCCCTTCTGTCAATCCATTCTTCTTTCTGTGCTTTGTCACTTACCATCCTTCTGTCAATCCATTCTTCTTTCTGTGCTTTGTCGCTTACCATCCTTCTGTCAATCCATTCTTCTTTCTGTGCTTTGTCGCTTACCATCCTTCTGTCAATCCATTCTTTCATTTCTTATGACTCTCCTGTCTATCCGTTCTTTCCCCACACCACTCATAACCATTTATTCCACCAATCCATTCGCTCACCTGTCACTTAATCATTCATCCTACGATCCTGTCTCGCATCTGTTACCTAATATGGTCAGGCAGTCCATTCTCTCACTGTCACCCTGTTAGTTTTAACCTAATATTGGTCAGGCGATCCATTCTCTCATCTGTCAGCTGTTAGTTTTAACCTGATATTGGTCAGGCGATCCATTTCCTCTCATCTGTCACCTGTTAGTTTTAACCTAATATTGGTCAGGCGATCCATTCTCTCATCTGTCAGCTGTTAGTTTTAACCTAATATTGGTCAGGCGATCCATTCTCTCATCTGTCAGCTGTTAGTTTTAACCTAATATTGGTCAGGCGATCCATTCTCTCATCTGTCAGCTGTTAGTTTTAACCTAATATTGGTCAGGCAATCCATTCTCTCATCTGTCACCTGTTAGTTTTAACCTAATATTGGTCAGGCAATCCATTCTCTCATCTGTCAGCTGTTAGTTGTGATCATTTGTCTGCCAGTTCATTCTCTCGTCTGTCACTTACCTGTCAGTCCCTTCTCTCATTGGTCAGTTATCATCATCATTCATCCACTAATCCATTCTATCCGTCATGGATCATCATTCGCCCACCAATCCATCCTTTCATTTGTCACTTTACTGTTATTCATCCACCGATCCATTCTGTCATCTGTCTATCATCAGTCTGTGAATCCATGGTCTCATCGGTCACTTACCATCAGGAAATGTTGTGGGTTTTTTTTTCTTCCAGTGACGATGGGTTGCTGAAGAGACCTTTTCTCAGTCTTCTCTCTTTTTTTTCCTTTTCTTTTTTTCTTGTGGTCTGTGAAAAACGACGGCCACCAATTATGGGTAAGGAGGCTGTTCAGACCATGGGTAGCACTGGACTGGATGCTGACTGCTATTTTGTGTCATGTGTGGAGTTCATCATCAATCAATCAATCACTCAATGACTGCTGTGAACGTGTGGCAGCTGTTGTACTATGTTGACATGTATTTCCTGTCAAGGGCCAGCTACCAGTGAACCAGAACTAGAGGAACATTCAATTGTGTGTCACTTGGGTTTCCTTGTCTTGTTTTTTTCTCCTCTTCTTTCTTTCTTTCTTTGTGTGTGCACACGCCACCACTTCTTCCCCACCTGTCGTTCTCTTTCTCACTGTTTTGGCTCGCTCACTCTTCTTCTGTGTTGACAGTGTTGCCTCGTGCAGGCAGCTATTGATATTGACCACTTGCCACGCCAGGATGCAGAGAATGGGACAGGACTAGGGAGGTGTGTAGTGTATGGGCTGGAGGCCATGCCAGGATGCAGAGAATAGGGACTAGGGAGGTGTGTAGTGTATGGGCTGGAGGCCATGCCAGGATGCAGAGAATGGGGACAGGGAGGTGTGTAGTGTATGGGCTGGAGGCCATGCCAGGATGCAGAGAATGGGGACAGGGAGGTGTGTAGTGTATGGGCTGGAGGCCATGCCAGGATGCAGAGAATGGGGACAGGGAGGTGTGTAGTGTATGGGGTGGAGGCCATGCCAGGATGCAGAGAATGGGGACAGGACTAGGGAGGTGTGTAGTGTATGGGCTGGAGGCCATGCCAGGATGCAGAGAATGGGGACAGGGAGGTGTGTAGTGTATGGGGTGGAGGCCACGCCAGGATGCAGAGAATGGGGACAGGGACTAGGAGGTGTGTAGTGTATGGGCTGGAGGCCATGCCAGGATGCAGAGAATGGGACAGGGAGGTGTGTAGTGTATGGGCTGGAGGCCACGCCAGGATGCAGAGAATGGGACAGGGAGGTGTGTAGTGTATGGGCTGGAGGCCATGCCAGGATGCAGAGAATAGGGACTAGGGAGGTGTGTAGTGTATGGGCTGGAGGCCATGCCAGGATGCAGAGAATGGGGACAGGGAGGTGTGTAGTGTATGGGCTGGAGGCCACGCCAGGATGCAGAGAATGGGACAGGGACTAGGGAGGTGTGTAGTGTATGGGCTGGAGGACATGCCAGGATGCAGAGAATGGGGACAGGGAGGTGTGTAGTGTATGGGGTGGAGGCCATGCCAGGATGCAGAGAATGGGGACAGGGAGGTGTGTAGTGTATGGGCTGGAGGCCATGCCAGGATGCAGAGAATGGGGACAGGGAGGTGTGTAGTGTATGGGTGGAGGCCACGCCAGGATGCAGAGAATGGGGACAGGGAGGTGTGTAGTGTATGGGCTGGAGGCCATGCCAGGATGCAGAGAATGGGGACAGGGAGGTGTGTAGTGTATGGGCTGGAGGCCATGCCAGGATGCAGAGAATGGGGACAGGGAGGTGTGTAGTGTATGGGCTGGAGGCCATGCCAGGATGCAGAGAATGGGACAGGGAGGTGTGTAGTGTATGGGGTGGAGGCCACGCCAGGATGCAGAGAATGGGGACAGGGAGGTGTGTAGTGTATGGGCTGGAGGCCATGCCAGGATGCAGAGAATGGGGACAGGGAGGTGTGTAGTGTATGGGGTGGAGGCCACGCCAGGATGCAGAGAATGGGGACAGGGAGGTGTGTAGTGTATGGGCTGGAGGCCATGCCAGGATGCAGAGAATGGGGACAGGGAGGTGTGTAGTGTATGGGGTGGAGGCCATGCCAGGATGCAGAGAATGGGGACAGGGAGGTGTGTAGTGTATGGGTGGAGAGCCATGCCAGGATGCAGAGAATGGGACAGGGAGGTGTGTAGTGTATGGGCTGGAGGCCATGCCAGGATGCAGAGAATGGGGACAGGGAGGTGTGTAGTGTATGGGTGGAGGCCATGCCAGGATGCAGAGAATGGGGACAGGGAGGTGTGTAGTGTATGGGGTGGAGGCCATGCCAGGATGCAGAGAATGGGGACAGGGAGGTGTGTAGTGTATGGGGTGGAGGCCATGCCAGGATGCAGAGAATGGGGACAGGGAGGTGTGTAGTGTATGGGCTGGAGGCCAGCCAGGATGCAGAGAATGGGGACAGGGAGGTGTGTAGTGTATGGGGGGAGGCCACGCCAGGATGCAGAGAATGGGGACAGGGAGGTGTGTAGTGTATGGGCTGGAGGCCATGCCAGGATGCAGAGAATGGGGACAGGGAGGTGTGTAGTGTATGGGCTGGAGGCCATGCCAGGATGCAAGAGAAATGGGGACAGGGAGGGGTGTGTAGTGTATGGGGTGGAGGCCATGCCAGGATGCAGAGAATGGGGACAGGGACTAGGGAGGTGTGTAGTGTATGGGCTGGAGGCCATGCCAGGATGCAGAGAATGGGGACAGGGAGGTGTGTAGTGTATGGGGTGGAGGCCATGCCAGGATGCAGAGAATGGGGACAGGGAGGTGTGTAGTGTATGGGCTGGAGGCCATGCCAGGATGCAGAGAATGGGGACAGGGAGGTGTGTAGTGTATGGGCTGGAGGCCATGCCAGGATGCAGAGAATGGGGACAGGGACAGGGAGGTGTGTAGTGTATGGGGTGGAGGCCACGCCAGGATGCAGAGAATGGGGACAGGGACAGGGAGGTGTGTAGTGTATGGGGTGGAGGCCACGCCAGGATGCAGAGAATGGGGACAGGGAGGTGTGTAGTGTATGGGCTGGAGGCCACGCCAGGATGCAGAGAATGGGACAGGGAGGTGTGTAGTGTATCGGCTGGAGGGCTGTTCTGCTCCCTCTGACTAGGGGTTGAAGCCTGAGTCTGTTACTCCCCTCGCTGCTCTCTCTCTCTCTCTCTCTCTCTCTCTGGCCTTCTTTTAATTGTCCCAAGAGGGACGGGGCAACATGCCTCGTGAGGTTCTCTGGCCCTGAACATTTGTCAGTGGATGACATAGATGGGAGAAGTTCACATGTAGAACTACTTCCACTTATCTTCGTTTTCCTTCATCGCCTTTTCACTTCGTCTTTAGTCTTGCCATTAGAGGTATTTTTTCTCTTTTTTGTTTTGTTTTTTTTGTTTGTTTGTTTGTTTTGTGTCTTTGCCAAAGGATTTGGAGACTTGAGAATATATGCACACTTGTGAAGGCAGTAGACCTCACCAGCAGGGGAGAAAGGCCCAATGCTGGAACCTTGGACCACCCAGCAGGATCTGGAGATCAACAACACATCACGCGTTCAGGTGTGGGTGTGCTGACTCTTTGCCGATCCTGTTGCATCAGCATGTTAACGCACAGACAGACAACACACACACACACACACACACACACACACACACACATCCTACTCTCACAACGCATGTGCACACATACATGCATGCAAGTGCGTGTGCGCGTGCACATGCACACCACACACACACACACACACACACACACACACACACCACACCACTAATGTACAGCAGCGATTCTGAGTTGCAGCTAAAATGACTTTTTGTGGCTGGGGTCTTGCGGTAGACCACGGCAGTGACGTCTCTTTTTTTTTTTGTCTCGTAGGCCTTTCTCTGCGGCAGCCTGCTCTTTGCCTTGAGGCGCTAACCAGCTGCCATGGCCGCTGGTGGCGCCACCTAGTGGGGGGTTGTCTATGCACACCTTTGGTTCTCTCGTGTTCCTTGTCAGGGCAAGACGTGTGTGGGACTTGCCTTGCTTTTGTTGGGGTGAAGAAGGTGGGGTGGGCTTGGTTACCTTTCAGCAGCAGAAAAGGGGGATGGGGGATGGTGCGGAAAAACAGGGGGGGGGGGGGGGGGTGACTGGGGAGTCTTTGTTCATAAGCAGCAGTTGATGATGTTTCTTGGCCTTGGGTTCCTATGTTGTAATTTTAATGTGTTTATTGTAAATTGATTTTTTTTTTGTTGACAACAACAACAAAATTCTTTGATGAGGGGCTTCTTCAGCGTAAAAGTTTATTTTTTAGCCACACAGAAGAAGCAGACGGTTTTGCTGGTGAGGAGAACAAAATACTTGGATCTGAAGGAGAGATTGGCCAGAGATGTGAAACTAAAAGAAGAGATGTTGGGTTACTATTGTTTTGAAGTTTTAACGACTTTGTTGTGAACACAGAACTATCTGCAGAGATAACGTGTGTTTTCATATGGAGCGAAGTGCATCATCTTTTTTCAGTCTTGAAAGGGATGTTTTGGTGTATTCATTTTGTAGATGAGAAAGGCATGGATGGTATTCAGTAGAACAGACCTACTCATGATGCAGACCCCTCCATGGCGCCCTCATAACGCGAAAGATAATTGAGCTTTTGACCTTACGTGTTGACCTTCATCAAGGTCAAAAGGTTGGCCTAATCTTGCGTAGGACCAAAATGTTTCCAGTAACTGGCATGACGTCTCCCACTGCTAGATTTTGCAAGGTGTTTCATTTACTTCACTGTTGTTTTTAATGTCCTTACTATTTCTTGGATTGAAGCGACACAAAGTGGATTCCTTGCACTGCTCAGTAATCTGCAGGAGTCTGTCTTTACTGGATGGAGGAGGGCTGGGGAGGTGGGAGGGGGGACGGGAGGAAATCCATGTTCCATCGAGTCTTACTAAGTAGAGCATCTGGTAGCGGAGAGAGTGCGGCAAGGGTTTATGGAGAATGAGGAGAGACTTTTACCCTGAGCTGAGCTTGGAGGATTTTAATCCAGTTTGTTGCGTGCAGACTAGGAGTGTGATGATCTGGACAGCCTGTTGTGAAGCACGTGTTTAGGAAGAAAATCGGTATTCCTCTCTGACCTTGACTGGCCGCTAAACCCTTTGGCAATACCATCTCTGCATCAGTACGGGTCGGCTATAAGGCGCATGTTCAACTGAGCCAGATTGCATTCAGACAGCTAGAGTGACACATCTCCCTGTTTTTTGTGTGTTTGGGGGGGGTTTTTGCCCCCTCCCCACCTACCCATCCCCAACCCCTCTCTCAAAGGAAATCCTTATAGTAGAAACTGCTGAATAAGGAATCCCTCAGGTGTTTTTGGTTCAGGGTTTTTTTCTCACAGTAATGAATGAATGCATTTGATGTAGGTCTCAGGGTCTTTTTCAGCTTGTTACAGTACAAAGGGAGGCTATCATTGTAGTTTGTGACCTACCTCTTTAGGGGGTGTCCAACATGCATTTATCATTACATTGGGTCATCGGTGGTCATCGTCGCTGAAATGCTCACTTTAGGGGAGTAGACAGCTCTTGTCACATTATTTGTACTAAATCTCTGTGCTATCTCATTTTCTTATGTGCTGTCTCTTGTCTCTGTCTTTCTGTCTGTCCTGTCCTCTCGTCTCTCTCTCTGACTTAAGTATGCAGGTGGTTGAATTCATATATTGTTCTTGTGCTTTGGTTTTTGCACTTTCTTCATAGCTTCAGATGCCCCCCCCCCCCCCCTTTTTTTTTTCCCCCAAATGATTAACAACACTTTTCTAAAGGTTCTTCAGGGATAATCTGGATAACTATTATACACGTGGAACTTTCTTACACACTGCGAACTTTTTTGTTTGTTTGTTTTGTTCTCTCAGGGTGCAGAGATACTCTTTTAAGGAGTTGAGAAAAAAATACAAAAAGCAAACAAACAAAAACATGTTCAAATCTTCGGGGGGAGAGGAGGGCAAAGGTCAAGGTTGGTTTTGTTCCAAGTTTGTTTTTGCCACGTGACTTGCTTGACTTGACATAATTGCATTTTCTTGTCTCCAGCATCCTGACGTCAAGAACTGAAGCGAGTCGTTCCAGTCTCAGCAGAATCCAATAGGCACACGAGCCCGTGACAATAAGCTTTTCTGTTCTCTCCTCATGGTTTGGTTTCCAGCGCATTTCATGGCCACGGGCGGTGGCCTGTGGTCATCGTCTTGGTCATTGTCAGTGGGATTCGGTGGTCTTTTTTCCAGGGCAGCTGTGTCATGTAGCATTGTGCTGTCACAGGTTTATGTGACTCCTGTCATGCGGTCACATTATGCTGTTGTTTAATATTTCTGTATCATGAGATGTCATTGATTGTTTTCTTATGTTTGGGACAGGACGCCGTTCAGGGTGTATCACAAAAGTTTTGTCCTAGAGAAAGGTGAGGGAAGGGGAGGTGGGGGGGGGGGGGGGGGGGGTTAGTGTTACATGTCATGCTCTCTGACTTGTTGGGATGTGTATACATGTCGGCTCTTGTTAGGATAGTAATGAAGTATTGTCTGCATATTTATCATGTCACAAATGTGTGTTGTGACTTTTTGAACTTGTTTTGGAAAGATGATGTCATGTTTCATAATTGATGTCTGAATTGTCCCCTGGTCTCCTCCCCCCCCCCCCCCCCCCCCCCCCGCCCACCCATCTTCTGATTCCATACGTTCATGAGAATTTGTCATAACTTGTGTCGTGGTACAAAACTTGCGTCAGAGCATTTATAAGGTCATGAACTTGTGTCGTGGTACAAAACTTGCGTCAGAGCATTTATAAGGTCATGAACTTGTGTCGTGGTACAAAACTTGCGTCAGAGCATTTATAAGGTCATGAACTTGTGTTGAACAATGACAAACCTATGATTACGATGTCTTGTACTTTTCGTCTTTGATGAACGTCATGTCATGGGATTTCATCAGGAACTTGCATCACTCCGTCAGGGATGTTGGCCCATGCTATTTATAGACTGCTCTCTTCTCTCTCAACTCCTGATGGTGGACCGTCATGTTGCATGCTCATTGTGGTTTGTTTTTTTTTTCACGAGTATTGCCGATTCTGATGATGTAAACATGGCTTGTTAGATCTGGGTTCAGGATGTGCGCGAGTGTTATGTGCGCGAATGTGACTTCTAGTGAATGTATTGTTAGGATGACTACATCTTCGGATTCCACTTGCAAACTATGTTGGTCTTAACTTGGAAAAACAAACTAACGTGCTTTTTTTTTTTTTTTTTTTTTTTTTTTTGTGCTGAATAAGAAAAACGTTTGGAATGTGGACAGGGCAGAGCAGCAGCTTCCATTGTTAGATGGTGGGACCAGCAAGCGCCATTTTCCAGAACTTCAGAGCATCTGTCTGTCAAAAAAATGGTAGTGAAATCAAGTGTCCAGTCTCAGTGTAATCCTTTCCCTTTGAAAATAGTGGAAAAGTTTTTACTTTTTTTATTATTATTAAAAAAAGGTGTTCAGAGAGTGTGTTGTTGAAACGGAACTGACCATCATTTAGGTGTTGATAGAATTGTAATTGCACAAGGGATAGAATTGTATTGCACAAGGATGGTAGGAAGGGGTACTCAAGTTCACAGTTATATGTGCAGAAAAGAGGGGATTGGAATATAACTTATAAGTCAAAGTCTGATATTTTCAGTAGACTTCTTCCCACTCTACTCTTTCAGTCTAACTGGCTGATTGTGACATGTCTGTCTTTGATCTCCACAGTGTCTGTGTTCTGGTGTGGCACCAGCCTTAAAGGTCTTTGAATAGATCCTGTAACAGCAGTCAGTACTGGACAAGTGTGAACGCTGAGAAATGCAGATATGTTAGGTACACCACTTTATATGGCTGGGCCAAAACAGTTGGTGCTGGTGGCGTGAGTCTGGCACAGAAGAGAGCAGACAGCCAGAAATTGTTGCTGTCCATCTAGAGAGACCAAGGTAGATGTACAGTCATGTCTTGCAGGGATGTAGTGTTTGGGAAAGGTTGACTGGGTCAGTGAAAGTGTATGTTATTCAGTGTTCTGCACCTGTTTTTACAGTGTTGAACAGATGTGGGCAAGGCTCTGTCAGTGGGCCTAGGGTAGGTGACAGTTGGACTGACTGGCTTTTTTTTTCTTTTTTTTTTTTTTTTTTTTTTTAGCTTGAAAGGCAATTAGCCCTCTCTCCCTCCCCACTCTAAGAAATTCTCTCTGTCTCTCTCTCTCTCCTCTCTCCTCTCTCTCTCTCTCTCTCTCTTCTTGGTCCTCTCCTCTCTACCTGTTCTATCTTACTCCCTTGCTCTCTCTCGTACTCTACCACCCTTCCTCGCTCCTTCCAGAGACAGCCTATTTCACTGATGTCCAGTTTGTCTACTTATTTTCATGTGATAGGACCAGTTTTGTGTTCAAAGGCCAGTTCATTGGTGTCAAAGGAACCTTTAGCTGGGTTGTCCACTGTTGTTGAGTATGTATTGCGGTCAGCAGTGCCGTGGAGAGAGAGGGGGAACAGAAAGGAAAGCGGGCATTGGGGCTGGGGAGGGTACAGTGTGTGTACGTGTGTGAGTGGAGATTATACAAGAGAAAGGGGAGTAGACGTTGGAGTTAAACAGTAGAAAGTCCCAGCACTTCAGGGGTCTGAATATGAAAGAGAGAGAGAACAGAAGGAAAGGGGGGGTGGGGGGGGGGGGGGGTCAGAGGTTGTGGGGCCCCAAGGAGATGGGAACAGAATAGAGTGGGTTAACTGTCAAGTTTTCATTTGCGAGGTAGGATGGGTTTTTTTTTTTATAATTTTTTTATAACCAAGATTATTGCTAAACACACGCTTGTTTTTGAGACAGGCAAACCCGATCTTTAGTTTGAGGACGAGCAGATCACATAAACCAGAACAGTCCCAGCAAGGTGATCACATAAACCAGAACAGTCCGACAAGGTGGAGCGTGACAGGATCATGGTCGGGTGCGATGGTCAGGGCGGGGAAGGGTTCATTCAGGACGCAGCAGGGTAACCTGTAGGAGCAGACCTGCCAGTGTTGGCTGCAGCTCTTCTCAGTGTTTGTGTTGGTGCTTGGTCTGTTTTCTGGACGTGGTCTGCTTGGATTCTGACAGGGTGTTAAGAGATCAGACAGGTGTAGAACAGGTGATGCACTGCTGTTCAAGCACTTCTGTTCTGCTTTGTTTTAAACACCACTACTACTCTTTTCCTGTTTTACTAAAAGAAAAAAAAAAGAACAAAGAAATACCACTTTTGCCCACCTTCTCCTGAACATTGAAATCCCAAACTGCTTATCATTTCAAAATCTGTATGCCCCCATCCCATCGTCTCCCTCCCATCCCTTCCGTTCACCACAACTTTACGAATAGTTTTTATTGCCACAGGGGACACAAACCTCTCTCCTCCTCCTTTCTTCAGTCCCTTTTAACCCCCACCCCACCACCCCCCAGACAACCTCTCGCCTTTCTTCAGTCCCTTTTACCCCCCCCACCCCACCACCACCCCCCAGAACAACCTCTCTCCTCCTTTCTTCAGTCCTTTAACCCCCCCCCCCCACCACCCCCCAGACAACCCTCTCTCCTTTCTTCAGTCCCTTTTACCCCCCACCCCACCACCCCCCAGACATCCTCTCTCCTCCTTTCTTCAGTCCCTTTTAACCCCCCACCCCACCTCCCCCAGACAACCTCTCCTCCTTTCTTCAGTCCCTTTTTAACCCCCCCCCCCCCCCCCCCAGACAACCCTCTCTCCTTTCTTCCAGTCCCTTTTACCCCCCCCCACCCCACCACCCCCCAGAACAACCTCTCTCCCTCCATTTCTTCAGTCCCTTTTACCCCGCCACCCACACCCACCCCCAGACAACCTCTCTCCTCCTTTCTTCAGTCCCTTTTACCCCCCACCACCACCCCCACCCCCCCCCCCCCAACAACCTCTCTCCTCCTTTCTTCAGTCCTTTAAAACCCCCCCACCCCCACCACCCCCCAACAACCTCTCTCCCTCCTTTCTTCAGTCCCTTTTAACCCCCCCCCCCCACCACCCCCCAGACAACCTCTCTCCTCCTTTCTTCAGTCCTTTTACCCCCCACCACCACCCCCACCCCCAGACAACCTCTCTCCTCCTTTCTTCTAGTCCTTTTACCCCCCACCACCCCCACCACCCCCCCCCCCCAAGACAACCTCTCTCCTCCTTTCTTCAGTCCCTTTTACCCCCCCCCCCCCCAGACAACCTCTCCTCCTCCTTTCTTCAGTCCCTTTATTACCCCCCACCCCCCCCCCCAAGACAACCCTCTCCCTCCTTTTCTTCAGTCCCTTTTACCCCCCCCCCCCCCCCCAACAACCTCCTCCTCCTTTCTTCGTCCCTTTTACCCCCCACCCCCCCCACCCCCCAGACAACCTCTCTCCCCCCTTTCCTCACCCTTTTACCCCCCACCCCACCCACCCCCCCAACAACCTCTCTCCCCTTTCTTCAGTCCCTTTTACCCCCCCCCCCCACCCCCCCAGACAACCTCTCTCCTCCTTTCTTCAGTCCCTTTTACCCCCCCCCCCCCCCACCCCCCCAGACAACCTCTCTCCTCCTTTCTTTAGCCCTTTTAAACCCCCACCCACCCCCCCCCAACAACCTCCTCCCCTTCTCACCCTTTACCCCCACCCCCCCCCCCCAGACAACCTCTCTCCTCCTTTCTTCAGTCCCTTTTACCCCCCCCCCCCCCCCCCGAAAAAACCTCTCTCCTCCTTTCTTCAGTCCCTTTTCCCCCCACCCCCCACCCCCCAGCAACCTCTCTCCTTCCTTTCTTTAGTCCCTTTTAAAAACCCCCCCCCCCCCCCCCACCACCCCCAACAACCTCTCTCCTCCTTTCTTCAGTCCTTTTACCCCCCACCCCACCCACCCCCCAGAAAACCTCTCTCCTCCTTTTTTTCAGCCCCTTTTACCCCCCACCCCCCCCCACCCCCAGGACAACCCTCTCCTCCTTTTCTTCAGTCCCCTTTTACCCCCCCCCCCCCCCCACCCCCCCCGACCCCCGCCCCCCTCCTTCTTCTTTAGTCCCTTTTAACCCCCCACCCCACCCCCCAGACAACCTCTCTCCTCCTTTCTTCAGTCCCTTTTTACCCCCCCCCCCCCCCCCCAGACAAACCCCTCTCCTCCTTTTTTCATCCCTTTTAAACCCCCCACCCCACCCCCCCCGACAACCTCTCTCCTCCCCTTTTTTCAGTCCCTTTTACCCCCCCACCCACCCCCCAACAACCTCTCTCCTCCTTTCTTCTCAGTCCCTTTTACCCCCCCCCCCCCCCCCAGACAACCCTCCCTCCTTTCTTCAGTCCCTTTACCCCCCCCCCCCCCCCCCCAACAACCTCTCTCCTCCCCTTTTTTCAGTCCCCTTTTAAAACCCCCCACCCCCACCACCCCCCCAAAAACCTTTCTCCTTTCTTCAGTCCCTTTTTACCCCCCCCCCCCCACCCCCCAGAACAACCTCTCTCCTCCTTTTTCAGTCCCTTTTTACCCCCCCCCCCCCCCCCCCCCCCCAGACAACCTCCCCCCCTCCTTTTTTCTCCCTTTTAAACCCCCCCCCCCCCCCCCCCCAACAACCCTCCCCCTTTCCACCCTTTTTAACCCCCCCCCCCCCCCCCTTTCCCCCTTTTGCTTTCTTTTTATCTCAGGGTTCTTTTTCGGTCGGGTTTGGGGGAAACCCCCTTTAAAAAGGCCCATCCTCCCCTTCACCCCCAAAAAAAATGTTGAATCCCCTTCACCCCAAAAAAAATTTGGGGAACCCCTTACCCCTAAAAAAAATGATTTAGGAAACCCCTTAAACCCCCAAAACAATGTTTTTGACCCCTTTTCCCCCCCCAAAAACAATGTTTGAGTCCCCTTTACCCTAAAACATGTTTAGATCCCCTTCACCCCTAAAAAAAATTTTTTTGGGAAAAAAAAAGACCTCCTTCACCCCAAAAACAATGATTGAGACCCCTTTTACCCCAAAAAGAATTTGGGTCCTCCTTCACCCCTAAAAAAAATATTAGATCCTCCTTGGTCATTTCATTTAAAGGGAAAAAAAAAAAAGGGGTAGAACACCGTTTTAATAGAAGGTGAAGTTGTCTCTGCTTGATCTTTGTTTCTTGTTTACAGGGGGTAAGGGGTTCCCCCCACCCCCCCCCCTGCCCCCCACCCCCCCCCCTGGTTCTTATTTTTTGGGGGGAAATAACTTTTTTATTGGACGACAAAAATGTCTGCAAAAAAAGAAGAAAAACAAAAAAAGCAGGAAAAGGGTAATGGGGTGAATTTTTGCTGAAGATGTCGGGTTGTCACAATTTCTTCTTCTTTTTTTTTTTTTTTTTTTTTTTTAATCCCTTCGGTAAAAGAAACTGAAAAGTCTTGACCAGTTTTTTTTTTGTGAAGGGGAAAAAAACAGGGGGTTACGGAATCGGGCAATTCAGCGAAATGGGGGGGGGGTCTGAATCGGAATTGTAGCGCTGTGGGGGAGGAGTGGTTAAACCACAAGTTGTGTTTCGTGGGAGGGGTTTATAACTGGAAATTCTTTTTTGTCTGTGTGGTAGGGGGGGGTTGGTTTTTTAATGAAACCGGGGAAAATTGTAGCTGCTGTGGGGGGGGGGGTTTTATGAACCAGGAAATTTTGTTTGTTGTGTGGAGGAGGGGTTATGAACCGGCAATTGTAGTTGCCTGTGTGGTGAGTGGTTCTAACCAAATTGGTTTGGGGGTAAAAGGGGGGGGGGGGCCCTCATTTACCCTTTCTTGTGCTGGGGGGGATTTACTATCCTGACTGCAACTTTTTTTCTCCTTTTGTTGTTGTTTTTTTTTTGTTTGTTTACTAAATGAACATCTAAGAATGGCTTTTTGGGGTACTGGGGTTTAAAGAAAAGCAAAAGAACAAAAAAAAAACAAAAACAACCTTGCCTATTCAGCCCACCACCTACAGTGAAAAGGGCTCTAACATCGGGACGGGGGACACAAACTGGTACAGGGGAGGGGGGGGGAAAACGACAAAAAATTTCTGGGTTTTTGGTTGTTGGGTTTTTTGATCATGATGCTTGTTTTTTAAAGATCAGATTCGGGGCAGTTGTTCCCGTCCAATTTTGGCCCTGGGGACCCCTTGGGCTGGGGAGACTAGCGTAAATCGGTCTGGTAAGGAACGCCTCAAAAAATCAGGCTATTGTGTGGGGGGCCAATGCGCATGCAAAATTTTTGGGGTTCTGGAACCCCCTTGCGAAAATTTGGGTATGGTGTCATGGTTGGGCCCCCGTCCCGTTCCCGTGAAAGGTGATGTGGTGGCAGTGGGTTGGGGCCCCCCTCCCCCGTCCCAGTAAAGTTGGTGTGGGGTGCATTGGATTTTGGGGGCCCCGTCCCCTGTCCCATGAAAGTGGATGATGGTGTGATGTGGTTTGGGCCCCCTTCCCGGTCCCCGCCCGCCCAGACAGGGTTAGTATTTTGCTGGCGTTACTCAGGCTACCATGGGCGCTGGGTTTTTGGGCCCCCCTTCCTTCCGAAACCATTTTCCCCCCCTTTAACTTTCCCTTCCCCCCTCTCTCCTCTCCCCCCCTCCTTTCTCTCCTCTCTCTCTCTTCTCTCTCCTCTTGTAGTATAATCTTTATTTTTTGCCTCATACAGCATTATGCCGGTTTCTTTGTACACACCTACAAGCAAATAAATGACCAATATAAAAGAAAATCGCACCTGTTATTTGAGCCGACAGCAAGAAGCCCAAGAATTGAACTATATAAAAAAGAGGGAAAAAAGCTTCAACTTAAGTACCATGATTGCAAAGCAAGGTATAGTAGTTTGGCCAAAAATACGGGAAATATTTTTTATCTGCATGCATTGATTATCATTAATATTTTAATAAATTAGTATTATTGGTTGTTAATCTTGTGACTAATTTATTATTGTTGCTGTTGTTATTACTTTTATTGTGGCACTGTGGACCACACGGGACCTGTCCAGGGCCGTCACAGCTGGTGGAAAAGAAGCACTGTCCTGCAGAATGTCGAAGTAAACAACTGCTAACTCATGAACTTTGAACCCATTTTTATGACTGGTCAGTCAGTGTCCTTCGGGAAATGAGAAAGTTGGTGTGCCCGTCAGGTCGGTACCCCCATTTGTTTTTTTCAAAAAAGGATTGACAGTTGATGAAAAACGTTTGAAGCAACAAAAAATGGTTTTTTTTCTAAAAAATCATCCAGGCAATAGACACCTGAAGAATTGACAGCAAAGATCCACTCAGGTCAGGAGTGTAGTTTCGCTCCTAAGTTGTCAGAGGAGCACCAGAAGGCTGCCTAGTCTGTGAAGTCATCAAGAGCAAAAATGGTGTGAAAAATGCCCCCCCCCCCCCCCCCCCCCCCAAAAAAAAAAGAGCAGGAGAGTGTGCCTCAGTGGCAGAAAGACAGCGGATGGCAACAAAGAAAAAAAAATGTGGAATGGAGAGAGAGAGAGACAGAAGAGGAAACGTTAGGACAGAATTTTTCCAGGGATTGGGTTTCTTCTGAAAGAGCTGCCGTTGTTCCTGTGAGACGCACAGAGGACTGACCCAGCACCAAGCAGAAACAGAAAACACAAGATATATAAATATATACATACCTTTTTTGCATCCAGTAAAGAGCCATATGAAGGTCATTGTTGTAGACTTGTTTCATTCACAACCAAAAGGGTCAAAACCAGCCTGTTTAGGATTTGTGATAAAGTTCTTTACTTCCCCTTATCATGCCCCCCCCCCCCTTTTTTTTTTGTTTTTTCTTCTCAGTGATATATTGCACAAAGGTTGGAGACCTTGTTCACAATGTATTCTGGATCTAACCAAAACCGTTAGGTCCTGGTGTACTAAGAAAATGGTCACTTGCTGGCTCTAGCATTTGCAGGCGTTGCTTGTAACAGTCTTTTTTTTTTCTTTTTTTTTCTTTTTTTTTTGTAGAACAGATTTTAGTCTGATGATGTCAAAATTGGTACCTCAATGTCAAATGTATAGATAAGAAAGAAAATCTTGGCCGTTAACTCATTTGTCTCGTTCATGTTTTTGAGATTCCCACCGTACATTAGTGCTGAATATTTGTGTGAAGGGCAGAAGACTCAAACCGTATTTTCCCATGAATGGTTAAAATGGACTCTGGTTTATTCCTGTACAGAGTTTTTCTTCTAAATGGGCCGTAGGATGCTGGAGTCGGATGGTGTTCGACATCTCAGGACACCAAGCCCCCAACACTATTCATCAGTTATGCAGTCAGCTTGCAGTGAAGTGACAGCCCTGATGTGGCCCCTTGCGGTCGGCTGGGCTATAAGCAACTTATCGCAGTGAATGATTTGCGCACAAAGCTTCCATTCTCTGTCATGTCTTCCATGAAGGAGTGTTACTCAGAAGCATAGGGGTCATTTGTGCTTTGAAAGGGTTGGGGAAAAAGGGGAGGGGGATGGAACTCTTAGACTGTCAAACCTGAGGGTCACCCACGCAGAGGGCAGGCAGGTCTTTGGGAGTTTGCAGAGATGATTGTTGTATGCTTCTGAACCCTGGCACTGGGGGTATTGACAGTACCATAGTTTCCACATATATTGCAAGGGAGAGGGAGGGTAGGTGGGGCTCAAGGGGGAGGGGGGAAGAAGGTGATTAGTTGACAGAATGAGTTGTAACCCTCCTTAGCCTCAGGGTCACAAGCATCATACATGGCCTGTGTCTGTTAACTTGGCCATGGGAAAAATGTGTTGACTGTTCATGTTTCTTTTTTTTTTTTTTCTTGTTTGTTTTGTTTTCTTTTTGTGCTGTTTTTTTTTTTTTTTAGGGGAGGGGTACTCTCCCTTTTCCACTCAGCCTTCATTCTGCCCCTGTCCCCTTCCTCCCTCCTCTCCCCATCCCCCCACCCCATCCCCCCTCTCCCCCCTCTTCTTCCTTCCCTGTGCCCTCTGTGCCACTTACCTACTATTTATACATTTTTCCGCCTTTTATTGAAGAACAGATAGTGGCGTAGTTATTCCCTTTCTTTTCAGAACAGTTAGTGGCCTACTTCACTCAACAGGCGTTTGGCTCTGCTAGGGCGGCTGAGCACACAGATAGTGGCGTAGTTATTTCCCTTTCTTTTCAGAACAGTTAGTGGCCTACTTCACTCAACAGGCGTTTGGCTCTGGTAGGGCGGCGGCTGAGCACAGTAAGGTCATGCTAACTCACCTGTTGCTGTTGTTGTGACAGTGGTTTCTGATGGCCCGCTGGAGTGTGTTGGGAATCATCACCAGCTTGGGTAACATCAAGATGTTCATTGCTTGCTTTCAGCTGCTGGTGGTGGTGCTGTCTGGTGGTGGTGGTGTTGTTGTTAGGGATTGTTGTTGATTTGATTGCTCCCCCACTGTAGAGACTATCATCGTTGCTGTCAGGTTATAAGAGAAATGTTAATCAAAGTGTCGTTATAATTAGAGAAAAAGAAGATGGGATGGGCGACGGAGAAAGAAGAGAAGAACCCGTCTTTCTGGGCCTGTGTTCACGACGCCGTCTCCTCCACCTTGACAGACCCATCTCAGAGCATTGTGTTTCCACCAGTTCCATTCTAGGACACTTTTATTTCAGTATACTACAGGTAAAACAAATGGGTGTAAATGTGTTTTCATTTCACCTTTCAGAAAACTATCTTTTTTGTTCAGAAAGTTTTTTCTTTGCTGCTCTCAATTAGTTGGTTGCCCGCATTGGCCTTCGGCTCTAGATCTTCAGCCTTGTACCTTTTGGCCATGAGAAAAGAACTAACATTGTTTTTTCGTTACTTTCAGACTGTAACTTAATTTCCAAGAGAAAATTATCCAAACAACTTACTCACATTAGTTCATCCCATTGCTTGAATGGGGAGGGGTTGTAAAATGACAGTGAAAACTTCAAATCTGGACAGAGTTGCCAGTGAGAGTGGATTCAGTGAACCCTGTGGGATGTTTTCTGCTGCTCATTGTTACTTTTGCCATTGTTGAAAACCTTTTCTGCTGCTGTTACTGCGTAGTGGGTATTAGCAGAAGACAGCATGATTCTTGTCTTCACTAGAGATATCGTTCATATCAGCGTCATCACTTTCATGAACAAGTCTTATAGAACAAGAAGAGGAAGAGAATGTGTCTGTGTATAGGATGTGTCGTTTCATTAACCCATCTCTTTTCTTTCTTAGAGATCGTTATCTTTGATAAACAGAAGACTGCATTGTCCACCTTAGAGACTCTGTTGTCAGCTTCATCATTTTGTTGTTGTTGTTTTTCAAATTAAGCATTTCTGTTGTGATTCTTGCTGGAAGAAAAAAGATGATGGATAGACTAGACTGAAATTGTTGTGTAGTGTTTCATTGATAAATGTCATCCTGTAACTTCAAGAGGCTGTGGTCATCGTCACTTGTAAATCCCATGAAGCCCCTGGTAGGACAACATTTATCTGGTATTTAGTTCCAGCACACTGTAAAAAGGTCATCTCTGTCTTGTCTGTCTATCTGTTAAGTGGATGGATTCAAGAGGAAGTGGGGACCAGTTGTCATCCAAGGGCAGCCACAATTGTGGCTTCATGGTCGACTGAGTTGTACACATGGTGGTGAGAAAATGAATGGCCCTCCCAAACATGGTGTGCAAACAGCTGTACCGAGACATTAAGGTTCTGTCCACGTTCTCTCTCCTCTCTCTCTCTCTCTCTCTCTCTCTCTCTCTCTCTCTCTCTCTCTCTCTGGTAAGTTGTTTGAAGCTGTGTTGTTTTCTTTTTCAAACTTTTTTTTTTTTTTTTGCTGTTTACCCCCGCCCCCCCACCATGTGCTCCCATACCCACCTTCCCCAATATAACTGTTCTGTTTGGCTTGTGTGTTTATTGGTTCTCTGTGTATTTCCAAACACAGTGGCACACCCTCTCTCTCCCACCTCTCCTCCTCTACACCCTCATCTCATTCTATCTTTTGTTTCTTTGCTTACAGGGCCGTCTCTGGGTTGGTCTTCAGGTCGATTAGGGTAGGGAGAAGATGCTGATTAAGATTGAGATGGGTGGGGGAAGAGGGGGAGGGGGGGGGGGATAGTTCCCATGTCATTTCTTAGCGTTATTTTTTATTTCATGCTGTGTTCTTGGGTCACCCTTGCTCTCCCCCCCCCACCCCCTCTCTCCTCTCTCGCTTTCTCTCTCTCTTGCTCTCGCTTGCTCACTCGCTGTCTGTGAGAGACAACCTATTCTGGCTGCCATTTGTTTTGTACAGACCATTGAGAGAAAAAAGAAGGGGGGGAGGGGGGGGTGGAGAAAAAAAAATGTCTCTCCGGTGGAAGGAGAGTAGGCAGCAATATGCACCACTCTGAAATAAGAGATTTTTTTTGTTTGTTTGTAAAGCAAAAAAAAAAAACCTTAACAACAAGTGTTAAATGCAGCTTGGCATGGGATATTCTGTTCTATGTGTTACAGGTTTTTCCCCCTCCTCCCCACCCCCACCCCATGAGGGATGAGGTGGGGAGGGGGTCCATTTTGTTTCTTGTGGAGTAATCTGCTCTTCTTCTCTGTTCCTTTTGTGGTATTTGTCTTTCTTGCCTGCGTGTCTTGTGGGAACAAGGGGGGTGTGTGTGTGTTGGGGGGGGGGGGGGGGGGATATTTGCATGAAGGGGGGAAAGCTGGTTGGTAGGCCTGTCATGACAAGCAGTTTGAGTGTCTTAAGTGTGTAAGTATTTTGCCCCTGACAGCTGAGTGAGCATGATGTTTTTGGACTGACCTTTTTGTGTGTGTGTGTGTGTTTTCTTTTTTTTTTTCTTTTTTCATTGTCATCGTCCAGATTGTATCTTTAGGCATGCATCTGTGGGGAGGGGGGGTGGTGAGGGGAGGGGGGGTGGGAGTGTCTTTCTGTCTTATTTCATTGTTTATACCATACATTGTTCATTGTGCACACGTCTTCTAATGAATAATGGACTCCTTTCTCTGTCTGTCTTTATTTTCTTTTTCTTTTTTCCTGTTTCCCCCCCCCCCCCCCCCTTTTTTTTTTTTTTTTTTTGCCACGGGTGTGAGGTCAGGGTGACTGCTTGTGACCTTGAACTCCATGAAGGTGAAGGCAGGACCTTGACCCCACTACATGTCAAACTACCTCAGGCGCAGACGTGGTGCCACCTGTATGTGCATATAATTAATTAGTCACCATGGTCCCCCCCCCCCCCCCCCCCCCCCCTCCCCCTTCTTCCCTTTTATTGTATTCTTCTTCTTCCACATCCTTTTCATTCAGTTTTGTGTTGTGCGTCTTGGTCACCCCATGGTTCATGTTGGTTTCCACATGTTGATGATTGATGTTGAATCAACTTTGAAGACAGCTAAACTCCCTGGGCGTGGCTGCTTCCCCCTTGAAAGCCGCCGGTGTTGGTCTGTGGGTCGCTGCCATCGCCCTCCTCCTGTGTGATGGTGGCATGGTGATCGCAGGGGGCAGCACTGACCGAAGGGGCAGCCAGAGGAAAGGCCTAGATGGGGGGGGGGGGGGGGAATCAGATGACCAGTCCTCTGACAGAAGGGGCCTGGGTTCTGGGGGGTTGGGGTGGTAGTGGGGGAAATCGAAAATGTCAACAAATTGCTAATGGATCAGGTAGAATGCTGGGGGGGTAAGGCAGATACACCCAGCCGAGTCCTCCGAGGCTGGGAGTGCTCTTGGGCCTGGAGACCTGATCAGAGAGATGTGGAGCACCAGTTTTGTTACTCAGGGCCAGGTTCAACACTTCCAGTGAAGGTCTGATTAGACAAGATTCAGGTGAAGCTCTCGGGCTCATAGTTCTGGGGGAGGGCTTAAGAACCTGATCTGATGGAGATTTAGCAACGACTGTTTACCGTGGGGAGAAGGGGGTGGGGTTACTTTGAAAAGAGTTTATGTGCAGAGTTGGTGTGGATTTAGGGCAAGGTGGGCCAGACAGACTCGGTGAATCCTTTGCAGAGAAGCGTTTGTGGGGGGGGGGGGGGGGGGGGGGGGGGTAAAGCCCTTGAAATCCTGCTGATGGAGATGGGTCATGACTTAAGGTCATATGATCCGTGTGTTGTGACGAGATAAGAAAGGTGATGTTAGGAAACCACCTGGGCTTATGGTAAGAAGAGGGGGGGGGGGGGGGGGGGGGGGGGTCCACAGCATGGTGAGGGAGATGAACACGGTTGTGGAGGGGGCAGCCTATGATTGATGGCTGAAGGTGGTGGTGGGGGGAGGGGGGGGGGTTAGTGCAGAAGGGTCAGGTGATTGATGGCACCCTGCGCTGATCGTTAGAGGTGCACAGCAGCAGCACAACAGTGGGCAAGGGCTGCTGTGTGGCTCTTCACGTTGTGACGCACATGTAGGCCGTCTTGACAGGGGTCTGTGCATGCTAAAGATTGTATGTCAGTGGTTCCCCTCTCCCCCCTGACCTCCCAACCCCCATCTCTTGTTTGTAATCTCCCCCCCCCCCCCCTCCTCTTTGTTTAGTAACTGGAGAGATGCTGATTCATCGTACATGTACTCAATGTATTTTTTGCATGCCCAGTCTTTTTAGATCTGATGATGATGTTGAGAATCATTTGGAAAAGGGATGTCAAGACACAGTGTACTTGTCGTGTCTGTATTTGCTACCTCTTTTTTTTCCCTTCTGTACCTCCACTGCATCACGCCCATGTGGTTTGAATCTTTTTCAGTTGTAGATCGGTTTTCTATACTGGCCATGTCACCCTCTGTGTGTGTGTGTGTGTGTGTGCATGCTGGTATGTGTGTGTATGTGAAGGTTGTGAGGAGGCAGGCGAAATGGGAGAAAGAAGGAGGAAGGGGGGGGGGGGGGGGGGGCGAGGCGGGTTGAGGCAAGAGACCGGAGGAGGAGAGGGCACTGGTAGAGTCTGAGATATTGGGACAAAAGTGTAGCGAACCCGGTGACACAATATCTCAGGGATGCTGAGGGTGCCGCAGGGGTGGAAGGTTTCTGGCCCACCCGGTGGTTTCCCAGCATGCAGCCCACAACTTGGAAGTAACTGTTAGGTGGGGGGGAGGGGAGGGAGGGACACTAAGGGGGAGGAGGGGGGCGGAGAGAAGAGTTGTTGTGGGGGGGGGGGGGGGGGGTTGACCTTTCTCCCAGTTCACCACACCACCAATCAACCTTTGATACAATGGATGAATTTTGTTGTTATTGTCTTTTTCCCTTTTTTTTTTCTTTTTCTTTTTTTAAAATGTAATTTAAGGGTACTTTTTCCCCCGTGTGGCTGATTCTGTGAGGAAGATGACCACGAATAGTCTTGTTGAGCTAATGGATCTTGCGTGTAACTGAATTCAAGTTCCTCACCACAGAAGTGTGTTTTTGAAGTGCTTATTTTAAATACAATGTCCTTTTTCTTTTTTGTATTTCTTTTTAATTCCCATTTCAGTTTGTGCATTTCCTCCTACCCCCTCACTTCCCCCTTTTTTTTTTTTCCGTTGTTTTATTGACTAGTTAACTTACTAAAGTGAATTAACTTTTTATATTATTTAGTATTTTTAGTATTATTCATCTGTGTAGCTTTGTCCTAACTTTTTGGTTTGTTTGTTTGTTAACATGTTGATTTATTAGTAGTGTTAATTTGACATTCGTATCTGTGTGGGTATGTGGTGCACATGATTGTGTGTGTGTACCTGTGTGTGTGTGTGTGTGTGTAGAAGAGTGCTTGGTATGAAATACCTCAAACCTCAGGACAACTCTCAAAAACCAACCGTGTACCTCTTGTTTAGTCATCAGCAAGCTTCTGTTCACCTCCCTCTTTTGTTCCTCACTTTCTTTTTTTTTTGCAATGTCTCCGGGATTTTTTCCCCCTTTCTTCTCTTGTCTGTAAAATGTCTAGAGCGAGAGAGAAAAAGAAAAGAACCCTGGTATTATGCAGAACAACAGGAATATGTAATAATACCCCCAACCATCTAACCCTTCTCCGGGTCCAGATGGGAGCTTTTCCACTGCAACAAAGCTGAGCTGTGTCACAAAGAGCTTAGGTCTATGCATTGGAGGATTTGGATTCTGAATCTGCATTTCACCTGAACACGGGTGTCTTTTTTCTTCTTTCTTCTGTGCTTTGTTTGTTTGTTGTTTGTTTTTTGTTTGTTTTTTTGTTTTGTTTTTCTCTCAGATGTAGTGACAGCAGATTGAGCCAAGCATTTTCCTGATCGGAGAGAAGGCGAATCTGTAGCAGATTCCGACAGTGTTGGGGAATAGGAAATTTATAGGAGTTAAGAGTTGGAAACCTCGCCTTCCAACTGCCTACCCCCCCCCCCCCCCCTCTCTCTCACTCTCTCTCTCTTATATATATATCATATTTTTACACAAAGTTTTGTTTTGGCAAAGTCGGTTAGTAAGCAAGCAGAAGAAAACATGGACCTAAGTTTTTCTTGTGCAGATTTCTTTTTCTACCTTTGATGTGAATAACATGAGAATGGAATCGTCTTTTTTTTGTTTTGGTTTGGTTTTTTTTTGGGGGGGGGGGGGGGGGGTGTCCTATGTTGTACTTTCTCTGTGTTCTTAACTTTTCTTTTTTTTTGTTTTTTTTTTTTACCTTTTTTTGTTTTGTTTCTTTTCCTCTTGTTCTTATGCTTTTGGCTGTGTGTTGAAGACAACTGTGGGATGTGTTGCGAGCTGCACTGAATTCAGTAAGGAAAGGGGTACATGTGGATGGATGCAATGTTTCAGATTCAGGTGAGGAAGGAATGTATGCGTAACAGAAAGTTGGCTGATAGAAGAAGGCCCCCACACTCCTCTTCCCACCCCTACCCCCACCCTTTTTTTTGTTTCTTACCCCCCCCCCCCCCCCTTTTTTTTTTTTGTGAGTGTGTGTGGTTTTATTTTTGGCTGTTGTTTTTGGTTTGACAGCAGTGTGTTAGTGGTTATGATAAACTCATCTTGATTGTACAGGGCTCTCTGTGAAGCATGCCCCCTCCACCCCATCCATCCCTGCTCACCCCACCCCCCCCATCCCCCCATCCCCCCCCCCCCCCCCCTCATGATGACTAATTTATGCTGTGACCCATGTTGTTTGTGGAAGACCCGTGATGTGTGCAGAGTCAGTTCATGATGTTGCAGGCTCCACAACCAAGGGGGGGGGGGGGGGGGGGAGGGGGGGGGGGGGGAGAGTTTGCATTGGGGGGGGGGGGGGGGTAGGAGGCTGGAAGAAGGGAGAAAGGTTTAAAGGAGGAAGGCAGTGAATCCAAAAAAAACGAAAGAAAGAAAGAAAGAAAATGAATAAATGAACCCCTAACCCTTCTCTTTTTAAGTGAAGAAGAAAATCCATTGACTCCAAAACTGTTTCACTTATCTGTAAACCCTCTGTATATCTTGTTCAGTTCTTTTTTAATTCTTTTTTTTTTTTCCAAATATTTTGTGTTAGATACAACTTTCAACACGTCAGATGGATGAAAAAGCAGAGAAGAGATCCACCCAGACTTGACACCTAAACAGTCTACATCTTCTTCTATATGTGTGAGTCCCCCCCACCCCACCCCCCGTCCTCATTCGTTTTGTTAATGGATGGATTTTAACCTGAAACCCTTTCCCCTTTCTCACCCAGCCCCATAGTCCACAAACAGTTTGGCTTACTTCCCGCCCCCCCACCCCCTCCACCCCACCCCCCCTCCCCCCCCCCCCCCCGCCACTCGCCAGACACACACTCAACATTCTTGACGAAGCCACGGTTCTTCCCTTCCCTGTGCCCACATTGCCCCCTCCCCACTCCCCCTCACTGCATTCTTTTCGTTGATTGACTATCATCAATTTTTGTGAGCAGGAAGCCAGGTATCTTATGTTGTGACCAAGTTAGCTACCAGTTCTTTTTCTTTTTCTTTTTTTTTTTTTTTTTATTTTTTACTTTCCCCCCCCCCCCCTTTTTTTTTTTTCTCCATTTGTAGTAGACCCGCAGAGAACATCTTCATCGTTGTTTCTTAGCATGAGGAGGGTAGGGTAGGGGTGGGGTGGGGCGGGACGGGGGAGGGGGGGAGGTGGCAGGGAAGGGAAGGGAGGGAGTCTGTGTCATGTATCCCACAATAGTGGACTTCACTGCCCTTACCTATAAAGGGAAGATAACTCAGGCATAGAGGAGCGTGCTGTGTCTTCTTGTCTGTTCCTATTATAAATAAAAATGGTTAAAAAAAAAAAAAAAAGTTGTGTCCTTTGTGTGTTTGCGTTCTCTCTCTCTCCCTCTCTCTCTGGAGTGACAGCATGTTTATGTGTGTATGCACATCTCTCCTCTCTCTCTCTCTCTCTCTTTCTCTCTCTCTCGTCTCCTTTTCGTGCGTTTTTTTTTAGTACACTCACAACGTACATGAAAATGCTATCCTATGAACTCTGCTGGGGGTTCGCGATTCCTACTCGAAGCATCAAGACTGACAAGAGATTTCTCATTGGAGTCGACACAAGCTACAATCTCCTGCTGCTCTGGGGGGAGACTCCAAACAGAGGTCCTGTGTGTGTCCCAGCCAGGGAAGTGGGAGAGACCCACTTCGCTTGTCCCAGCCAAAACTTTCCCCCTGCCCTGGCTGTCTCTCTGACTGCATGGACTAAGCCATACTGTGTGGAGGGGGGGGGGGGGGGGGGGGGGACAGTTCCGACTAACCCATACTGTGCCACTCATTTCAAATGGCCCCGCCATCCACCACCCCACCCTGCCTTCCCAGTGGACAGTCCGGTCCACCAGTGGCAGCCCGAAGTGTCCCTTAGCCCTAAGTGACCCCCCTCCGAGGCCCACCTTCCTTTTCTTCAAGATGACAGAAAATCACAGATTTGGACGGGCGGACAGCTTTGGTTGTGACACCAACACGGGAAAACACGCATGTTTGAACATCTGGCACCCACGTTAAATCCCATTTGTCCTTTTATACAAGACTGAGCCGTGGGGTGGATGACACGAGAAATAAAACGCTGGCACACCGGGTGTTGTGCAGAAACGTCCTCTCCGATGACGGCATCGATGTTACTTTTAATGGCGGGATTGAAAAACGTTGTCCGTCCGTAAAAATGACCCCGATGGTAAACCTGGCGAGTTCGAGCCGAGTAATGATGAAAGAAAGAAAAACGGATTTGTTTACTCATACCATTTTGCCATGTTTTGTACACGTTTTAGTGAAAATACCATGAATTGAACGTACTGAAACATTCGTAAAATGTTATGTCCATTTAAACAAGAAAGAAAGAAAATCTGAAGACGAAGTTCTTGAGCGTGTCCAAGTGCCTTTACTGCTAATGCGGTTTCTGAGTGGCTGATGGGTTAGTACCAGCTTCTCTTAGCTTCAAACTGAGATTGTGAGTATTACTTTTATATCCTGTTAAACGATGTACCCACCATGGCGTATGGTACCAGGCCCCCAAGAAAGCACCGTTGGCTGCCAGAGAGTACTTTGCTGGCCACACTCACCATCCTTTTATTTGTGAACATTGTACTGTTCCTATCCCATGTTCATAGCATCCAGACTTTTACTCCATGGATAATTTCAAGATCCATAGTGCATTCTGTTGATGTTGCTGCGCAAATGTCTCGTGAAACACTATCCTCCCAGCCGTCTTATTCCCACCATCATGATGATGAAGAAAGTAGAACCCAGTCTATGTCTAGGTACCCATGGTGCACATGCGACCGCCCAGTCACTTGGGACCAGCAAGGCGTAGCCTGTGAGGGTTGCGGATAGTAGTTCCACACATCGTGTCAAAGCATAAACTCAGCCTCCTATGGTGATCTGTGTGACCCAGAAAACAGAAACGTTGTGTGGAAATGCGTTATCTGTGACTGCGCTAGTTACAGCTCCACCACATATGACTTGTTCGGCATCGAACAATCAGCCCACGCATCAGCCCTACAAGACAAGTCCGATATCGAGTCTTTTTCTCCCCTCCCTACTTCCACTCCCACCAGAGCAAACAGACAAAATAAACAACAAAATCGCCCTTTGCGGTTTCTGAACATTACTTGTCAGTCCATCACTGGTAAGGTCCCTGCACTTCAAAATTTCCTCCTCAGTACAAAACATGATGTTGTCATAGCTACTGAGACCTGACTGGACAAGGAAGTGAAAAGCAGTGAACTTTTCCCTCAAAACTATGAAGTTTTTAGAGCGGATCGTAACAGAGATGGAGGAGGTGTGCTGATAGCAGTCAGCAAAAGCCTAACCTGCCATGAAGTCCCCAAACTAGCAGTCCCAGAATGCGAAATCATCTGGGTTAAAATCAAACTCAAGGGCGCAAGACAGCTGCTCGTCGCATCCTACTACAAACGTGATACCAGCGATGCAGACAGTCAAGATAGATTTGAGATACCTCCCTGACGAGCTGTGGCCACTGGAGCTCATATTGTTGTAGGTGGGGATTTCAACTTCCCAGCCAATGACTGGGCCAATGTTAGACTGAAGTTCACCTCCAGGTACCCAGTCCTCCACCATAAGTTCATAGACACCATCCAAGACCTCGGCCTGGAACAGATGGTGACCTTTCCTACAAGAGGACAAAACACCCTTGATCTGTTCCTTACAAATCATCCCTCACTAGTTCCAAGGGTTGAAAGCATGCCAGGACTCTCAGACCATGACATCCCATACATGAAATTCCTAACTCATCCAGTCCACCAAAAGCAGACCCAACGGCCTGTCCTACAGTACAACAAGGCTGGCTGGCCAAATCTACGGGAAGCTACGAAACCGCTGTCAAACGACATTACGTCAAAGTATAACGACCAAAGCAACCCAGAGGAAGTCTGGACAGAGCTGAAGGAAAAGCTCCACTCGGCTGTCGAGGCACACATTCCAGTCACCACTCTCCGACCAAAGAACAGCAAGCCATGGGTGGAATACTACACCAAGAAGCTGATCAAGAGGAGAGACAGACTATAAAAGGTGGAAAAAGACTGGAGATGAAAAAATCCACTCCAAAGTCAGAGTCCTCAAACGCCAAGTTCAGCGCAGACTCCGTAGAGCCTACTGGTCCTACACTGAAAACCTGATCTCTGACAGCCAAGAAACAAAGCCTGGAACAAAGAAATCATTCTGGACGTACATCAAGTCCCAGCGCACGGAAGCAGCCAGTGTCTCTCCACTGAAAGTAGCTGGTAAGCTAGTTACAGAACCTAAGGATAAAGCAGAAATATTGAATGCACAGTTTCAGTCTGCGTTCAGCAGCAAACTATCCTGCTCACCAGAGGAATTTGAGTCCTGGACTGACATGAGCCCAGAGCCTGAAGGATCTACATGTGACCACATCCACACCTCAGTAGCGGGAGTCAGAAAACTGTTAAAAGGCCTAGACCCGAGCAAAGCCCCTGGACAAGACAGAATCACCCCTCGTCTTCTTAAGGAAATTGGTGATGAAATTGCCCCAGCTCTAACGCTTCTCTTTCAGTCCACCACAAACACAGGCATTGTACCAAAGGACTGGAAAAGGGCAAACGTCTCTCCTGTGTTCAAGAAGGGTGAACGATACAGGCCTGAAAACTATCGTCCCATCTCCCTCACAAGTGTGCTGTGCAAAATCCTAGAGCACAATTGTGGGATTTGCAGGGGCAAACAACATCCTGCACGAGGAACAGCATGGCTTCCGGCGAAGCAGATCCAGTGAAAGTCAACTGCTGGGGCTTGTGGATGAGCTATCCTACAATATGGAGAACGGGAAACAGTCAGACGTCTTAGTGATGGATTTCTCGAAAGCCTTCGACAAAGTCTGCCACTCCCTTCTATTCCACAAGGTCCGACATTACGGGATCACTGGCCAGGTCCACGAATGGATTAAGAACTTCCTGGCAAACCGACGGCAGGCGGTGGTTGTTGATGGAGCGTCTTCAAAGGCCGTCCCAGTAGAGTCAGGAGTCCCCCAGGGATCAGTCCTGGGCCCAGCCCTTTTTCTCCTCTACATAAACGACCTCCCTGAACAACTCTCATCAACAACACGGCTCTTTGCAGATGACATTCTCTGCCACAGAACTGTAGCTTCCCCCCAAGACCAAAGGAAGCTACAACAGGACCTGGACCACATGGCAGCCTGGGAAACAAAATGGAAAATGTCTTTCCACCCAGACAAGTGTCAAGCCCTCCATGTCTCCAGGAAGAAAAACACACTGACTGGCACATACCATCTTCATGGCCAAAACCTCAAAAGAGTCGAAGAGACAAAGTACCTAGGGGTCACCATTTCCCAAGATCTTAGCTGGGACACCCACATCTCCAATATAACTAACAGGGCAAACAAGACCTTAGGGTTCCTCAGGCGAAATCTGAGAGTGGGCTCCATCAACATCAAGGAAACTGCCTACAAAGCCCTAGTTCGCCTCACTCTAGAATATGCCTCACCTGTCTGGGACCCCTATACTGCCAAGAACATCGGCAACATGGAAAAAGTCCAACGCCGTGCAGCTCGATGGGTTGTGAACCGCCACCGTCACGCCTCAAGTGTCGATTCCATGCTGACACATCTACGGTGGTTCACTCTAGCAGACAGAAGAAGAGCAACAAGGCTGACCACTTTCTTCAAATATCATCGAGAAGAGGTCAGCATCAACACCCCATTCAGGCCCACACCAAACACCCCAGCACGGTCTACAAGACAGTCTCACGGGGAGACATACCTCCTCCCTGCTTGTAAAACCAATTACAGGAAGTTTTCCTTCTTCCCGAGGACTGTCAGGGACTGGAACAGCCTGCCTCCTGAGGTTATCTCCTCAACCTCAGTGGAGTGCTTGAAGTCCCAAATTTGACCAACCAGTGCCCTCCCCCCACTCTCCCCCCCCCTCCCCAACCACCACCACCACCCCACAAATCCCCCTACTGCCAGTCCTACATGTCTATGTCAACAGCCTTGTGGAAACCCCCCCGTTTTATACACATCAGAACCATCAAAATGATGATGGCAGATGTTTAAAGAAAGAAGAGAAGAAGAAGAAGAAGAACGGTAATGGCATTTGCAATATGTAACCATTGTATTTCTGTGCTACATGTATAACCAAAACTTTTTTTGTGTGCGACGAGTACTGGAAGAACAGGAATCACTCTCCTGTCTACCTACCCTCTGCTGCGTGATGCTACAGATAAAAGCTAAATCTCCCCCCACCCCCACCCCACCACCTCCACCCTTCCTTCTTCCTGCTTTTCACAAAACTTTGGAAGATGTGTCCACTCATTTTGAAAAAAAAAAAAAAAAAAAAAAAAACTACCATTTTAGTTGAAAAGTACGCCAAGTGCAGTGTGGAGGTCAACAGATATGGTAAAGAGAAAAAAATCAAACGGCTTGCAGCATTACTGATAACAAGAGAAAACAGCCGTGAACACACAAAGCTAGGTGCAAAATAACGCTTATTTGATCTTACTGATTACAAGAGAAAACAGCCGTGAACACACAAAGCTAGGTGCAAAATAACGCTTATTTGATCTTACTGATTACAAGAGAAAACAGCCGTGAACACACAAAGCTAGGTGCAAAATAACGCTTATTTGATCTTACTGATTACAAGACAAAACAGCCGTGAACACACAAGGCTAGGTGCAAAATAACGCTTATTTGGTCTTACTGATTACAAGACAAAACAGCCGTGAACACACAAGGCTAGGTGCAAAATAACGCTTATTTGGTCTTACTGATAACAAGACAAAACAGCTGTGAACACAGAAAGCTAGGAGCAAAATGACGCTTATTGCATCTTACTGATAACAAGACAAAACTGACGTGAATGCGCAAACTTTTGAGCAAAATAACGCGTAGTTGATCTGCAGTGCAGAACCGACCGATGAACGTTCAACAACAAACGTGGCTTCTTCGGATTTTAAAAAAAAATTGATAATGAAAAGAAAATTCAAAAAGAAACAAAAAATTGAAAAAAAAAAATGCACAAAGGAAAAGTCCACAGATGGCATCGGCATGAGAACGCACAAGCGTTACATTGTTTTGTGTTCTGTTCATTTCTCTGTTGTCTTCGATCACACGAAAACCACCTGGCTTTGGACGGAGGCAGAAAAAACTATGCACAATGAATCATGAATGTCATCGAAACGTTGCAATGGTCAAGCAAGCCTGACCGAAGCTTTGATTGAATAACGCGACAAAGGGTGTGATAGGAAGATTCCGCAAAAATTGTATATGGTAATGAATGCTGCAAAAAGAGTCGGACATTCCGCTAAAGGACAAATACTCTATCCAGATCCTCAAAGATTAGTATGCCGTCCATATTCTCAGAACACTGCAAGAATATCCTGTACAAATAGTTCCCCCTTCTTCTGGACATTCTCTGCTAGTAACGTCCCCTTTTCCATTCGCTCTCAGTAACTGTGTCTCCTCCTTTGCTGTACTGTGTCCTTTCTGTCTACCATATCTTTAATCTATCTTTTTCCACAACCCCTTCCCACAAATGTCTGCACTCAACGAAGTCGGAGTGAACTGACTATACTCTCGAATGTAGTGTGAGTATCCCATCAGGGTAAAACGAGTTCACACGCTACCAGATAGGCGTAATGGAACGCTGAAGAAGAAGAAGAAGAAAGGGAACCAACTTTAATTGGCGTACGATACACTAATATTTGATTGCGTCCCTTCTACTACGTTTCGGTCTGAACTTTGATGCACCTTCGTTAGCGAGCGTTTTATTAGTTTGTCCACAAATTGGCGTTTTATTAGTTCATTTATCACACATTCTTGCGCTCGTTGGTTTTGTTTTGTTTTGTTGTTTGGTTTTTTTCCTTTCTTTGTGCCCTCTTCTACCTTCCCTCCCTTCTCACCACTCTCCCACCCCCGCATCGTCAGCTGCACAGTAACTGGCCATCACGATTCATTGCACGTTTCCTCCTACCATTTCCAAGTTTCAGACTCTCTCTCTCTCTCTCTCTCTCTCTCTCTCTCTCTCTCTCTCTCTCTCTCTTCTTGTGTGTTGTGTGTGTGTGTGTGTGTGTGTGTGTGTGTGTGTGCATGCTTGCATGCGAGTGCATGTAAGCCTGTATGTGTGCAAGCGTGCATGTGTGTTTGTGTGTGTATGCATGTGTGTGTGTGTTTGTGTGTGTGTGTGTGTGTGTGTGTGTGTGCGTGGCGTGCGTGCGTGCGTGCCGTGCGTGCGTGCGTGGTGTGTGTGTGTGTGTGTGTGTGTGTGTGTGTGTGTGTGTGTGTGTCATCCCAGGTATCATCATGTTCATTGTTGCTGTCATTTTAGGGGGTCGTGCGCACGTGTGCGTGCGTGCGTGTATGCGTGCGCAAGTGTGTGTGTGTGTCGGTGTGTGTGTGTGTGTGTGTGTGTGTGTGTGTGTGTGTGTGTGTGTGTGTGTGTGTGAGAGAGAGTCTGTGATTGTGATCTTAAGTATTATCATTACTGCTGTTATTTTGTGTGTGCGTGCGCACGTGTATGTTGTTGTTGTCTTCAATTTAATGTCTTTCCACATTAAGTGATGTTAGGCGAAGAGAAAGGGAATGAAGAAGGGGAGCATGAAGAATGGATGAGCGGGTGGGTTATCTTGCCATTATAAAAAAAAAAAAAAAAAAAAAAGCTTTACGATCTTTACAATACAATAAAAAAAAAATTTTTTTTAAAGGTACAGGAAAACCAACGTTAAATAACTCTTGTGAATCATAACACAACCTATAACAAATCTCCCGAGTGACTGCGTAGCAACAGTTCGCAACATCAAACAACAAAGGGAAGTTCTCAAGGATACTTTGACAAGAACTTCCAGAAATATTCAGCGTCCATACTGTACGTTTTACATTCATTTGATTACAAGAACAAATCCAAAACCATAACAGCAATCAATCAAATGATTCACGTTTTAAGTTGAAAGGGGACCAATATTGCCTTTCACTCAGTTCCTTCCCATACTGGATTGCATTCAAATGACTGGGCTGATAGAGCTGCCTTGAAAAGGGGTGCAAGGCAAGACAGGGAATCTATAGAACTAAACATTCCGTTACCCGTGACAGAGGGGTATCATTTACTGGAGCGAGCATCGTGGAACAAAGTTTCAAAATCTCTCCCATAGGAAGGAGAAATTCTCCAGTATATCAATGAATTTCGATGATTTGGCAAACAAAATAGCTGTGAATAATGGGCCTAGTAACCGTTTCACATTGAGACACATTACTTCGCTGTCTTATAGGATCAAGCATAATGCCTTCAAAACAAAATTAAGCAAGAATGTTCGGTGTTTGTGTGGTAAACAAATTTCAAACTAACACATTCTTCTGGAATGCCAGAGACTGAGACCTGTTTTACTAGAACGTGTGTGTGGGTGTGGGTGTGTGTGTGCGCGCGCGCGAGCACGTTTTGAGGGAAAGGATGGTGGTGCGTTGATTATTTTAATGTGTGCGTGCCCCTTGTCCCATTAACCCCCTCCCCCCCCCCCCCCCCCCCCCCCCCCCAGCAGCCCTCCTCCCACACACTCGTCCGGAAATGAAGGAAGAAGAAGAAAGAAGGAGAAAGAAAAGGAAAAAGATGGGAAGAAGGACACGGAAAAGGAAAAGAAAACTGGAAGAAGTTTGGGTTAAATCAGGGAGATCTTTCTTCCCGGGGATTGTGTGTGTGTGTGTGTGTGTGTGTGTGTGTTGTGCGCGCGCGCGCGCGCGCGCGCGCATGTGTATGGGGATGGGGATGGGTGGGTGGTGGGATGTGGATGTAAGGGGGAGTCAGAGTGCAACTTAATCCAGACTTCGTCCTGAGGAAACTGACGACCCTGGGTACCTCCACCTCACCGCAGATGCAGGCTCCTATCAAGCCCGCCAGCCGACAAGTCTGCCAGACAACTGACTCTACGCGCTGCGGCTTGCTGCAGCCAACAACCTGCCCCTAAAAGCATTTGCAGTGAGAACGCGTTAAACTTTACTAACTAGGTGCTGTTTTCAAGAGAGGACTGACCCCACTGGCAAGACGCACGGATCCAGAGAACTGAAGCTGTAGCATCCCCCCATTACAGACCAAACAATTCTCGGTGACAACAAAGACGGATCGACGAAGTTGTCAGGTGAGCCAACTCTGCAAATACGTATTTTTACCCCGTGCACAGAACGTGTTTTTAGAACAAGCACGTATGTGCTACAAAATTTAGGTTAGAAACTTAAAGTTTTCGAAATGAACAACTGGGAAAGTGAAACCAGTATTTAAAAAGAAAATGGCAGAGCATGGACTCAAGTGTAATGTCAGTGAACGGGTGGTGTGTGAATCTACAACAGAAAAAAGAAACTACCAACAGGCAAATTCTAACTAGCTGATAGTTCAGCTGTGGCAAACAGATGTTGGTAGAAGCATTACGGCCGAGTTAACTCAAGAGTCAGAAGTTCACCGTGCAGCCTCAGCTTTCCTTCATCAAAATCAGGTACCCAGTAACTGCCGGGTGGACAGAGAGAGTTTTCAAACCACAAAAGTCCGCCCCCGCGAGTTGTTTGAATGTTCAGGATGTGAGGCTTCTGAAACGGATTGGTAACTATTCGCATTCCACGGGATCTCATCGGACGGGCACATCAGTTAAAGATGATTTGTCGCCCGTATGGGAAAACAATTATTGTTCAGATCAACCAACCACCGTGGCGAAGTGGTTATGGTCGCGGACTCCCGGCTGGGAGGTCGTGGGTTCGAATCCCATCAGAGTCATGTGGGTTTTTCTGCCCCAACCGGCTCCTACCCAGAGCTGAGTTTGCTGCGGACTCAGTTGGGAAGACTGGGACCACACAGTCGAGTTTCATCCACTTAATGGATGCGTTTCTGAGAGTGTTGCTCAAATTTCTTGACCAACACTGCAGGTGCCTGTATCTCTCGGGCCTGGTTGACGCTGGGATATATTGTGAAAGGAAGCGTAGAGTACAGCCCTGTCATGTAGTCTCAGACCGGAATGGAAATCCGTAGCATCATCTTAATCATCCTCATTCTCATTGACCAGCATTAAAAAAAAAAAATTGTTCAGATCATGCTGTCACCTTGCTTTATCTGCTGCACTTTGAACATGCCGTCAAAACTAATACCCAGTTCTTTTTAGGTTTACATTCAGGCTATGGTGAAGTTTTACATTATCTGTGTTTAACATTCAATACTGATGTATATGATTTTTCTTTCCAATGTTCACTTTTAGCATTTCATGTTCGGTTACCATGCTTGTTTGATGTGTTGCATGTTTATGTGCGAGTCATCTGCGTACATTTTGCATGTAGACTAATCAGTCCGCAGTCAGGAAAATCATTCATAAGTACAGTGAAAAAGTAGGCTACCTTGAGGAATACCATTTAAAACTTCTGCAGAATATTCATTTCTTTGAACATGTCGGAGTTACCCACCTTTGCTCTGGGAACAGTTTTACTTGGCGGCGTCAGCAGATAGTAACATTTTATTTTATTTCATTTCATTTCACTTGTGCCGCATTTGGCTGCGACAGATGATATTTCCGGCCACTGGTTGAAGAGACTCACTCGAATTAGTGCCAGTGTACCGGAAAAATAGACACTTCATAGTGCAAAATATTTCAGAATTACCCTCTTCAGCCACAAAAGAGATAACGTGCTTATGGCCATAGACACCTGTGCCGTTCCCGGCAAAATCCACCTCCCCTACTCCCCCGCCCACCAGTACCACATGTTACATTTTGGTGAATGAGCACTTCTGTCCATCTCAGAACTCGTAGCCAACTCATCGAAAAGTGAAAAAGAAGAGGAGAAAGGGGATTGATTGGAGGTACTGCTAAAAATCGGTTTTTGCATCAGTTTTGCCGCTTTGTCATACTTGAGTTTGGGTTATGTCTGTGTGTCCGGGGGGCACTCGATAGATCGCCGCCTCTTTTGGTGAGGTTTTTAGGCGATTAATAAGAACACCCCCATGGACCCCACCGAACCCATTGGACACATCGATCCCCGTCTCGATAGATCCCCGTCTCGATGGATCCCCATCTCGATAGATCCCCGTCTCGATGGATCCCCGTCTTGATAGATCCCCGTCTCGATAGATCCCCGTCTCGATGGATCCCCATCTCGATAGATCCCCATCTCGATGGATCCCCGTCTTGATAGATCCCCGTCTCGATGGATCCCCGTCTTGATAGATCCCCGTTACTGTTTTTGGATCTACCGAGACGGGGATCTATCGAGATGGGGATCTACCGAGACGGGGATCTATCGAGACGGAAATTCGTCCACATGTAGTGGGGGATCTACCGAGACGGGGATCTATCGAGATAGGGATCTACCGAGACAGGGATCTACCGAGACGGAAATTCGTCCACATGTAGTGGGGGATCTATCGAGACGGGGATCTACCGAGATGGGGATCTACCGAGACGGGGATCGATGTGTCCAATGGGTTCGGTGGGGTCCATGTGGGTGTTGTTATTAATCGCCTAAAAACCTCACCAAAAGAGACGGCGATAGCCGAGCTAACTTCTTCAAGCCAAAGGGACAATTGGCCAAACCAACACACAGACAAGCGTCGAAAAACACTCCTTTTTCATCTCTTTCAAATATTTTTACTTTGGTCAATTTCTGTGGCAAAATAACCGGAGTGTTGATTGTGGCCACATAACAGAAGAAGAAGGAGGACATGACATGATTACCTCCCTTTGGGTAAAAAAAACCCGCCCTATAGTTCCCAAATCGGTATGAGTTCTCGAACTGGTACGGACCTCTAGCAGAACATCGATCGTCTCCGAAGTCTCAAAATGGCGTCCAACGAGTCGATCATGGCGACACAGATGTAAGACATTTTTGCTGTTTTTCTTGGGTTTCAGATGCGTAAGAATTGATAGAAATAAGGTTTATAGCCGTTTAAGACCTTATGCCGTCAGAGACATTCGTCACTTATAACTGTTAATTCAAATGCTTTTGAGCAGATCTCGACCACTCCTCCACCACACGGATGTCTGCACGAGTCAAAGACCATTTGCAAAATTTATGTGTGAGAGCATTTTTGATAATTTGACGCGTCAAGCGAAATGTAAATGAAACACAAAGAAAGCAGAACATCGACTGCATTTAGGTTTAATTCAAAAATGGAGTTTTACCGATGACCAGTTTATGGTGGGATGTGTTTTGGCAAGAATTTCGAACTTGGGCCTCGGACACAAAGACATTCGTAAACAGAATGAAATGTTTACGACCCGAACAGGAATTACTTCGCAATTGGTTCAACAATCAGGGAGAGGTGGTGGGTGGGGTGGGGGCGTAGCCAAGACGCAGAAAGAAAATAAAATAAGAGGTTAGCTGGATCGATTACAAACAAAGGAAAGAAAAGAAAGAAAAGCGAAAATTTTGCATGCCCTGAACGATGAAGATACTTGAGTCTTTACTGACAAACCAGTGAAGGGAGGGAGGATTGGATACTTTGAAATCCGACCTACAAGACATTCAGAGGGATGCATTGTTTTTTCTTGCTTCATACTTCCATATCTCAAAGGGTGAAATTATATAACACTGTCAGCTTCATGACAGAAAATGCTGTTTTTCTCGCAGAGAGGTGCAACTTATTGGAACAGACTTAATGCAGACGTCAAACTAGCACAAGATGTTAACAGCTTCAAGAATCTTTAAGAACATTTTGCAAGAAAAGTTGAACTTTTTAATGATTTGGACAATTAATGGTTGATGTTGTTAATGTGAGCAGACCCCAGTTTCATTTCATGTCAGTTGATTAATGAGGTGACGTTTTTATTGGCCCAAGCCAAGGATGGAAGCCAGTCTCGACTGGTGTTACCTGTACTACTACTATTACTACTACTACTAGTACATGAAGGAAGGGTGGCTGAACGTGATAACCTTGTGCTTGCAGACCCTTCCCATTAATGGTATATTGAGGGTGTACTGCATCTGAGCATCAACAATGTTTGCCTTTCTTGTATGGAGTGCTCTGTATTTTTAACATAAACTATGTTGGACTAACATCGTCTTTACTGAAATTAGCCTGGAAACTGAATTCTTTCCAGTGCTTCGTTATTTCATTTTGAATTTGTTTTTTAACAACAAAAACAGCTGTGAATTCCATTCCCAGTAAAATGATGTTAAAAAAAGCGTGCAAGTTTGAAGGCTTATTTATTTTTAAGAAAGTGATTTCAAAGAAAGTCCTCTTGCTGTCGATTTATTTTGAGATTACAATAACCATGCAGAATTTTTTAAGACTGAGGTATCATCTCTTGCGCATTGCTTCTGGGCAGTTTTATTGTTTTTAACCACTCTTCATAATTACATCAAACCAGGGAATGTTTATTCTCTCAACATTTTTTTGTTTATGAACAAGAGTCCCATGGTTGACCAAGGTCTTCCCTCACTCCTGGGTGTTGTTATGTTAAATACAGGATGCCTCCATACAGCGACGGCCACATGCATCCCTTCATGCCCATCAACGTGTTGGTAGACGGTCGCCAGATGACCATCCCCATGCCCCATTCCCAGCATGGTGCTGACCGGATGAACATCTATCAGTTGAACCAAGGTGTGCATGTGTGTGTGTGTGTGTGTGTGTGTGTGTGTGTGTGTACATATGTGTATCTATATATATATATTTGTGTGCATTCAACATTTACGAAGTGTGTGTTTGAGTAGATCTGTGAAAGTATGAGAGAGACAGAGAGAGTGTGTGTGTGTGTTTTCACATGTGCACATATGGGCACATGTGTGTGTGTGTGTGTGCGTGCATGTTTCAAACTATAGTGTATTGTGTGCGAGAGAGAGAGTGAATGTGTGTGTGTGTGTGTGTGTGTGTGTGTGTGAGGAGGGGAAGTGGACAGGGGAAGAGGAAATCTGGGGGGACAGGAGGAGATGGAGACGAGGGTGAAACAGGCGTTTTTGTGGGTGTCGGCAGTATAGACTCACGTTATCATATATATGCTACAGTAGAAGATACATGTTACTGAGTTCTCATTTAATGCATTCATTTGTACTAGTGGTGATAGTGCCAGTTCCTCCCCCCCCCCCCTCCCCATGCAATTATTGAATGTGCATGTACTGATGCAGTCAACTAAGAGCACACATGCACTCTGACACAATGCCCACACACACACACACACATAAGCATGCTTTCACAAGAAGGTGTTTGCACATATGCACACAACAAAAATACACTCATAGAGACACAGACACACACAAAGACGCGGACTTACACACACACACACGACGCGCACACACACACACACACACACACACACACACACACACACACACACACACACACACACACACATACACACCACGCACGCACGCACATTTCCCCTTCCTCTCACCTCCCCTCTCTCCCTCTCAGCTAGACTGAAGCCACAGCAGGATGGGAATTGGGGTCTGGGTCAGTTATACTAGACTTGCCAGTCTTTGCTTACCTCACTGCAGACTTCCCCTTCTACCTCTGCCTCTGTGCAATGCGTCATGGACCCTCTGTTCGTGACCCCTGTGGACCCTCTGTTCATGACCCCTGTGGACCCTCTTCATGACCCCTGTGGACCCTCTGTTCATGACCCCTGTGCACCCTCTGTTCATGACCCCTGTGCACCCTCTGTTCATGACCCCTGCGGACCCTCTGTTCATGACCCCTGTGCACCCTCTGTTCATGACCCCTGTGGACCCTCTGTTCATGACCCCTGTGGACCCTCTTCATGACCCCTGTGGACCCTCTTCATGACCCCTGTGCACCCTCTGTTCATGACCCCTGTGGACCCTCTGTTCATGACCCCTGTGGACCCTCTGTTCATGACCCCTGTGCACCCTCTGTTCATGACCCCTGTGCACCCTCTTCATGACCCCTGTGGACCCTCTTCATGACCCCTGTGGACCCTCTTCATGACCCCTGTGACCCTCTGTTCATGACCCCTGTGGACCCTCTGTTCATGACCCCTGTGGACCTCTTGTTCATGACCCCTGTGGACCCTCTGTTCATGACCCCTGTGGACCCTCTGTTCATGACTCCTGTGCACCCTCTGTTCATGACCCCTGTGCACCCTCTGTTCATGACCCCTGTGGACCCTCTTCATGACCCCTGTGGACCCTCTTCATGACCCCTGTGTACCCTCTGTTCATGACCCCTGTGCACCCTCTGTTCATGACCCCTGTGGACACTCTGTTCATGACCCCTGTGGACCCTCTTCCTGACCCCTGTGGACCTTCTGTTCATGACCCCTGTGGACCCTCTGTTCATGACCCCTGTGGACCCTCTGTTTGTGACCCCTGTGGACCCTCTTCATGACCCCTGTGGACCCTCTGTTCGTGACCCCTGTGGACCCTCTGTTCGTGACCCCTGTGTAATGACCACTCCCTTCCTCAGCAACCACCAGAAAGTTCATGAGGGACCATTTCTGTTACACTGTGATACTGGTTTGGCAACGTGTAGAACAACTTGCCCCATATTCAGCTGCTGACCTATCTGTTCACAGACTGTAATGACCCCTACTTTTTTCTGCTTTTGTCTGAATCAGTAAAAAAGAATTGCTAGTGTCATTTTCTCAACAGCCAAGTTCTCTACATCCTGCTAACAGTCACTTTAGCTTTTTTTGTTTGTTGTTGTTTGTTTTTCTGCTGGATGTTATCTCATGAGACGAAAGAAAACTTCATTTCTTGTAGCAGCGTGACATATATGGAGGGTGATAGTTTGTTTTGGAGAAAGATTTGTCTTTGGATAGTTGAAGGTGAGAGATCTATGAAAGTAATGAATCTCGAGTATTTTATACATATATATGCAACTAACAGGTTTTCATGAAATGCCAGGGGATGCCTGAAACTTCTGAGAGAGGTCTTTTAGGAAGTGTAGATACTGGATTTGGTGGTGTTTGTGTGTGTGTGTGTGTGTGTGTTTGTGTGTGTGTGTGTGTGTGTGTGTGTGTGTGTGTGTGTGTGTGTGTGTGTGTGTGTGTTCACAGTCACTTGATTTTGACAAGAGCTTTTTAAAAAAAATTTCCAGACAATCACAATAACTATGTGGTTCAAGTTCTTGGCAACAGAGGCTACAGTGCACCAGGTATGCATAACACATGTATACAGTGAGTGTGTGTGTGTGTGTGTGTGTGTGTGTGTGTGTGTGTGTGTGTGTGTGTGTGTGTGAGTGAGAGAGAGTGAGTGTGTGAGTGTATGTGTGTGAGTGTGTATGCATCTGTAGATGTGTGTTGTGTGTGTGAGTGTGTGTGTGTGTAAAAATGTGTGTGTGTGTGTGTGTGTGTGTGTGTGAGAGAGAGAGAGAGAGAGTGAGTGTGAGTGTATGTGTGTGAGTGTATGCATCTGTAGATGTGTGTTGTGTGTGTGTGAGTGTGTGTGTGTGTGTAAAAATGTGTGTGTGTGTGTGTGTGTGTGTGTGTGTGTGTGTGTGTGTGTGTGTGTGCGTGCGTGTGTGTGTGTGTGTATGAATAGAAAAGAAATCGGTCAGTCTGTACTTATTAGAAACAAAAGAGACAGTTTTGCAGTTGTTGTGCAGAATTGTTGTTGAAGAAAAATCACTCTAAGTTTTTTTTTTTCTTCTGTCTTTCCTTTATCTTACTGCTGTGCATCTCATTTTCTGTTCTCCAAATTGTCTTCAGTTTCACCCACTTCATTTTTCATTCCTTGGATGACACAAATGGTGAACTACTGGAGGTGAAACAACTTATTTTAGTGGATTCTACGTACATGAGTGCTTGCATGAGAAAGTGAAATTGTCAGACGAACAAATGCTGCTGACAGCAGATGAGGTCACAGTTCAATGTATGGAAAGAAAAACTGATATGCTTGGTTTCTGGTTAAAATTCTGACTGCCTCTCAAGCTGTCTCAGGATTTTGCATGCTCAGAATGGTTCTTTTAAGCATTTGTCACCAGACACTTGTAAATTTGAGCCTTATTCATTTTTTTTTTTTTTTTTGTGAGGGAACAGCTTGGTACTAATACTTCTGTACATTGGGATGTGAAGGTACAAACTAAGCCTTACCATGCATTATGGCTTTTGGTTTTTTCTTTACAGTTACAAATGTGTTTTTGTGAACACGAAAAGAGGTCAGGAGTCATGTTGTCTTTGTGAACAATGCATCAGACTAATATTCCAGAGGGTTCTTTTCCCAGTTTCGGCAGCGAGGCTGGAAGGAATTTTTTTGTGTCTTCCGGTTTATGCGCAGACTCTACTGTAGACCCTGGGATGAGACTTCATCCGAAGTTCAGGGGTCAGTGCATGTATAGATATTCTTGCGCACACATTTAATTTCATTCCACTATTCAGTGCCGTCAGAATGGATGACAATGTAAACAGTTCATTGTTTGGAAAGAAAAACTGGCATGCTTCATTTCTGGCTAAAATTCAGATTGCCTCTCAGGCTCTCTCAGAGAGGATTTCGCTTGCTCAAAAGCGTTTGTGAGTAACTACTGAATTTAAACCTTTTTTTTATAAAAATAACTGCTCAGTACTATAGATTGGGATGTGAAGGGACAGACTAAGCCTTACCATGCATAACGTTTTTAGTTTTCCTTGTGTACAATGACAAATGTGTTTTTGTAAACATGGATTGAGGCCAGGATCCATGTTGTCGTGGTGGACAAACTATCAGACTGATATTCTAAGGGATTCTTTTGCCTAGTTTGAAGCATGCTCATGGTGTATGGTAAGTGTTATATATACTTTCACATTATGAGTATAGTCTTACATGTTTATGTAGGGCTGGTTAAGGTTTTTGTGTACACTCATGATTTGTTTGAAATTATTTCTCTTCCCACCATCAGCTGTGGCACATCACCAAGGTGCTCACATGCCAGTACCGGTATCGGAACGGCCTCCGGATCTTATGCCTCTGGACCAGTATCAGTATGCACAGCCCCAGACCTCTGTGGTACGAATTTCAAGTTTGATTTTTAAAAAGGAAAAAAAAATGGGAGGGGGGGGGGGGGGGGGGGGACAAAAGGGAAAACAAAAAAGAAATCATGGTCTTCAGAACTGGTTCTATCTGTTCACCAAAATGTTTTGGGTTTTTTTTCAGTCTGTCTATAGTTTGTCTGTCTGTCTGTTGTGTCAGTTTTTCAAATCAAGATATGTTTCTTTGCTTTGGAATGATTTCCTTTTTTATCTCCCTTTCCCTTTTCCACTTCTGTCAAGAGGGCTGTTTCCTCCATCGTCCATTGGCTGGGTTTGTGTTCCTGTGTGTCTGTCAGAAGGAGTACACAACACAGACCCAACCCAGAGTAACCAAACAAAATTTTGTGCAGATCCAGATTAAACGAAGTCTGAAAGGTCATTCGGTGATATTGTTACTGATCTTATTACACTGAAACTAGAGAACTGATTTTAATGAAACATGATGACAAGGTGGAGGAAAGTGATGCAAGTTTGAACTCACTGCGTTTTGTAGCTGACCTGTGGTGTGGATCCGGATCATGCTGCAGATCCAGGCTCTGCTGACATTATTGGTGAGATCGTCACAGTTTGTCCACAGAACATGAACACTGTGGAGTATTGATAAGATCGTCACAGTTTGTCCACAGCACATGAACACTGTTGACATTATTGATCAGATTGTCACAGTTTGTCCACAGAACATGAACACTGGAGTATTGATGAGATCATCACAGTTTGTCCACAGAACATGAACACTGTGGAGTATTGATGAGATCATCACAGTTTGTCCACAGAACATGAACACTGTGGAGTTCATGTTCAGAATTGATGACCGTCTGTAAAGTATTATACTTATTGTTCAAACTTTCTTGTGAAATAAACATGGCTGATTCGTATTTCTCATGGAGTATTAAAGAAAAATACAGGTAACTCCTTCAGTCCCAACCAGCTATGACATCACTTGGTCGAAAAATAAGTTTATTTTCACTCATGAATTGATTCAGAGGGCGGATCCAAGGTTTGTTCAACCTTGACAGAGTCTATGCTCCCCCGAATGCCGTACTTTTTTTTTCACTTTGCTCTGAAAGTATCACCACTGCAAGGATTTGGAAGATGGATCAACAAAGAAAAAAAGAAAAGAGCTGGAGTACACAGATAATTTTGTTTGGCCGTAGATGTCCACATCCTGTAGCTCCCAGAGGTCTCCTTCATGAACGAGCGCATGGGTAGCACTGGCCCATTGACCCGAAGCCCACATTCAGCTGCACTGTCTTACCATCAGTGTGTGAAGTTCCCAAATATGGCTCAGGATAAAAGGGAAAGGGGGGGGGGGGGGGAGGCTGGGGACAACGGGAAAAGGGAAGGAGAGGGAGGATTGGTAGGGTTGCTGCAGCAGAGTTTGCCCACCATACTAGACTTACCATCAGAGCAAACCTGTTTATGAGTTTGCCTCATTTTGTACGCTTTTGACAAAAATACGATGACTAGGATGAGCTGAAGAAAACTGCATCAAAATGGAAAATCTAGAGATGAAGTTTTTGAGCTGTGTTTGCACTTGTGGTGTGTAGCCATTGTGTTGTCTTTGTAATGTAATGTAATATAAAAGGATAAATTTACAGAGCGCTTTACCTAGCAAGAGCCCAAAGCACATATTACAGAAACATGATAAAATACTAATCCTAACTCAAAGCACATGCGCACACACACACACACACACACACACACATGCGCGCGCACACACACACACACACACGTACACACACACACCACACACCGCACACACACACACACAACATGCACACACACACACACACGTACACACCACACACACACACACACGTACACACACACCACACACACACACACGCACACACACACACACACACACACACACGTACACACACACACACACGCACACACACACACCACATGCACACACACACACACACACACACACACACACACACACACACACACACACACACACACACGCAAAAGAAAACACACACACACACAAAAGAAAACACACACACAAAAGAAAACACACACACACACAAAAGAAAACACACACACACACACAAAAGAAAACACACACACAAAGAAAAACACACACGCGAAAGAAAACACACACACACACAAAAGAAAACACACACACACACACAAAAGAAAACACACACACACAAAAGAAAACACACACACACACAAAAGAAAACACACACACACACACACACACACACACAAAAGAAAACACACACACACACAAAAGAAAACACACACACACACAAAAGAAAACACACACACACACACACAAAAGAAAACACACACACACACACACAAAAGAAAACACACACACACACACACAAAAGAAAACACACACACACACACACAAAAGAAAACACACACACACACACACAAAAGAAAACACACACACACACACACAAAAGAAAACACACACACACGCGCGCAAAAGAAAACACACACACACACAAAAGAAAACACACACACACACACAAAAGAAAACACACACACAACACACACAAAAGAAAACACACACACACACACACAAAAGAAAACACACACACACACAAAAGAAAACACACACACACACACACAAAAGAAAACACACACACACACACACAAAAGAAAACACACACACACAAAAGAAAACACACACACACGCGCGCAAAAGAAAACACACACACACGAAAGAAAACACGCACACACACAGACAGACACACGAGCGCGTCAAAACAAGCAGACTTGCGCACAGAGGTAAGTGGATATCGTTAATCAGTCCGGGGGAAAAGATGCATCTTTAGGGAGGTTTTAAAAGTCTTTGAAGAGTGTGCTTTGACCAAAGAGTGAACTCACAGGCTTGAAGCTGGAAACATGCTGATACATTTGGAAAGATTGCAGGGAGCACAGGCCCTGAAACATTAAAAAGACTGATGAAAGAGCATGAATGTGTGCCAGAGCATGCTGATGAATCAGGTATGACAGCACTTTTGTGTTGGGAGAAACTAGTTCTGTTGTAGTGACAGGGAGATAAGCAGGTATCCCTCTAGCCTCTGCTGCTGTAAGATAGGTAAAAATGAATGCCCCCCCCCCCCCCCCACTCCTCCACTCCCATCTGGCCCTTGCTGTCGGCTGGGCTATAAGCAACATACCTCACCTTACCCACTCCGCTCTCAATCCTCCCTGTTTTTACAAAAAATTGGGAGTTGTGTAAACGCAGTTTGTAGAAAAAGCACTCATTTCAGTTGAAAAATACAACCACTAGCAGTTTCAGGGTAAGTGGGGCTGTCAAAGGTAGTTGGCATTATAGAAGTAGCAGCGGTGTCCCTGTTACCTGTCAGTTGTACTGCCCTAACTGTTCGTTCTGACTCACCCAAACACAGCTGTGCCTGGGTGGGTTGTGTCATCACCAGTATTCCACAGAGCCCCACTGCCCCGCCGTTGGTATTGCACCCATGTACAGTGATGATAACGGCACAGCCAACGTTACACAGGTACTCAAGGTCTGACCAGACTAAAGCCTAGGTCAGACATCTGCTAAGTCGTAGCCCCAAGACCCTCTTCGTAAATTCTCTCATCTTAGTCATTAATTCATTTATACATCAGCTTCAAATCATGCGCAGTGTGGTCTCAAAACTTAGCGGATATGGTGTAGCGTATATGGACCAGTCTACGCGCAGTGACACCACCTTGATGAAACTTAAACTGAAACTTGCCCAAATTGTTCATTCTGATCCCCCACAGCAAGATGTCCCACCGGATGTGATTTTCTTTAATTTCTGAAAGAGGTCAACATTTTTCATTGAAGATTATACGGAAGATTTTAACGAAATTCTGGTGTGTTTTTAAGAAAATGTGCTTCAGTGAGTTATATATGTATGTGTACGTTTTTCTTTTTTTCTTTTAATCCATTTTGAGAGTTGGCTTCAGTGGGGTGGCAGCCTTGCTATGGCCCTTTGTGGTGGCCTGGGCTGTAAGCATCATTATCTCTCTCTTCCTGAACACAGCTAGGCTGGGGGCGTTTCTGTCATCACCAGCAACCCACAGAGAGCTGTTGGTATGAGGTGACCATGAAGCTGTTGATTGTGATGCCAAGTCACTTCAGTGGAAATTAAAACAAAATTTTTAAGGCTCCGCTGAAAAGCGTAGACAAATGAATCACAAGACAAAGCACGACGCGTTTCAACCTCTGAGGTCTTCTTCAGGCAAGATACGCAACACTCAGGACAACAAGAATGAGGGAGCAATCAGATGACGTAAACAGAAATGCATAACAATGAAGGGCAGCCGTCAGTATGAATCAAAGTTAGATCAAGTTGCTCAGTGAGGCCACTGCAGGCGGAAATCTAAACAGCTTTGCAACTAGATCTAATTTTGATTCACATGGAGCCTTGAAAAAAACTTTTAAAAAATGTGTTTAGATTTCTGCCCGTAGTCATCTCACTTCAGTGGAGTTTATAAGTGATTGTTCTGAGGTTAGATTTTTTTTTTCCATACCTGACAGGCCCAGATGGCGGACCAACACCAGCAGCGCTCCTCCTCTGCCGCTTCCAGTGTCCACATGCATGACGATCCCCACCCCCACCCTCACATGCTGCTGTCCCACCGCACTGACCAGCAGCAGCAGCAGCAGCAGCAGCAGCAGCAGCAGCACTTCCAGCCAGACCTGTACCCAACCCCCCAGCCTTCTGTTACCACCGCCACCACCCCGTCCAAGGCCCAGTCACAGCGTTGGGTGATGCTGGACTACATCGGCATGAACCAGACGCTGAACAAGGTGCCGCCGGCAGAGCCGCTGAAAGCTGTGAACAACAGCGAGCATCTGAAGGTAGGGTGTGTGTGTGTGTGTGTGTGTGTGTGTGTGTGTGTGTGTGTGTGTGTGTGTGTGTGTGTGTGCGTGCGTGCGTGCGTGCGTGTGTGCATGTGTGCATGTGTGTGTGTGTGTGTTATAATGAAGCTTCTTTCATTCGCTTGGAAACAAAACTGGATTTGAATGATCGTTGAGAGTATCTTCATTTTGGGACTGCGGGAAGCTTGATATTGTGAGGCACAGTTTTTAGTATTTCAGAAGAAGAAAAAAACGCATCAAAAAGCACTGAGCTTTAGAATGTTGGACACAGTCATGTTGATGCATGCAGAGTCATGTCTCTGCCTCCATTTTCAGCTGTTTGCTGTTTAGCCTTTGACCTTTTTAAGGCAGTCTGCAGCCTGAGCTTTCTATTTCTCCATTTCCAAGCCACTAGTTTGTTTATTTCTCCATTTCCAAGCCACTAGTTTATTTCTCCATTTCCAAGCCACTAGTTTATTTCTCCATTTCCAAGCCACTAGTTTATTTCTCCATTTCCAAGCCACTAGTTTGTCTGTTTCTCCATTTCCAAGCCACTAGTTTGTTTATTTCCATCTCAAAAACAGCCTGTTGATAGCTGGTTCCTTCCAGTCATCCTGATTTGAATTATTGATAGTCTGAACAGTGTATGGACTTCAGAATATTAATGGACTGTGTAGATGTTGATGGAAGGTAAAGTCTCACAGCCTGAAGAACAGTAAACCGAGAAGAATTCACTGTGTCTAGGGCACAGCAGGGTGGAAGGTGGAGTCCACTCCTCTTTTCCACTGCAGTAACCTCCCCTGACCTGAACTGAATCGGGTACCCTTCACTGCTGGATGGCTTGGAGGGTTTTCAAGCTGTATTTTTTTGTTTGGGGGGTGGGGGGATTACTAGGTAGTTTGAAAATTTTGTTGGGATGTCTGTTGATAGCCGTTATAAAAATCCTTTCCAGTAAGAAATAAGATAATGTTGCTTATAGCCCAGCCGACCGCAAGGGGCCACATCAGGGCTGTCACCACGTTAAAATCAACTCACAAGTAAAAAAAAAAACAAAAAAAAAAAAAAAAACACCTTTCACACATCTCTTTAAAAGACATCTTCTAGAAACGCACCAGAAACTTCGTCAAATACCCTTCATCCGTAAAATCTCAAATCAGATGAAAAATGTTAATCTCTCTCAAAAACTCAAAGATCACGTCAGGCGGAACATCCCTGAACAGGATTTTCATGGACTCTGCTGTAAAATGTTTGTGTCTCACATCGTGCAAGTCCCAACACTCTAAAAGAATATGTTTCATTGTGAGTGGCACATGACATGGAATGCACCACAGAGCTTCCTCATTCTTTAAAAGGTACGAATGGGTAAAATACGAATGGCCGGTGTGCAGCCGGCACAGAACTGTTTCTTCTTTACGGCCACCAGACGTAGATGGGAGGAACTCATTAAGGTTTGGACGGATCTGAAAGAGTTTGTTATCCGTCTGTGTGTTCCAATCCTCCTGCCAGAGGTCTCTCACATAATCGTTAATTTTGGGTTTCAGATCTGAGCAAGGGATATAAATGTTGGACAGTTTCTCTCTTGTGGCATTCTTGGCTAAACGATCGACCATTTCATTCCCTCCGATGCCAACATGACCAGGAACCCAAGCCAGAATAATGTTGTAACCATCCGCTTTCAACTTGCTAAAGAGCTCAAAGAAATTTAAAAGTTCTGGATGCTGAAGGTTGCGGCCAGCTATGGCCTCCAAAGATGACAGTGAATCTGACAGAACCAGAAAGTCCCTCTTCTTAGAAAGTGAAATTATCTTTAATGCCAGAACCAGAGCAGTAATTTCAGCAGAATAGACAGAAGCATCTGGAGGAATATGTTTTAACAGTATTTGAGAAGGAGCACCAGGGCAATAGGCTGCACAGGCCACTCCATCCTCAGACTTGGAACCGTCAGTGAAAATTTTCTGATAAGACGGGAATTTTGAACAGAGGTCAGCATACAAGGCCTTGTATGCCAGAGAGCTGGTAGACTCTTTACGAAAAGCTGCAAGATCAAAACAAATCTCTGGTGTGAAAAAGGTCCACGGAGGCTGATCTGGAAACTTGGAAAAATCCGACACAACTCCTAGGTCTAGACCTGCATTCCGCACGTGAGGCTGCATGCGAAGACCAAACGGCGGAATACAGTTAGGGTTGGTTTCGAATTTGCTTTGAAACTGGGGGTCAAAGACACAGTCATAGGCAGGATTCTGCGGTTCTGAGAACAGTCTGATATAGTAATTTAGAGACATTTTCAGCCTGCGGTTGGACAGTGAGGGTTCACCTGCCTCTGCGTACAGGCTGTACACAGGGGTAGTGCGGAATGCTCCAAGACAGAGACGAAGCCCTTGATGGTGAATAGGATCCAAGAGTTTCAGATAAGAGAGTCTTGCAGAGCCGTACACAGCACAACCATAGTCCAGTTTGGAGCGGACCAGGGCTCTGTAGAGATGCAGCAAAGTTTTCTTATCAGCGCCCCAGTCAGTGTGCGCTACGACCCGCAGAATATTCAGAGCTTTCTGGCAAGAAGTTTTGAGATTTTTAATGTGGCTGAGAAAGTTGAGTTTTTGATCAAAAATAACTCCTAGGAATTTGGCTTCTTTTACGGCTGGAATGGTGGACTTGTCCAGACGAATTTCAGGATCAACAAAAAATTGACGAAAATTGTGAAAATGGATTGACTGAGTTTTGGTACGTGAGAAGGTAAACCCGTTTTCCTCAGCCCACTGCTGGATCTTGTTGACACAAAGTTGGAGTCGACGCTGTACGCTGGGGTAAGAAGCTCCAACTGCGTACAGCGCGAAGTCGTCAACGAACAGAGAGGACTCGGTGCCCTGGCTTACCGATTTCACAATGTCATTAATTTTAATGCTGAAAAGGGCAGGAGAAAGGATGCTCCCCTGAGGTACACCCAACTCCTGCCCATGGATGTCAGAAAGTGTGGTGCCAACACGCACCTGGAACTGTCGATCGGCCAGAAAGTTTTGGATAAACAGAGGCAGGTGACCACGAAAACCAAGTTTGTGCAGGTCCATAAGGATTCCTGATTTCCATGTGGTGTCGTACGCTTTTTCTAGATCAAAAAAGATAGCGACCACATGCTGCTTATTGACAAAGGCGTTGCGGACGGTGGTTTCCAGACGATTAAATGGTCAACTGTCGAGTGGTACTTCCGGAAACCGCACTGTTCACTGGCCAAAAGGCCATCGGTTTCCAGCTTCCACATCAGACGGGAGTTGACCATCTTTTCCATCAGCTTACAGAGGCAGCTAGTCAGAGCTATTGGACGATAGTTGGAAGGGTTGGTAGGGTCCTTTCCAGGCTTTGGAATTGGAATGATCAGGGCTTTCCGCCAGGAGGGCGGAAAGTACCCTGTGGTCCAGATATGGTTGTATACTTTAAGAAGAGTCTGGAGACAGCCTTCTGGAAAATGTTTCAAAACCTGATAATGAATATCATCCAGACCAGGGGCAGAATCAGTGCAGGTTTGCAAAGCTGATTTTAGTTCGCTGATTGAAAAAGGAAGATTGTACGCTTCAGAGTTATCTGATGTGAAATTGTATGAAGATTTCTCACTGATTTGTTTGTTTCTTAAAAAGGCTGCAGATTTATTTGAAGATGAGGAGTTCTGTTGGATGGTGGAGGCCAACAGATCGGCAACAGCTTGTTTGTCAGTGATCAGAGCATCAGCAAGTTTCAGGTGATGAATGGAGGGGTTGGTGTTCTTCCCTTTGATTTTTCTGATGATGTTCCAGACTTTTTTCTTTGAAGTTTTAGATGTCAGCCCGGAGCAGAAGTTTCTCCAAGACTGACGTTTACTGATTTTGAACGTGTGTCTGGATTTGGCGCGGAGTTTCTGATGGGCTTGAGCGTTGGGACCCGAAGGTCGTTGGTATACCTGACGCTGAGCCCGTTTGCGTACTTTTGAGATATGTTGGCAGTCAGAATTAAACCAGGGTGTTTTGGGCATTTGGAGTTTGTCGGAAGACACTGGAATACAGGTTTTAGCACAGTTTATCACAGTGTTAGTCAGAGATTCTGCTGGGTCTGGACTCTGAAGAAAATCAATTTCCTGGAATTCTTTTGAAATACTGGTGGCAAAAAGATCCCAGTTGGCCTTCTTATAATTAAGGTGTTGAGAGACAGAGGCGTTTTCAGTTAATACGGGTTGTAAAAGAACAGGGAAATGGTCACTTCCGTGTAGATCGTCGTGGACAGACCACTCATAGTCCAGGACCAGCGAGGGGTCACAAATCGACAAATCTAAACACGAAAGTGAACCTGTGGAAGAGTGGAGGTAAGTTGGAGATCCATCGTTAAGACAACATAAATCAAAGTCAGAAAGGACATCCTCAAGAAGCAGACCTCTGGATGACGAACTAACACTACCCCAAAGAGGATTGTGACCATTAAAGTCACCCAACAGCAAAAAAGGTCGAGGAAGTTCTCCCATCAGACTGACAAGGTCCTGACGACAAACCGGGACAGAAGGTGGTAGATAAAGTGAACAAATTGTTATAGTTTTATGGAGAGTGACTCTCGCAGCTACAGCCTGAAGGGGGGTAGTCAGAGCGACAGGACTAAACAGCAAAGTTTTATGTAAAAGAAGGGCAACACCGCCCGACAGTCCCAATGAGGATGGTTGTGCAGGTTTGGAAAGAACATTAAAGCCAGAAAGAGTGAAGGTCTTCTGGCTTTGAATTTTAGTTTCCTGAAGAGCCACGACGGAAGGTTTCATAGTTTGACACAGAAGCTGCAGCTCCTCAAAATTTGAATTTAGACCACGGATATTCCAATGGATTAGTTTGCTATCCATGGTGCAGAGGACGAATAGGAGCGAAATCAGGTCATCTCCTCATCCACGTCTGCATCCAATAGAGCAAATTTATTGCTTAGTTTCACTGGACTATGTTGGTCTTCAGACCTGCTGGCAGACTTGCCCACAGGTGAAGAAGGCCTGGATTTTGGGGATGGTGGAGGTTTCTTTCTCATCTCCACCATCTCCACACTTGCTTGAACTCCCTTGCCTGCACGGGCACTGCACACAGGAGTTCGAGGCGGGAGGGCTGGCTTTTTAATCTGCCCAGCAGCAGATGGAGTAGACTGCTGGGCAGTCTGAGGGGCGGCGGATTTCTTGCCTCCACCAGGGGCACCCACTCTGGGTTGGGAGGTGGTGGACTTGCCTCCACCAGAGCCCAACGTTCTTCCTTGCAATGACTTTGTGAAAATAAATTCATCAGTCTGGCAGCAGACTGATCGGGTCGACACTTTCTTTACAGCAGAAGCATAGGAAGACGTTGTTGGCGTCTGACTGCCAACAACCTGTTTACGGGCCTCAAAAAACGAAATCTTCTTTTCTGTTTTAACCTTTTGGATGTTGGACTCCTGAATCCAGACAGGGCAGTTGCGTGAAGAGGAGGGGTGGTCACCACCGCAGTTCGCACAGTGCGCCGGGTCTTTACACGGCCCATCATGGGTTGCCTTGCAACAAACGCCACACACCTCCTGCCTAGAACAGCGGTCTCTGACATGACCGAACTTCTGGCATTTGTAACAGCGCATTGGAGATGGAACATACATTTGTACGCGGACATTCAGGTATCCTACTTTGATGACAGGAGGCAGCACAGGGTTGCAGAATGTCAGAAAGAGGGTGTAAGGTGGCCACTCTTTCTGCACCTTTTTTGACTGTCACCCTATGCACCTCTGTCACACCCTGGGATGCAAGTTCCACCTTGATCTCTGCCTCTGAGACACCTCTAAGATCTGGGCATCGAATCACTCCCTTAGAGGAATTCAGCTGTTTATGGGGAGTCACCCGGATCTCTCGGTCTACTAGCTTTGCAGCTTTCAGCAGCTGCTCGGACTGTTTCTTACTTTTACATTGGATAAGAAATGTACCATTTCTGAGACGTTTAATGGACTGTGGGTCTCCTGCAATGCCTTGAAAGCCCTTCTGTATAGCAAACGGGCTTAGTGCAGAAAGTGGTTTGTCCTGCTCCTTGCTTTCCATAATCAGCCAAGAGGACCAAAATCCTGACATCTGCCTCGTTTCAATATCGGAATCAGAGTCTGGATCAGATTCCTGCGGAAACCACCGTGAAATTAAATTAGCCTTTCTTTTTTTTGGGGGAGGATTGTTTGGTGAAAAAGCCATATTTAGTGTAATTATATTTCGTCTCTCCCTTACCCACCCACCTTGGAGTCCAACTAAGGGGCCAGGGCCAAGAAATCACTGTCATGACCCCTTCCAGGTTTCAGGAGAGATATACAACAGACAGAAACCTACCAACCCTATCCCCCCTGATCATGCCCAACTCCCGGGAACAGAGAGCTGAGCACTGCAGGGGTTACCCTGGCCAGCCGGAGAACTGCCTGTTTTGACCCAGCCCCATGAAGGGGAAGCCGATTGACACACCCGGGCCAGAGTGTACCTCCTGTCTAGGAGAGGTCCGAGCCAAAGTGATGTGTTGAGGGCGTTGGCCCTCTCAATCACCAGGATCTCATTCCCCTCCGACACAGGTCGCACCGCACGGCAAATGCGGTGGATCTTAAGAAGACCACAGAGAGAAAAGGAGTGTGGAAAAGAAGACTTGAAGGGGAGACGAAGATAGAAAAGAGCCAAATAAGAAAGGAAGAAAACAAGAAAAGGAGAAAGGCGGGTTACTATTAGTCAGGATCCTCACCCTTAGCCTATCTGACATGGGAAGCCCTACCAGGGGCATCAACTCCTTACCACGTTATGCTTAGGCCAGACAGCATCTTGACTTCTCAGGCCTAGAAGCAGCTTTAAAAAACCAGCCTATCTTCAAGTATTGATGCCCCCGCCAGCAAAGCCTAAGGGATCACAGGACCACGCAAGCCCTCCGACCACGGCAAGGTTGCAACCCCCGGAGGGTCCTTTCCAGTTTAAAGGATGAGCAGAGATTTGAATGCACAACGTTTGATACTTACCAGCCGCCGTGGCGAAGTGGTTAGCGTCGCGGACTCCCAGCTGGGAGGTTGTGGATTTGAATCCCATCAGAGTCATGTGGGATTTTTCTGCCATGACCGGTGCCTACCCAGAGTTGAGTTTGCTATGGGCTCAGTTGGGAAGACTGGGACCACACAGTCGAGTTTCATCATCTTAATGGATGCATCTCTGAGAGTGTTGCTCAAATTTCCTGACCAACACTGCAGGTGCCTGTATCTCTGGGGCCTGGTTGACGCTGGGATATATTATGAAAGGAAGTGTAGAGTACAGCCCTGTCATGTAGTCTCAGACCGGAATGGAAATCCATAGTGTCATCTTCATTATCCTCATTCTCATCGATCAGCATAAAAAAAAAAGGTCTCAAATTCTGTGGCCCTTCATGCCCTGCTCTCATGGTGACCTCAGTTTTGATGTCCTCTCCATGTCTGTGACCTTGGTTTGGTTCCGTCGGGGTCACCAGTATTGGCGAGTCCATGGGGGCTGTCGTTAGATGGATGTGTGTGGTGCGCCCTTCGGAGGAGAGCTCACTCAGGCTGGCTCCACGACTAAGCAATTATTGTCGTCATTAGGGGGCTTAGTAGGTGGTGTCCTGTGTATGCTGGATCAGACCAGGCACCACTTAAACTCCACCAAAGTGACTCGGCAGCAGTGCAGAGTCTCCTCCGGTGGGCTGCCTCTTGACGATTTAACATTGACTGCTCCCTGTGGATTGCCAGTGCCGGGGCTGCGGTGGGACTGACCGGGCTGTGGCTGTGGACGGGGTGTCGGAATGAGTGGTGTGGGTGCACTGCCTCTGAGGTGGCACAGAAGATGGAACAGCAAAAGAAAAAAAAAAGTTTGATGCCTATTAAAACAAAAGAGATTTGGTGTTTGATTTTCCTGTAACCCCAGGTGGGATTTAGATTGCGATTGTAGGACAGAATTTGATTATCATTTCAGATGTCAGTTATCACCTGCTTGTTTTTGTTTTCTGTGATAACGTTTTGACACATGTTTCATGCTCACTGGCTCTCCAAGGTTTATTTCTGAATGTCGAACCATAGATTTTGAATTCAGTTTGTAGAAAATGGTATTGCTTCAAAGGAAACGTAAATACAAATGTTATGGATACTCAGGCCATAGGTACCTACTATAGATGCAATATGATTTGCAGATGGGCAGTTAACAATTTCCTCCTCCTCTTTTGTCAAACAGTACCAGATGGAGCCACTCAAGCAGTTTCATGGGGAACAGTTCCAGGAAGACCCTTTGAAACAGCTGAACGAGGAAGCCAGCAAAGAGAAGGTTAGTAACAGGATAACGTATTTCATTACCAAGAGGAACTGCGGTGAAGCAGTAGCCGATACGTGGCTTTGCTAGAAGGAAAGTGGAAACAAAACACTGGAAAAGGAAATGAAATTAATATTGAAAATAAAAACGTGGAATCTGTGTGATGGCTGCAGGATGTGATATGATGATGCTTCGTATTGATTGAACACAGTTTGACAGTTGACTTGAACACATGTTTCATTACATATTCTGTACCGTGACTTGAGAGTGATGATGATTTACGACAGGTGGCTGCTCTTGCCACATAAAAAGGAAAAGGCTGTTCACTGAGGCAGGCACTACTGGGGTCTCTAGCAGATCCTTCATCCCATTGGTTTTTTTTTCTCTCTCACCAGATGTCATCATGATGATAATGTTATATGATAGAGCTCCAGACCTGGAACAGGACTCTTGTCACTTGATGTGTGTCTGCACATTAATCACATTGGTTGTACATCAGGTCAGTGCATGTTGTGTGTTGTGTGACTTAGGTGTCAGTGTCGTCAGCAGAAATGGGCATTTCTTACATCGTCATGCTGTCTGGCTCCATGGAGTTTGGTTTTCCTGACAGCCATCACTGTGCAGATTGCAAGGACATCAGTGTTTAGCTCATGTCACATCACGGTGACAGCCTTGATATGGCCCAGGTGTTGTTTACTGCTCAACAGCTCCTGCTCAGAAAATGACTGAACACCTTTGCTCTGGCAGCTCAGTCTACACTGCTGAACTTCAAGCTCAGTCTGCACTGCTGAACTTCAAGCTCTGTCTACACTGCTGAACTTCAAGCTCTGTCTACACTGCTGAATTTCAAGCTCTGTCTACACTGCTGAATTTCAAGCTCAATTACTGGCTTTAAAAACTGTCTCTGACAGCTCTGTCTACACTGCTCAGTTTCAAGCTCTGTCTACACTGCTGAATTTCAAGCTCAATTACTGGCTTTAAAAACTGCCTCTGACAGCTCTGTCTACACTGCTCAATTTCAAGCTCAATTACTGGCTTTAAAAACTGTCTCTGACAGCTCTGTCTACACTGCTCAATTTCAAGCTCAATTACTGGCTTTAAAAACTGTCTCTGACAGCTCTGTCTACACTGCTCAATTTCAAGCTCAATTACTGGCTTTAAAACCTGTCTCTGACAGCTCTGTCTACACTGCTGAATTTCAAGCTCAATTACTGGCTTTAAAACCTGTCTCTGACAGCTCTGTCTACACTGCTGAATTTCAAGCTCAATTACTGGCTTTAAAACCTATCTCTCACTGCAAATAGAAAGACTTCCTTGTTCTATCTGACTCACTGTCAGCTCTCGCATATGCAACGTCAATGAACAGCTAGTCAGACAACACAATAGAGAGCTCCCCCATTTGATTAACAACTAAATATTTTGCACTTTTTACATACAAATTCTTGCTACTTTGTTTCACAAAATCGGTTACACATATTTTTCAAATTAGATACATCAACAGGTCCTCAAGTAAAAAAAAAAGAAAAGAAAAGAAAAAAAGGAAACCACTTTTTTTTCTTTCTTGCACGTACATTGACACAGACAGACACAAATGACACAGACAGACAGACACGAATTGTTTCCATATACATTGACACAGACAGACAGACACGAATTGTTTCCATATACATTGACACAGACAGACAGACGCGAATTGTTTCCATATACATTGACACAGACAGACAGACACCAATTGTTTCCCTATACATTGACACAGACAGACAGACACCAATTGTTTCCCTATACATTGACACAGACAGACAGACGCGAATTGTTTCCCTATACATTGACACAGACACAGAGGTGGGATTTTTCCTCGGACCCACGGATTTCCGTGGTAGATCCTTGTTCATTCCGCGTAACAGCGTGTCAGTTCCGCGGGAGCGATCTGTGATTCATGTCTTCAAAAACATCGGGTGTCATTTATCCACAAACTATTCGAAATTCTTAAACGGCTTGGATTCGCAGTTAACTTGGTAACTTTCTCCTTCCGGTTTTGCGATCTTCAAAATGGCGACACGTCGAAGAGACGTCGTTTCACGCGGAGAAAATGTTTCAACTATACTTAATGTCTTTCACAACTTGGACCAAGTGTAGATGAGAGGAGTTCCTTTTCAACCTAATGGCACACAAAATTAATGCAAGATGTCCAGCTCCCAGGTGTGGAGCTGGACGTCTTGCATTAATTTTGTGTGCCGTTAGGTTGAAAAGGAACTCCTCTCATCTACACTTGGTCCAAGTTGTGAAAGACGGTAAGTATAGTTGATTTTTATAGCTTTTTGTGTAACAAAAATGTTGTTTTTTTTCCATTAAAATTTGTTAATTTCAGTCTCAAAACACATCAGACCGCGTAGAATTGAATGTAGCAACCCAAATTTCCGGGTGGGGGGGAGTGGGGGGGGGGGGGGGGGCATGCCCGCCCCCCCCCCCCCCCCCCCCTGACTGTTTCCTCTTTTTTCCTTTATGGAAAGTCCCACCCCTGCAGACAGACAGACACAAATTGTTTCCATATACATTGACGCGAATTGTTTCCATATACATTGACACAGACAGACAGACGCGAATTGTTTCCATATACATTGACACAGACAGACAGACGCAAATTGTTTCCATGTACATTGACACAGACAGACAGACAGACGCGAATTGTTTCCATATACATTGACACAGACAGACGCGAATTGTTTCCATATACATTGACACAGACAGACAGACGCGAATTGTTTCCCTATACATTGACACAGACAGACAGACATGAATTGTTTTCCATACACATTGACAGACAGACAGACGTGAATTGTTTCCATATACATTGACACAGACAGACACAAATTGTTTCCATATACGTTGACACAGACAGACAGACAAATTGTTTCCATATACATTGACACAGACAGACAGAAATTGTTTCCATATACATTGACACAGACAGACAAACAGACACAAATTGTTTCCATACACATTGACACAGACAGACAGGCAGACACAAATTGTTTCCATATACATTGACACAGACAGACAGACACAAATTGTTTCCCTGTACATTGACACAGACAGACAGACAAATTGTTTCCCTATACATTGACACAGACAGACAGACACGAATAGTTTCCATATACATTGACACAGACAGACAGACAGGAATTGTTTCCATATACATTGACACAGACAGACAGACAGGAATTGTTTCCATATACATTGACACAGACAGACAGACAGACACAAATTGTTTCCATATACATTGACACAGACAGACAGACAGACACAAATTGTTTCCATATACATTGACACAGACAGACAGACAGCCACGAATTGTTTCCATATACATTGCCCCAGACAGACACGAATTGTTTCCCTATGCATTGACACAGACAGACAGACAGACAGGAATTGTTTCCCTATACATTGACACAGACAGACAGACAGACACGAATTGTTTCCATATACATTGACACAGACAGACTGACGCGAATTGTTTCCATATACATTGACACAGACAGACAGACGCAAATTGTTTCCCTATACATTGACACAGACAGACAGACGCGAATTGTTTCCATATACATTGACACAGACAGACAGACACGAATTGTTTCCATATAGATTGACACAGACAGACAGACGCGAATTGTTTCCCAATACATTGACACAGACAGACAGACACGAATTGTTTCCATATACATTGACACAGACAGACAGTCACGAATTGTTTCCCTATACATTGACACAGACAGACAGACACGAATTGTTTCCCTATACATTGACACAGACAGACAGACACAAATTGTTTCCCTATACATTGTCACAGACAGACAGACACAAATTGTTTCCATATACATTGACACAGACAGACAGACAGACATGAATTGTTTCCATATACATTGACACAGACAGACAGACACAAATTGTTTCCATATACATTGACACAGACAGACAGACAGACACGAATTGTTTCCATATACATTGACACAGACAGACTGACGCGAATTGTTTCCATATACATTGACACAGACAGACAGACGCAAATTGTTTCCCTATACATTGACACAGACAGACAGACGCGAATTGTTTCCATATACATTGACACAGACAGACAGACGCGAATTGTTTCCCAATACATTGACACAGACAGACAGACACGAATTGTTTCCATATACATTGACACAGACAGACAGTCACGAATTGTTTCCCTATACATTGACACAGACAGACAGACACGAATTGTTTCCCTATACATTGACACAGACAGACAGACACAAATTGTTTCCCTATACATTGTCACAGACAGACAGACACAAATTGTTTCCATATACATTGACACAGACAGACAGACAGACATGAATTGTTTCCATATACATTGACACAGACAGACAGACACAAATTGTTTCCATATACATTGACACAGACAGACAGACAGACACAAATTGTTTCCATATACATTGACACAGACAGACAGAGAGACAGAAATTGTTTCCATATACATTGACACAGACAGACAGACAGACACAAATTGTTTCCATATACATTGACACAGACAGACAGACACAAATTCTTTCCATATACATTGACACAGACAAACAGACACGAATTGTTCCCATATACATTGACACAGAGAGACAGACAGACACGAATTGTTTCCCTATACATTGACACAGACAGACAGACAGACACGAATTGTTTCCCTATACATTGACACAGACAGACACAAATAGTTTCCATATACATTGACACAGACAGACAGACACAAATTGCTTCCCTATACATTGACACAGACAGACAGACAGACACAAATTGTTTCCATATACATTGACACAGACAGACAGACACAAATTGTTTCCATATACATTGACACAGACAGACAGACAGACACAAATTCTTTCCATATACATTGACACAGACAGACAGACACAAATTCTTTCCATATACATTGACACAGACAGACAAACAGACACAAATTGTTTCCATATACATTGACACAGAGAGACGGACACAAATTCTTTCCCTATACATTGACACAGACAGACAGACATGAATTGTTTCCATATACATTGACACAGACAGACAGACACGAATTGTTCCCATATACATTGACACAGACAGACAGACAGACACGAATTGTTTCCCTATACATTGACACAGACAGACAGACAGACAGAAATTGTTTCCATATACATTGACACAGACAAACAGACAGACACAAATAGTTTCCATATACATTGACACAGACAGACAGACACAAATTGCTTCCCTATACATTGACACAGACAGACAGACAGACATAAATTGTTTCCATATACATTGACACAGACAGACAGACATGAATTGTTTTCATATACATTGACACAGACAGACAGACACAAATTGTTTCCATATACAACGTATCCTGGTCCTCACAGACTTATAACAATTCTGTCTGAGTTTGAAGTGTGCGACCTCATCAACTTACAAAACAAACCACAACTGCGCCTGAGCCCCTCTTGGCAAAAAGATGACAGCCCCACTCTGTTCTGGAGAGCAAGTTCCTTATTAAAGGAGAAGAAAAATATCTCAATCATCATATTCATCTAAAGAATATTTATCTTTTTTTTTTTTCACTTTTCATTTTTGACATGCTTGATGGTTTCTCAGGTGAAGAAGCTCCGTGGTGCATTCCATGTCACGTACCACTCACAGTGAAACAAGTCCTTTTAGAGTGTTGGGACTTGCACGATGTTAAGACGTAAACACTTTACAGCTGACTCCATGAAAACCTTGTTCAGAGATGTCCCACCTGATGTGATCGTTGAATTTCTGAAAGAGATGAACATTTTCATCTGATCTAAGATTTTACGGAGGAAAGATTTTAAACACAATTTTTGGTGCGTTTTTAGAAGGTGTGTTTTAAAGGGTGTGAAAGTTTGTTTGTTTGTTTGTTTGTTGTTGTTTTTTTTAAAATAATGACTTGTGAGTTGACTTCAGCGTGGTGACAGCCCTGATATGGCCCTTTGTGGTTGGCTGGGCTATAAGCAACATTACCTCACCTTACCATACCATTAAACACAGTTATACCTGTTGTTTGGCGTCATATACTTTACCATGTCAGACCATAGCATTCAACGGCAGTTAGCCAGCTCTGTCAGGCCGAATTTTTTCCGTGGCCAATGCAGTCATAAGACAGTCACGTGATGTCACCCCACTTCCGGCCCCGGAAGAAGCCAGTGTCAACTTCCTATAAGTCATTCATCTTCGGCCTGCCGTCAAAGCAAGATAAGTCTTGTGCTCTGTCTCGCCTATACTTGCCTTTGTGTTAACTTTGCTGTGTTTTGTTCTATACTTGATTCAGTTGTGGCTTGCAAATGTGAGGCTCTTGGTGGGAGCGTATTTATCAAAAGATTTGTCTCTTTTACCGGCACTCTCGGGAGCGTATTTATTAAAAGATTTGTCTCTTTTACCGGCACTCCCGCGACTTTGTTACTCGCGATCGTCGGCACCGCTCGCCGGTCGTGTTCCCCCACCATATTGCCGAGCCTCGGGTTCAGCACGCATTTTGTGCTGGTTCCGGCTTGCACTAGACCCTGAGTATTTTTGCCGTGTGAGGCTCTTGGTGGGAGCGTATTTATTAAAAGATTTGTCTCTTTTACCGGCACTCTCGGGAGCGTATTTATTAAAGATTTGTCTCTTTTACCGGCACTCTCGCGACTTTGTTACTCGCGATCGTCGGCACCGCTCGCCGGTCGTGTTCCCCCACCATATTGCCGAGCCTCGGGTTCAGCACGCATTTTGTGCTGGTTCCGCTTATTAAGGTTTAGGGCTCAATAACTATCACACCTGTACTCTTTACCCTTCACAGGTAGAACGTGTTCGAGTAAGGGTGTGTGACACTGATCTGCTTATTAAGATTTAGTGCCCAAGAACTATCACACCTATACACAGTGATACTCCACGTGTAGAGATTGCTATTAATAGCCATACCAGTCACACGACCGGTGGCGTGTACGGGTAGTTCGAGTTTTCAGTCGATCTCTCGAGCACTTTGCACGACACCACACGGACGATCGAGATTAATTGATTTTCTCGATCGGCCACCTTGTCTCCTCTTTGCGGTCGTGTGTTCCGGGTTTGCTCTATCCACCTGTGCCCAACATGGTGAAGGACACCGCCGGGTCGAGCCACTCCACTGCTCGGAGTTCGCTCAATTTCCCGGAGAACCCGCGGGTCGATTCCATCTCGGAGCAATCCGTTCGCACTGATGAACGTACGGTTCGGGTAGACAGAGACGACTTCTCCGCGGAAGGGACGCGTGATCTTCCTCGTCTACCAAACCGACGGACGCACGACCGCGGCGTCCCAAGGCTGATAGGCAAGCGGCCACCATTTCAAAATGCCTTTCATTTGATCTGCCTGCTAGTCTAAGGGCAAAGCTCCCCTCAAGGTGCTGCCCAGAAAGTCTAATGGCAAGGCTCCCCTCAAGGGGCCCGGCCGAGCAAAGACTAGCCAACGGAATTCGCCCTCCCCCACCCCTTCTCCATCGGCCAGCTTGCCCTCTAGCCTACGGACTCGCTCGGAGACTTCTAACTATCATGCTGAGTCACGCGAATCTCGGCCCCCGGGGCACCTTGCCGAGCCGCGGACCAGCACGGGTGACGGATCTGGGATGGAATCACCATCCGTCACTCGCCTTGATGAGTCACGTATCTCTTTTTCCCCCCAAATTGATACGTGCACTCATAGCGCTCGGCCCCACCGGGCACAGGTGCAGCCAACACCTGAGCTCGAGGAGCGCTTCGACTCCGGAAGCAGCCTTATGGTCACCCCGACGCACGACCTCGGTGGTGTCCATAATCCTGGGCGTGCGGGCACGCCGCGCCATGGGCCCGGCCGTGCCCATGCACAAGGACGGTCGACCTACCCCGATCGAACGTCACCTTCTTCCCTAGGGGTATTGGACGTTGGGGAACCGACCTTTCGGATCCCCATTTGGGCAACGTCCGCGGTCCCGCTCCTCCGGGGGGAGGATCTACCAGCGGGACCAAGGGTAACCTGACATATTCCTCCAGGGGGAGGAACACGGGACCGCATCCTGACCAATCCGCACTTTCGCGGGTTGGGGGCTCGACTTCCGCATCCTCCTCCATACCATTATGGCCCTCCCAGGCCCATTCCAAGGACGTGTATGGTGCAGTGCACGGACCTGGACGGGGACGACAGGCCACGGCCTCTCAAGCCCCCCCCCAACAGTGATTCAGGTTACCCGGGTCCCCGGGGACTTTCTGCCTACAAGAAGAAGAGGGTCTCGTGGCTACGACTCGGCGGATGTCTGACCTACGCATTCGCCCAACGCGCTGGTCAGACCTTGAGTGCGGCCTACCTACCATGGTTTTTCCCCAGGGCCGCCACAGCCCGTTTACCTCCCCGGGGACCGGTGGCTCTATGCCCCCGAGAGAGACCAGTGGCTTAACGCCAACACCCAGCACGACCAGCTACATGGTCGAATGTGGCACCCGGCCTCACTTACCTGGGTCGACCTTGGTCTCCCTCCTCGGGCGCTGTCCTATCGGCAGGACGATGTCCCGGCCGCCGATTATAGGGCCACCGGGGACACACTACAGGCACCCCTCGACTTACCTCCTGAAGACGGGTGCTATGAACCCTCTCAGGACCAGTACCTCCCTGAGGCGGACGATGACGAGGAGCTAGCCCCCACCTCATTGTACGATGTCCGCACGATAGAACGGTGGCGACCAGACCTCGTTAGGAGGGAGGCCGCACCCGCTGACGAATTTCTCTCCCTCTCCCCCGGCCCAGAGATCTAGACCAATCTACCCAAGAACCCCTCAGTCGCCTCCTTGTTTACGGACAATCCCGTGACCAGGGAGATGGGCATTTCCCAGTCGGACCGTCGGTTGATCCCCCACCTGCCCCCCCCTACTTCCGGCGCCATCTCCTTTAAGAACCTAAAGGAATGGGTCCGAGTAGCCAGGATGGGCATCCTCCACACCACGGCGGGACACACCTACTTGGACATGCCCCTTCAGCGAGCGGAGGCTCTATGGCCGGAGGACGATGGTGCCATCCCAGTACCGGGGGACCCGGGCTCTGAGGCGCACCAAGAGCCTGACCCTCGCTTGTTCAGCGATCCTTTCATGCGACACCTAGTTAACAGGATTTCGCATCACCTTTCGGCTGCGGCGGACAGCGCAGCCAGAAGCCACTTCAACTGCTTGTTGGTCGCGAGAGAGGCCGTGCTGGCGCGGACCTCTCTCTCCCCGACGCTTAAGGCAGCCCTGCGATGCATCCCGGGCCAGGTCCAGTCGCTCTTTGGCGACTACTCGGCTGACGTCATAGCACAAGCAGTTGAGGAACGCAAGCAGGCTGTGTCCTTTGCGCCCAGGCCACCGCCACGCCCTGCTAGACCCCCACTTCGTTCCTTCCCCAGGCACAGACCCTATCCCAGACAATCGCCTTCCCGCACCGCACGGCCCGCCAAGCGACCTAATCTTCTCCCAAGGCCTAAGCCAAAACCCCATCAGCAAAATTTTCGGTTAGGCCAACAGTCACGCTCCCGGAGCTGACTAGGGAGACAGCCCGAGGGGGACTTAGATCAGGTAGCACCCCCCCTCGCCCTATCCCCCACCCACCAGCCCAGACCCTCGCCCCCCTGGCGGGCAGCCTCTCCCGGCATGCCCACCAGTGGAGACGCATACGCCTCACCCCTGGATAGTGGCGGTGCTACAGGAAGGGTTTCGCCTTCCTTGGGCCCACGAGCGTCCCCCCCCTCATGCTATCTCCCCCTCCCTCCCCCAACGAACCCTCCCCCGCCAAAGCAGAAGCTCTTCGCACGGAAGTCCAAGACCTCCTCAAAAGAGGGGCCATCTCAAAGATTTCCCACCCAAACCCCGGCTTCTACTCTTTGTGATCCCAAAAGCCTCGGGAGGATGGAGGCCCATTCTAGATCTTTCGCCCCTCAACAAGTTCCTCAGGCCCACCAAGTTCAAGATGGAGACCCCCACCCAGATCCGAGACTCCATCCATCATCGCCACTGGGCCACATCCGTAGACCTGAAGGACGCCTATTTTTCAGATCCTGATTCACCCGGCCCACAGACGATTCCTACGGTTCGTCTGGCAGACCCCGGAGAGGCCTGCACGCATAGTGGACCTCATCTCCTGCCTGTCACAGGCACCCCACACCTCGGCCAGAACCCTGTCCTCCCTCCTAGGAATGATGGAGTCCCTGTCTCCCCTCATTCCCCTGCGGCGGGTCCCTAAACGCCAACTTCAGAGGGAGTTCCGCCGACGTTTGTCACAGACCTCCGACCGCTGGGACCAGGTCATTCCCCTCGGACACTGGTTCATTTCGGCGACGGAGGAGCGGCTCACTCCAGCCACTCTCTCCACCGGGGTCCCCATCTCCCTCCCAACCCAACCCAACCACTGGAACTTTATACAGACGCCTCCAACTTGGGCTGGGGGGCCCACGTGGAGGACAGTCACGCCTCGGGGAGTGGGAGCTGGAAGCGGTCAGGCTAGCCCTTCTCCAACTCCAGCACAAGGTCGCGCACCGACTTGTTCTCCTCCTCACGGACAATACGTCGGTAGCTTGCTATGTCAACAAAGGGGGAGAGGCCCGCTCCATAGGCCTCTCCCTCAGAACAGAGGCCCTCCTTCGCTGGTGTCGCGCAACCATTGGTTTGTGCCCATGATCGACCTGTTTGCCACCAGCTTCAACCATCACCTGCCCCTGTACGTCTCTCCCGTTCCAGATCCCCAGGCGGATGCAGTCGACGCACTATCCCTCCCCGGGACGGGCCTACTGGCGTATGCCTTTCCCCCCTTCCCCATCCTACACAAGGTGATCAGGAAGGCAAGGCTGGAAAGACCCAGGCTGATCCTCGTAACGCCATGGTGGCCGACCCAGTCTTGGTTCCCGGACCCCAAGTCCCTCACCCACGTTCCCCCCCTCCGGCTCAGCCCTCGCTGGGACATGCTGAGACAACCCCGGTCAGGTCTTCCTCACTCCAATCCCAAGATGCTTCGCCTACACGCGTGGCTTCTATGCCAGCCCAACTGCGAACATCTGCATCTACCCCCCACTCGGAGAGACCCCAGTCCGTCCTAGACACACTAGCCGGGGCAGGGGCCTCTCAGGGATTACGGGACTTCGCCTCGGCATCTCGCAGAGCCAGCACCGAATCCCTCTACAACTACCGTTGGGAGAGATGGATAACCTGGTGCTCAGATAACTCTGTTCCCCATTACTGCCCCTCCAACATCCAAATAGGAAATTTCCTCTCCCACCTATCCTCTTCCCTTAAGCTGTCGGCTGGCTCCATTCGGGGCTACAGATCAGCTATCTGCACTACCATTCGTCAACTGGGGGGCCCTTCTTTTGACAATGACTTTCTCCTCAGAGAGGTGTCTAGAGGAGTTGCTCTACGGGAAGCTCAGTCCCCTAGGCGCATTCCCCTCTGGGACCTTTTTACGGTCCTCGATGCCCTCAGAAAAACCCCTTTTGAACCCATTGCTTCTATTCCTTTTGACCTCCTCTCCTTTAAGACCACCTTTCTCCTCGCCCTGGCCTCGGCCAGAAGACGAAGTGAGATTCACGCCCTCAGCGGTGACCCCACAGATATCGCCTTCCACAGGGATGGCTCAGTCTCTCTCAAGTTCCTTCCGGAGTTCTGACATCTTGGGAAAGGGAGAAAAAGATGGAGACATGGACCTTTGCCCCTCCAGGTGTCTCAGGTACTACTGGGAACGCACACGCCCCAGGCGCTCCTCCCAGAGACGACTCCTTATCTCCCTCAACCCCAACAATACTAGAGATATCTCGGCGGGAACTATCTCCAGGTGGCTCTCCAAGACGGTGAGATCTACCTACGCTCAGGCGTACAAGGATCTCCCTGTCCTATCACCCAGGGCCCACGAGGTCAGAGCACTGGCCACTTCCACAGCGTTCCAGTACTCTGTCCCCGTGCGCCACCTGCTGGAGGCAGCCTACTGGCGTTCGGAAAATCCCTTCATTAATTTTTACCTGAGGGATATCCGCATGACCAGAGCTGATGGGTCTAAGGGGATTTCCTTTGTGGCGGCCAATGCAGCCATATCGGTCAACCCCAAGAACCACTAGGGCGCTCGCCCTCCTCCGATTCCTTTAAATTCTGCTATGGTCTGACATGGTAAAGTATATGACGCCAAAATGGGGAGTTTGTGTTATACTCCCTGTTTGGCTAGTATACTTACCATGTCAGACTCTAATTCCCTCCCTACCTTCCCCTCTGGCGCCAAGGTTCTCGGGGTCACCATACACCAGGCCTCGCTGAATGACTTATAGGAAGTTGACACTGGCTTCTTCCGGGGCCGGAAGTGGGGTGACATCACGTGACTGTCTTATGACTGCATTGGCCACGGAAAAAATTCGGCCTGACAGAGCTGGCTAACTGCCGTTGAATGCTATGGTCTGACATGGTAAGTATACTAGCCAAACAGGGAGTATAACACAAACTCCCCATACATGACCTGACAACTTGAAACAGGCTTCATCCAACCAAACAGTCATGTCAAGGAATTGTGGGCTTTCTCAAATCTCATTCAGCATGATCTCTGCCAACTGCCTATGACAATTTGGATCACCCTCTGTTTGGTTTTGCAGCAGTCTGGTTCAGTATGGCTTCAAGTGTTATGTAGTCTACGGCTCCGCCAGACCTTCCTACCTGAAAACTCGAGATCCCATCCACTATCAAGGGCTGCGACTCTGTCTGGGTGCATTCCGCACCACCCCTGTTTACAGTCTGTATGCAGAGGTGGGAGAACCATTCCTCTCTAACCATCGGCTGAAACTTACCTTGAATTACCGTTTGAATCTATTTTCACAGCCTCTAAACCCTGCCTATGACTGTGTTTTTGACCTGAAGTTCTACAAGAAATTCAGTGACCACCCCAGTTCCATTCCACCCCTTGGGAATTCACAGTTCTCCCCATTTGAACAAAGCAGATAGAGACCTTGGAGTAGTTTGTGATTTATCCAAGTTTTCCCCAGTGACCCACCATGGACTTTCTTCACTCTGGAGGTCTAGCCTCGTAGTCTGAAGATACCACTAGCTCCTTGGTGTGTGTCACACACCCATGTTTGTGAACATACACACTTGCATTCACAAACACAGTATGCTTACTTCGTACACAACACGCAATCACTCCATTCACCCAAAGGAGCACTACCACAATTGAACTGAGTTTTCTATAAAACGCTCCCTTCACTCACAAAGAAAAGGGTTTTAATTCTTCTTTGCATTTCACTGCATTTTCCAACAATTATTTCTTCTCTTCACAAGATAATTCCCCACATAGAAACAATAATGCAATATTCAAAGTTTTACCAAAAATCCAACACACTCACACACATGTTACACTATCAGTTCTTATATTAAATAGTATCAATAAAGACAAGTCATCTTGACTTGTCGAGGAGCTTTCTTTCACTTGGCTGTACCACCTCTGGACCACCACAGCCTGGACTCTCACTAGGCTCGTACAGCTCAAGCCTGGACCACCACTGGACCACCACTGGACGCTGAGGGATTCTTCTAGGGGATAAGCGACAAGCCTACCCTAGTAGACTTCCAGTCTACATCTACACTCTATACTCGAGTGAACTTGCCACGCCAGGCATATTACACCCACCAAGGGTTAAGCACACCCAAACCAGGGTTGCATCGGACAAACCAGTCCAATAATATAGCACACCCAACCCAGGGTTGCATCGGACAATCCTAGTCCTATGTTAAACCCAAAGAGGGTTACAATCAGACATCCTCCTATGTCTGTGTCCAGAGCTCCTCTGAAGTAACAATAATCTTCCACCCTTCCTCACATTGGGTGAACCCACTTCACAATCCACTCAGCGTCCTACTCTTCCGCATCACTGGCGGTTGCACTCCATGAATACAAAAAAGCATCAAACCCGTAGGTTCCATTCCACAATTGCAAAAATTACAAAATCTCTTAATTGATATGAAACTTTTCCATTCACATCACTTTTTCCTCATTCACATGACACCCCCCAACCTCCGATAAAAAAAATTTGATTCATCAAATTTTTTCAAAGAAGAGTATAGGAGTTCACCAAAAAAAATACACCATTGACAGTATTCTGAAAAAATACTTTCCCAAAATGACATGAGTACATGCGAACAGAAAAATGTATATTTATAAAAACATTGTTTCCAAAAAAAATTATCCAAAGCCAACATCAATGCATCAACTATCACTACCGCAAGTAATCAATATTGCACACAACAACATTCCATTACTCAAATACAAACATATAAATTCAACTTTCAACAGCAAACTTGAAAACACACACTGCTTATTACTGTCGAGGCAAAATGTCAGCAATCACATTGCTGGACCCTGAAATTGGATCAACCCTGAAACTGTATTGCTGGATCGCCAAAGACCACCGTAATAGACGGTTATTCTTTGTTCTTGATGTCTTCAAAAACGTCAGAGGTCTGTGATCCGTCTGCAGGACAAAAAACCTGCCTGTCAAGAAACGCTCAAATTTTGCAAGTGCCCACACAATCGCTAAGCATTCCCGTTCAATAGTAGAATACTTCGACTGTGCATCAGTGAACTTCTTACTTGCAAACTGTACTGGATGCAATAAATCTTGATGTTCTTGCAAAAGAACAGCACCCATTCCTGTTGAACTTGCATCAGTCCGGAGGACAAAATCTTTCTCCAAGTTGGGCAGAAGTAAAACAGGAGAAGAATTCAAAACCTTTTGAACTGCTTCCAAAGCATTCTGACAATCTACAGTCCAATCAATAGATGAATGCTTGGAACCCTTTGTCAACTCAGTTAATGGAGCTGTAAGAGTTGCAAAGTGAGGGACATAACGCCTGTAATAAGATAAGAGTCCAAGAAGTGAACGAACCTGTTTCTTTGAACATGGGGTTTTGATTGCCAAAATCTTTTCCATTTTCTTCTTTTCTGGCTGCATCGAACCCACAGCAATTGTATGCCCCAAAAACTCCAGTTTTTGAAAACCCGCCATGATTTTCGATGGCCTTGCTGTCAAACCAAAAGAACTGAGTCTTTCAAAAACACTTTTCAAACATCTCAGCAGATTACTCCATGTTTGTGAAGCCAGCAAAATATCATCAAAAAAACTTACAGCAGACATTTCATGTAACCTGAGTTGTCTCATCATTCTCGCGAAAGTTGCCGGTGCATTCTGCAAACCAAAAGGCATTCGCAAAAAATGAAAAAGTCCAAATGGTGTTTGAAAAGCTGTTTTTTCTTTATCATCAACACACATCGGTATCTGCCAATAACTTTTCATGAGATCAATTTTCACAAAATACTTGGCTTGACTCAGTTGACAAAACAAATCCTCCACATCAGGAATTGGTTCAGAATCAAAAACAGTCAATTTATTCAAAGCCCTGTAATCAATACAAAATCTGACTGAACCATCTGGTTTTGAAACCAGCACCACAGGAGCCACATATGGAGAACTTGACTTTTCAATGACCCCAAGATCCAACATGACCTGTACCTCTCTTTCAATAATTTGCTTTTTTGCAAAAGGTAAAGGATACGACTTCATTCGTACAGGAACATCTGTTGTCAACCGTATTCTATGAGGTTCAACACCAACTGCAGATCCTGGTTTGTCTGTAAGTACATCTGTATAATCCTGTAGTAAACACTTTAGTTGAGTCACCTGAGATGGTTTCAAGTCCTCGTTGATCTTGACATCCTCGTATGTTTCACCTTTTAAGGATAATGTAGGCAGTTGAATAACATCATCACCAGTGTCCTGAACTACACCAACAGCAGTTTCATGAATTACAGGCACCTTGTGAAACACAGGTTTGTCAAGACGTTGCAAATGTTCTGTCACACAATCCATTGGTAACAGACATGAAATGTCACATGCCAATGCTGAAATCTTATCAGGGACAGCAACCTTGTTGATCATAACATCAGACCTGTGAAAGTACTTTTTCAACATGTTAACATGGAAAATTTTCTTCACACCATTCATATTAATTCTGTAACTAACAGGAGAATATTTTTCAATGACGACGAATGGTCCTTTCCACATCACATGCATCTTGCTCTTGTCATCTGTTAAAAGCACCAACACATTGTCACCCACAGAAAACACACGCATCTTTGCCCCACGATCAGCATACTTTTTATGCGTAGTTGCACTGTTATAAGCATTTTCTTGGGCAATACGACATGCATCTGCTATACGATTTTGTAAAGTAAAAACATAATCAAAAACATTTTTTTCTTCTTGAGACACATTGTCCCCAGACCATGACTTTGACAGGATGCTAATAGGTCCTTTTGGTGAACGACCAAAAAGCAACTCAAAAGGAGAGAAACCTGTGCTCTCATTTGGCAATTCCCTGTAGGCAAAAAGTATGGCTGGAATGTATCGATCCCAGTCTGATGGTCTTTCCTTAGAAACTTTCTTCAACATCATCTTGAAAGTACCATTAAATCTTTCCACGCCTAAACTTGAAACTAGAGAGGAGCTTATCGTAAAGAATATCAAGAGAATTTTAATTAGAATAGAGACAGAAACCAAGAGAGGCGAAAATTTGAAAAAAGTAGGAAAAGTAAGACCAAGCAAAAGAACCCTTAGGTAGCCCACTAATTGAAACTACCACCCGTAGAACTGGAGACGGGAATACTAAGAACAAGTATACATTACATAAACAATTGACACACCATAAATATAGATAAGAAAAACAAAATTGAAAATACCAATGAAAATGAATAAATATAACAATTATTCAGCAATGCAGAGGGGAACAAAATAGTATCTTTATAATTGTAATTTGGCAGAGTAATTTTACTTCTATTTTTCTTTCTTTTTTTTACAAAGGGGTTCAAAACAATATTTTAGCAGCAGTACTCACTCAAAAAACTAAATCCTATTAAACTCTAACCTAAATTCAAAGACGGGGTCACCACTGTCACACACCCATGTTTGTGAACATACACACTTGCATTCACAAACACAGTATGCTTACTTCGTACACAACACGCAATCACTCCATTCACCCAAAGGAGCACTACCACAATTGAACTGAGTTTTCTATAAAACGCTCCCTTTACTCACAAAGAAAAGGGTTTTAATTCTTCTTTGCATTTCACTGCATTTTCCAACAATTATTTCTTCTCTTCACAAGATAATTCCCCACATAGAAACAATAATGCAATATTCAAAGTTTTACCAAAAATCCAACACACTCACACACATGTTACACTATCAGTTCTTATATTAAATAGTATCAATAAAGACAAGTCATCTTGACTTGTCGAGGAGCTTTCTTTCACTTGGCTGTACCACCTCTGGACCACCACAGCCTGGACTCTCACTAGGCTCGTACAGCTCAAGCCTGGACCACCACTGGACCACCACTGGACGCTGAGGGATTCTTCTAGGGGATAAGCGACAAGCCTACCCTAGTAGACTTCCAGTCTACATCTACACTCTATACTCGAGTGAACTTGCCACGCCAGGCATATTACACCCACCAAGGGTTAAGCACACCCAAACCAGGGTTGCATCGGACAAACCAGTCCAATAATATAGCACACCCAACCCAGGGTTGCATCGGACAATCCTAGTCCTATGTTAAACCCAAAGAGGGTTACAATCAGACATCCTCCTATGTCTGTGTCCAGAGCTCCTCTGAAGTAACAATAATCTTCCACCCTTCCTCACATTGGGTGAACCCACTTCACAATCCACTCAGCGTCCTACTCTTCCGCATCACTGGCGGTTGCACTCCATGAATACAAAAAAGCATCAAACCCGTAGGTTCCATTCCACAATTGCAAAAATTACAAAATCTCTTAATTGATATGAAACTTTTCCATTCACATCACTTTTTCCTCATTCACATGACAGTGTGCAAGTCCTTTTTTGCCAAACTGTGTTAGAAGTTTCCATCCTTCAGAAGAATTTTCACGTGATGTATCCAAATCTGAGGAGGGAGTTGCCTGTACTGTGTTTTGTGAAACATAATCCCCATCAGAGATGTTCTAAACACATTCCCACCGACAGCTCCATCTACACTGCTGAGTTGATAGCTTTGGTCCTGGCTCTTGAAATGGTCTGTAAATCGAAACATAAAGATTTCCTTATTTTATCGGACTCCCTTTCTGCTTTGGAGGCCATAGCTGGCCATAATATCAAGAACCCTCAGCTGCTGAAAGTATTCAAACTGTGCACCAGTCTGAAATCAGATGGATGCAACATAGTTTTCGCTTGAGTTCCCAGTCAGATCAACTTGCCAAGAGTGCCACAAAGAAAGAGTTGAGCAGATTGTCTATCTCACACACTGATCTGAAATCCCAAACACAGGCTTATATCAAAGACCTCTGGCAAGAGGAATGGAACTTGCAGATGGACAACAAACTGTTCAGAATCCATCCAAACTTGAAAGAGCTTTTACCATGTTACCACGGCGGTCGTAAAGAAGAAACCGTCTTACAGGCCACTCCTTTGCTACCCATTCTTATCTTTTAAAAGGTGAAAAAGCTCTGTGGTGCATTCCGTGTCATGTACACCACTCACAGTGAAACACACTGTTTTTAGTGTGTTGGGACTCGCACGATGTGAGACATAAATATTTTACAGCAGACTTCATGAAAACTGGTCGGCTGGGCTATAAGCAACATTACCTTACCTTACCTTAGAGTGTTGGGACTTGCATGATGTGAGACATAAACACTTTACAGCAGACTCCATGAAAACATTGTTCAGAGATGTCCCACCTGATGTGATCTTTGAATTTCTGAGAGCGATAAACATTTTTCATCTGATCTAAGATTTTACGGAAGAAAGATTTTCAGCGCAGTTTCTGGTGCGTTTTCATAGGTGTATATTAAAGAGATGTGTAATTTCTTTTTTCTTTTTTTTTTTCAAATGACTTGAGATTACTTCAACGCAGTGACAGCCCTGATATGGCCCTTTGCGGTCGGCTGGGCTATAAGCAACATTACCATTACCATTAAAGGGTTGTTTGAATGAGGGTTTTTTTGTTGTTGATAACTTGTGAGTTGACAAATGCGTTGACAGCCCTGATATGGCCCTTTGCTGTCGGCTGGGTTATACTGGCAAGTAGAGTGGAGCTTGCAGACGGATAACAAACTCGTCTAAATGTGTCCAAACTTGAAATAGTTGATACCACATTCTAGGGGCACCAAAAAGAAGAAACGGTCTCGTGCCGTTTGCACACAGGCCACACCCATTCTTATCTTTTGAAAGGTAAAGAAGCCCTGTGGTGTATTCCATGTCATGTACCACTCACAGTGAAACATGTTCTTTTAGAATGTTGGGACTTGCCTGAGGTCGAACATAAACACTTTACAGCCGACTCCATGAAAATCTTGTTCAGAGATGTCCCACCTGATGTGATCTTTGAATTCCTGGAAGAGATCCACATTGTTCATCTGATGAAAGATTTTGTGGAAGAAAGGTTTTATTGAAATTTCTCCAGTGTCTTAGAAGGTGCGTTTTAATGATTTCTGTGATTTTTTTTTTTAAATACGACTCGACAGTTGACTTCAACACAGTCACAGCCCTGATCCCCTTTGCAGTCAGTTGGGCTATAAGGAACATTCTCTCTCCCCCCCCCCCCCCCTCTCTCTCTCTCTCTCCCCCCTCTCCCCCCCCCTCTCTCTCCCCCCTCTACCCCCCCTCTCTCTCTCTCTCTCTTTCTCTCTCTCTCTCTCCCCTGATGTGATTTTTTGAGTTTTTGAAAGAGATCAACATTTCCCATGATATCTAAATTTTTACTGAAGATTTTAACAGAATTCCTGCATGTTTTTAGAAAAATATGCTTTAACAATGTGTGTGTGTGTGTGTGTGTGTGTGTGTGTGTGTGTGTGTGTGTGTGTGTGTTTTACTTTCTTTTGAGAGCTGACTTGGCTTGTTCGGCTGGGCCATAAGCAACAGTATATCTCATTTCTCATTTTAATGTAATTTTCAATAGTTAATGGAGTCCAATACTTTTTCAGTTGACTGTAAAACATGATTGCTGATATACTTTGTTGCAGATCAGCCTTCGTTTCAGGACCGTATCAGCTTTAAGAATTTAGTCTTAGAAGTTGATGTCCTGTTTTTGACTAGCATGTAACCCTGATGTGGGCCCTGCTGTTAACTGCGGGAGAATTAAGGCTAATTTGTTAAATTTTCTGACTAAAATTTCAGATCCTGGCAGAGAAAGCCAAGAAACCCAAGACCAAAAAAGATGGCCATGCTCCACGCAAAGATCGGCCCCGCAAAGAGAAACCCGAGAAGAAGCCCAAACAGGAACGGGAGCCCTTCGTCTGCAGCGAGTGTGGCGCCACCTTCCTCCGCGAGCACAACCTCAAGTTGCACCTGCAGAGACACAAGGGAGACAAACCCTTCGTCTGCACCAAGTGCGATGCTGCTTTTGTGGAGCCCCGCAACCTCCGACGTCACATGGTCACGCACAAGCAGGACCGACCTCATCTATGCACAGAGTGCGGCGCCACCTTCCTGGAAGCCTGCAATTTGAAGCGGCACATGCGCACGCACAGCGGCAAGCGTCTGTTCATCTGCGATGAGTGTGGAGCAGCGTTCAGCCGGCAGACCTACCTCAGGGACCATGTCATGACCCACAGGGGGGATAACGTGTTCAAGTGTGACGAGTGCGACGCCACCTTCAACAATGCACACCACTTGCGCAAACACATGAAAGGTCACACCGGGGGTCGTCCATACAAGTGCAAAGACTGCAGTAAAGTGTTTGGCTGGTGGAGCGCCTACAAACGGCACAGGGTGAGTTCATACTTTTTCGCCTGATTTATAAGTGAAATGAGCATTTTTATTCACAAGGTTGTATTCTGTAGTAATCAAGAAATCAGTATTAACTGTCAAACCACTTCCGAGTTCTAAGCCGAGTCCTATGCTGTGTCATTCTTTTTTTTTTTCTTGTCATGTACCACAGTGAAACATGTTCTTTCAGAGTGGGGGGACTGGCATGATGCCAGACATAACACTTTGCAGCAGACACCATGAAAACCTTGTTCAGAGATGTCCCACCTAATGTGACCTTTGAATTTCTGAAAAAGATCAACATTTTCTATCTGATCTCAGATTTTATGGAAGAAAGATTTTAGTGAAATTTCCTGTGTGTTTTTAGAAGGTATGTTTTAATGAGTTGTCTGGATTTTCTATTTAATAAGATGACTTGAGAGTTGACTTCAACGCGATGACAGCCCTGATATGGCCCTTTGCAGTTGGCTGGGCTATAAGCAACATTACCTTACCTTACCTTACCATACCTTCGGTGTCTGTCAGGCAAAACACATAGCAGAAGCCAACGGAGAAGAAGCCATCGATGATGAGAAGCGCAACAAGTGCGAGGAGTGTGGGGCCACCTTCAACAGACCCTGCAAGCTGAAGCGTCACATCCTGCTGCACTCAGGAGAGCGTCCCTTTCCCTGCACGTTTTGCTCGGCCACCTTCACCCAGATCTACCACCTGCGAGCCCACATGCAGCGCCACGCCGGGGAGAAACCGCACAGGTGAGAGAGCCGAGAGGTGGCTTTCAGAGGGATTGGCTGCCACGCTTTAATTTTTCATTGTTGTTTTTTTTTTTTAATACATTTTGCTGTCTCATAATCTGTGCTCTCAGTGATGTTTCACTGTGAATGTCTTTTTTTTTTTTCTTTTTTAAAATTTTATTTGTGAGTTGACTTGAACGCGGTGACAGCCCTGATATGGCCCTTTGCGATCAGCTGGGCTGCAAGCAGCGTTACCTTACCTTACTTTTTCCACCTCGCCCGTACACAGCGATATTTGTTGGGATGACCGGGATACGGTGAAGAGGGGGTGGGATGGATGGGGTGGGAGAGGTCTGCTACATGAGAGCAGAGCATAAAGGATCGCACAGACTTCTGTTTCTTAACTCTCCTACTACCAAGGTTTACTGCTGCTTACTTCCTGTTGGAAACCAAGTAATTCTTTAATGTTTGTGAAAATTTTCACTTGCTTTCATTAAAAAATAGAGAAAAAAAAGAGTTATGCATGAATTTGCATGAAATTTTGTATTCATGTGCAGAAATGAATGAATAAAAAGTCTGAAATGAAAAGAAATTGGGAATGAGTTTTTTAATGTTGTCTATTTCAAAATCTCTCAGCCAGTGATCAAAATCATAGGCACTTACTTATCTTCGTCCTCAGAATCACTCAAAAGATCCCCGTAATCAACATTAGCTTCGAAGTTCCGCCACTTCACGATCTTTTTTAATGTGTTGAAATTCACCTTCACTAATTTCTTCAGCAGTAAAACCCTGAAAGGTTTCGTCGTTGCTGTTTCCGTCTTGTAGGAGCTCTCGCCAGAAGTCTTCGTTCGGTTCCATTGCAGAAATTGCTCAAAAATATGACTTTTTCTTCGGTTCAAACCAAAACAATCCGCCATTTGCAAAGCCAGTCCATCCGGAATCAACTGCGCATGCGTGTATTAACGGAAGGTATGATGTAAGTCGCAAAAAAAGGGATGGGAGGGAGAGGCCGGAATGGCTGCATGCCTCGGCGGTTGTGCCTGCCCATGGTTCATGTGTATAGCAGAGATCGTCTGCGGTTCTACCCGCCGACGGCAGTAGGAGAGTTAACGATCATCAGTGGAGTTGATGCTGTATGGGACCACTTTGGTGTGTGACCGGGTGTCCTGTATGTGGAGCAAGCCAGGCTTGAGAGACCCAGACACATGCAGTGTTGGTCAGGGAATTTGAGCAACACTGTCAGAATTATGCATGAAGTTTGCACTGTGTCATTCCAGGCTTTGAACCAACAGCACATGATATCAAACTGTGAACTGGTGTTAGTGTGCGAGTTGTGTGATCATTGTGATGTTGTACTTTATTTATGCAAGGGGGAGGGGGAGTGTGAGGCTTTTGCCTCAGTCTCTCAGATGATGTTTCTAAAGGAATTCACGAGGCATATGCACTGAGAAGGAATTAAAAAAATGAAGATGATCGTGCAGTTCGACAACAAATAGCCTAATTAATCTGACTTGAGAGTTGACTTCGTCGGGGTGACAGCCCTGATATGGTCTCTTGCAGTCAGCTGGCTATAAACATCATGATCTATCTCTCTCTAAATAACTTATTCAATGTTGACTATTGCCTAGAACTTGTAGAAGCAAAATGTGAAATTTATCGTTCTATCTGGCATTTAGAGTCCTGAATGTTTTTTTACTTTCTGGAACTGATGGCTGGAGCCTGTCCTCTACCAGTTTCACTCAGGCCACAGTTGTTATAATGTGAAATTTATCGTTCTATCTGGCATTTAGAGTCCTGAATGTTTTTTTACTTTCTGGAACTGATGGCTGGAGCCTGTCCTCTACCAGTTTCACTCAGGCCACAGTTGTTATACTCACTTTTACCTTGTGAAGAAGCTCCTTGGTGTATACTGTGCAATGAGTGTTGGACTGTGAGGCATATTCTTCTGGAATGCCGGGACTTGCACGATGTTCGCTGGAAGCATTTCACAGCAGACTCGATAAAGACCTTGTTCAGAGACGTCCCACCAGATGCGATTTTTTTTATTTTTAAAAGAAACATTTTTCATTTAGTCTGAAACTGAAGGGAAAAGAGTGAGATTTTTAGAATTGTTTTTATCGATTTTGAAATGATTTGGTTTTGTATTTAACAGTTGTACAGGCATGTTTTTTAAGGTGGTGACAGCCCAGATATGGCCCTATGTGGTCGGCTGGGCTATAAGCAATAGGATGTGACTGGACTTGACCTTTGTGGGAATTTTTTTTTTTTTTAATTAAAATTCTGCCTCCCAGAAAAAATGGAAATGACATTTTATTATATCAAAATGAGTGAATGTTCTTATCTTTATCTTCATTGTATGGTAAAAAGTTTTTTTTTTATTTGCCTTTCACACCCATTCTTATCTTTTAAAAGGTGAAGAAGCTCCATAGTGCATTCTATGTCATATACTACTCACAGTGAAACATGTTCTTTTAGAGTGTTGGGACTTGCATGATATGAGACGTAAGCATTTTACAGCAGACTCCATGAAAACCTTGTTCAGAGATGCCCTACCTGATGTGATCTTTGAATTTCTGTAAGCGATCAACATTTTTCATCTAAGATTCTACAGAAGAAAGTTTTTCAACAAAATTTTTTATGTGTTTTTAGGGGGTGTACTTCAAAGGGTTGTGTGAATGAGGGTGTTTTTTTTTAATGACTTTTGAGTTGACTGCAGCATGGTGACTGCCCTGATGTGGTGGCCCTTTGCAGTCGGCTGGGCTGTAAGCAACTCCACTCTTACCCATTTTATCTGCCTGTGCAGGTGCACAGAATGTGGCGCTTCCTTCCTTGAAGCGGACAAGCTGCGCCGACATATGCGTGTGCACAATGAGGAATCGGACCGTGCTGTGGTTTGTGAAGAATGCGGGGCACGTTTCAGCATCCCTCGTCATCTGACCAATCACCGCAAAGTCCATCGCGAAGAGGAGGCCAGCAAGAGGAAACCAGACATCGTCAATGTTCGGGTTCGTCGGAAGAAAAGGAAAGGAGAAGAGGTCCAAGATGAAAAGAGCCCTGGCAAGAAGAGCCGCAAACGGAAAGGAAAGAGGAGAAAAGTGAAAAACAGTATAGGTGATGAAGAAGAGGAGGGGGTAGGAGTGAAGAGAAAGAGAAAAAATAAAGAGAAAGAAGACAGACATTTTGAGAATGAAGAGCGGACAGTGGATGACGATGATGATGATGATGATGATGGAGAGGGAGAAGAGGAAGAAGAAGACTACGATGGTGACACAGAGGTTGAAGAATCCAACGAGGAGGACCTTCCACAAGAAGAGAACGTAAGAGACTCGAAAGAGTCCGGTCATGTGGAAGTGAACCCTCCATGTAAGCGTCTGCAAAAGGAATCTGTTTCAGAGACAAAACTTGAAATAAAGAAAGAAGTGGAGGAGGAGGAGGGGGAGGGGGACAGAAGGCACCACTCGTTATCCTCCAGTCACGACGCTGGTGTGGCGGAGGACACGTCGAATGGCAGCACTGCTGGGGCTAAGAGAGGCAGTGAGGAGGTGATGAGCCTGCCCGTCCGTTTCCGTTTCCACTCCTCGTCAGCAAACAACTTGGTGAGTTTGTCACCGTACAGCTCCTTAAAGGGTTTCTGGAGGGGAAGGGGTGTTGGAGGATTGTTTAAGGTTAATGGGTTTTTTTGGGTTTTTTTTTCCCTTCTGAGCTTGATAATGGCATTATGTTCCTTCATAAACTGACAAGACTGTCTTAACGTGACAGGACTCTGTTTCATCTGTAGTACTCGAGAGTTGATCTCAATGGGCGACAGCCCTAATATGGCCCTTTTGCGGTCGACTGGGCTATAAGCAACATTTTCTCTCTCTCTCTCTCTGTCTGTCTGTCTCCATCTGAACTTGAAAAGGCTGTGTGTTCCTTCTGATAGACTCTGTTTCTTCTCAACTTGACAAGGTTCTAGGTTTCCCCTTCTAACTTGACAAGACTGTGTTCTGTTTGAACTGACAAGGCTCTGTGTTCTCTCTGGATGTTGACAAGGCTCCGTGTTCTTTGTGGACTTGACTCGACTCTGTGATCTTTCTGAACTTGACGTGATTATTATGTTCCATTTAAACTATGTTCTTCCTGAACTTGGCAAGATTACGATGTTCAATCTGAACTTGACAAGGCGCTATGTACATTCTGAACTTGACAAGGCTCTTTTTCTTTCTGAATTGACAAGAATCTTATGTTCCTTCTGAACTTGATAAGACTGTGTACCTTCTGAACTTGATAAGACAGTGATCCTTTTGAACTTGTCAAGGGCCTGTGTTTCCCTTCTTAGATATCCTAGTCTCAACTGAATTACCCATTTACAGGTAAAGAGGCCCATTTGTTTACTTGTTTACATTTGCTTAAGAGAGATTCAAGATTAAGCAAAGACGCTTCTGTGTATCATTTTATGCATCATGGTGATGTTGCTTATAAATTTGGTTCAACGATAACTGTATTGTCACTCTAAGATGACCGTCCTGCATGGGTGGATGATGAATGACACGGTAGGCTGGCTGACTGATGTAGCATTGGGTTTCAGATGTCCGTCAGCAGTGGCCCCACAAGCGGTGTGGGTCTGGACGAGATGTCCCACTGCACCATGGACTTTGGCACAGACATGACCTTGACCCAGCACCCCCCTAAAGAGGTGGACGGCGATCAGTGTCGTGTCCTTTTCGCCTGCAAAGTGTGCAACGCTGTCTTCAACTCCTTCTTCGCCCTCAAAATGCACAAGGCCAAGCACGTGGCCTTCCGCAGCTGTATCTGCATTCGCTGCGGGGATGACTTCGCCGAATCGGAACAGCTGAAAGAGCACCTGACCGTCTGTGAGGGCTACCGCCCCGTACCAGCAGAGGGGAAGGAAGGGGGAAGGAAGAGGGGAAGGAAGAGGGGAAGGCAGGGGGGAAGGCAGGGGAGGCGCAGTACCGTAAGAATGGGATGGGCGATGTGAAGCGGCACGAGTGCAAAGACTGTGGGGCTGCCTTCGCTCAGTTCTCCAAGCTGAGGCTGCACACGCTCGTCCATGACCCAGATCGTCGACACCACTGCTTGGACTGTGGGGCTGCCTTCAGGAAAGCGCGTGACCTCCGCGACCACAACCGCACGCACAACGATGAGCGTCCCTACGTGTGCGACACGTGCGGGGCGTCCTACACCCAGCATTCCACCCTCCTCATCCACAAGCGCACCCACACAGGGTACAAACCCCATGTGTGTAAAGACTGTGGGGCCACGTTCCCCAGGGCCAATCGCCTGCGTGTGCACATGAGGATTCACACGGGGGAGCGGCCGTACGTGTGCAAAGAGTGTGGGGCGGATTTCAAGTGGAACGCGGATCTGAAGAAACACATGGTGATTCACAATGACCTGGACAAGTACAGGTGTCCCCACTGCGAGCAGACCTTCATTCAGCAGAAAAAGTACAACTTGCATTTACAGGTAAAACATTGGGGGGTGCACTGGTGGTTTGGTTTTGTTTTCTGTTAGTTTTTGCATTTTTTTAAACATATACGTTGTTACAAAGCTTGTTCATGCTAATACAGTGGTACACCTTCTGCTAAACTGATTATAATAAAACCTGTACATCAAAGTGAAATTTGGGAGCGCTGAGATTTTATATATTCAAGATTATGGGCATGTTATGGTGTTAAGACTTTGTATTAGTTTGAATATCATTCTGCTTCTACGTGGGAGTGTGCATGTAGTTTACAAGTTATATGTATGCATGTGTATACTCTGTCAGCGTACACTTGTTATCTCAATGTGTGTTTTGTCCCAGTAAGTGTCTGCATTTGTCTGTTTTTAGCATGTCGGTGTGTGCATGATGTGCACATGTGTATGTATACGCATGTCTCCAAATAACAAACTCTTTTGTGTTGCATGACCGTGTGGCAGATTCACTCTGGGGAGCGCCCGTTTGTCTGCAAGGAGTGTCAGAGACCTTTCAAGAAAAGCAGTCAGCTGAAGCGTCATGAGCGCATCCACTCCGGCATCAAGTCCTTTCTGTGTGACGAGTGCGGCACGGGCTTCCTGACAGCCTCCAGCCTCAAGCTGCACCGCACAACGCACACCGGGGAAAAACGCTTCATCTGCGAAGAGTGCGGGAAAGGTTTCCGTGTGCACAACCGCCTGATGCGGCACATGGCCTGCCATACCACCGACGAACTTCTCCTGGTCAAGAACAATCCGCCCACATCCTCCACCGCTACCTCATCGTCTACCACCACGGCTTCTGCCACAGGTCCGGAGTCGTCGTCGTCGGTGACAAAGAATGTGCCATCGTTCACACACTACGAACTGTTTCAGTACAGTAAGCAGTCGGCAGCGAAGATCCTGGCTGCCCAGCAACAGCTTCAGGAGCAGGAGTCGGATGAAAGGCAGCTGGAGCAGCTTCAACACCAGCAGCAGAAGCAACAGCCGGAGTGATGCCGTCTGCCCACCACCAACCCCTCTGTCTTCTCCTTGATAGCTTGGTTTTACTTGGTGCAGCTGGGGAGGCTGATTCTCATACCTCCGGAGATTATGTGTGTGTGTGGTGTGTGCACATGTATGTGAATGTGAGAGTGACAGTCCACCCTTAAGGCACTTATTGGTCAGCCTAGCTTATAGTGCAACCAGTACTGAAAACAGAGTGTGCAAGATGTGTGTGTGTGTAGAATGTGACACTGGCAGAGAGAAAGCCTGGCTATAATGCAACCAGTACTGAAAAGACAGAGTGCAAGATCGTGTGTGTGTGTAGTATGTGACACTGACAGAGAAAGAGAAAGAGTACATGAAAGCAACATCTGCAGATCTGTTCTTGGAACTGATGTGAAGATGAAGCTGGAAATGCCTGTTCATCTTCCAGTCTGTAAAAATCAACAAACGAGAAAGCTAGAAATGACCAACAAACAAGCAAACAGATATGAACATGTCAAAAGAACTGTTTAGGCAGCATTGTTACAGGCTCAGAACTGCTGTTTGGAACTGAATAACAGAAGAGATGCAAATGTTGTCTGCTGTTCTTTTGAGCATGGAATGTGCAATAGGTGCATGTAAATTGTAATATATTGAAAACAGGATGTTAGAAAAACAAAACAGATGAAGTTGGTGTATGTTTTAATTTTTAAATCACACTGCTACTACAGTAACAAAAAGGCAAAGCGTTTTATATTTAAAATTCAGAAAAAGTGCATGTGATGTAACAAAAAGGCAAAGCGTTTTATATTTAAAATTCAGAAAAAGTGCATGTGATGTAATATAAATCTATAAATGTATGTGAAGGAAGATTGATTTTTTTTCCCCGTGTATGAAGAGTGGTTGTGATACAGAGAAGATTTACACAGGTTTTGTACCAGTCTGGTTACCGAGACTCTAGAATCATAACACAATGTTGTTTAATACGAGAGCATTAGAATAATTATGCTTACAAACTTTGTTGTTATGTCTTCATATATGGAGGGTTTTTTTGTTTTTTGTTTTTTTTTTTTAATGGCCAGCATGGTATGTTGTAATATAGATAATGCATAATGAGGGTGATGCCAAATATGGAAAACTGCTGGAACAGACCTGCGACGTTTATGTTGACAGTCGATTAGTCTTGTGTTTCATATGAACTTTTAGTGGGAGATTTTTGTTTGTTTTTTATTTAAGTGCAGTTCATACAGACAGATATATTCATGTGGGTGTGTGAATGTGCTTTTATGACTCAGGAGGGGGTGACTGGCAATTCTGAACTGCTGCTATTCACACAGCTCTTGCTCGATTCCCTACCCACACTGGGACGTATGCATCGATCTTTTCCATGCTTGTCGAATGGCTTTTTCAGTTTGTGTCAATCATTGCATCTGCTGGAAGGCCTGCACATGATTCATTAACCGGAGGCACTGTCATTAGGGATGAGTAAGAACAGGGAAGCACTCACTGCAGGTTTTTTTAAGAACGGATTTCTGGTGTTACTGCTGTGTTACACATACTCCTCGTTCTGCTTTGTTACCTTTTTTTTTTTCAGACAGAAGAAAAAAGTGTATAAAAAGTAAACATGGAGGAGCTGTACGAGTGTGTGTGTGTGCATGGATAGTGTGTGCTCACATAGCTGGTACTTCTCTGACTAGCGTTCTGGCCTTCCCATATTCAAGGTCTCGGTGTCAGTGCAACAGCATCCACAATACGCATATTTAACAAAAGTCAAGAAGAAACAAGCACAAATTTACCCCTGAAACGCTCTCCAGACTGATCTTTTGGTGTGACCTTGATTAAAGTTCAAGGTCAGACATGGATTTAGTTGTTTTTCATCAGGAAGGGGTGGGCGATTTGCTGCCACCCCATCATTGTTTGTGTCCGCTCGGTGACCTTGATTTTTTGCACCGATTTCAGTTGGCCACGACACAGCCACACCCAGTTCACAGCCAGCTGAAATGTAGGTTTCATGTTCTGTTAACCAGTCTCAAGACCACTGGCTGAAATAACTGTTCTCAACTAGATTCCAGCATCACGCTGGCAGTGTGAGGCAAAGAGGGCGCTTGCCAGCTTTTATCAACTGGTGAAAACGTCCATTGCCTGCGCCTGTCCCGAAAAGGAAGTTCAAAGACATGTTAAGGCCTTTGGCAAGAGGAATGGAACACACAGCAGATAGACTGGCAATTAACCCTGTCAGATAATTTCCAGAGTGAAAGGGGTTTCTTCCACCTGGAATTAACCTTCTCAAGTCTTTTCTGATTTTTAAAGTTTTCTTTTTTTTTTTGTCTGTGTGTGTGTGTGGAAACTGCAAAGAGGAAATGTTAAGATTACGTACTGGTCACACACCTTTTTACCTGGTCAAAGGGCGAGGAAGCCTCAGGGGGCATAGTCATAGAATGATGAACCTCTGGGTGTAAGACATTTTTGTATCAGACATGAGCATGTTGTTGCAACTCCTGGAGGATCTTGTTCCGAGATTTTTGTACATGTGATTTTTTTTTTTTTAAAGATCAGTTATATTTAATTTGATCTGCTGACATGTTGATCATGATACAGTGCATTGTGAACTGATCTTTACAAGTTTGTATCTTGGGATTTTAATTTGTATGTAATGTACGTATCTTGCTCCTTCAGCCTATCAGTGGCTGATGTGAGACATAAACACTTTTACAGCAGACTCCGTGAAAACCTTGTTCACAGATGTCCAACCTGATGTGATCTTTGAATTTCTGAAAGAGGTCAACATTTTTCATCAGATCTAAGATTTCTACTGAAGTAAGATTTTTTACGAAATTTCTGGTCTGGTTTTAGAGGATTATTTTAATGTGTTGTTTGGTCTGCCTGTTTGTGACTCAACAGTTGACTTCAACATGGTGACAGCCCTGATACGGCCCTTTGCCGCCAAGGCCAGTTAGGCTGTAAACAGCATGACTTGACGTTCACCCGCAAGCTGCCCCGCTGTGAGCATGCTGGGTCAAGGTCACACTGTGAAGTCTGCCTACATGGGCAGCAGTGTCTTGCCGATTTTCTGATGGACAACGACACACACAGTCCACTTTGACCAGGCATGCCCACTGCTGTAAATGGGGTATGAATGGGCTTGGAATCGCCCAATCGCACATGGTCAAAAAGGCCCCACATGACATGTTTGTATGGGTCGTTGCCTTGTTCAAACGAATGAGAAGATTTTACTTCGATAGCTCAAATGTACTGTTGTTTTGACTTTGGACGTTTTCATTTTAATGTGGGGGTGGGGGGGGGGGGGGGGGGGGGGGGGGTTGTTTTCAAATGTCTTGATGTTCTGTCCTTTTCAGTGGACCCATACTTGCTGTATGTTCTTGCTGTCTGGTATTTGCTCTTTGACCTTGCATTGTATCCAGCCATGTGCTTGCAGAGTTTCATATTGATTCTGTGAGTATGATTTCCAAAGAGAGCATCAGATTTTTTTAGCTGGATTGTGTGCCTCCGAGTTCTGAACATTTAAGAAAAACAGTTAAGCAGTTTCAGCTGTAATTCTAGTTTAAATCATTCCTGTTTGGGGGCTAGTGGTAGGTAGTCTCAGGACAGATCGTGGGATTGTGAAAAGATTGAATTTCAGAATTCATCACTTTTATTTAGTATGATTTTTATTTCAAACTTTCTTTTCAACATTACAGATCCAAAGAGTTGTTGGGGCCAGTATCTCTGTTAGTACTTGTAGACAAGTTAGTAACCAATCCTATTCAGATCCAGTCTATTTAACCTTCTTGCAGTTCATCCTGTGGCAGACCAGCAGTGGTAAATGCCTGGCGTTTAGTTACACTATTCACAGGCTGCCATCTGCCACATGGACCTGTGGGTAATTTTATCTTGCTCAAGTTCGTACACATCCACCATGAATGAAGATTCTTGCCAGAGTAAGTTGAGATGAAACCAGTGGAAGAACGGTGCTGATTTTGTCGCAAAACAGCTGTAATATCGTAGGTGCTTGTAACGGTTATGATATTGTGGGTGCTCGTTAAGTCTGAAAACTTTTGAACACTGGGAAAGTTTCTCAATAACATTAACACTAGAGTGTTAATGACTCAAGTTACTGATTCAGAGCCCAACAGAACATCTGAAAACTTTTGAACACTGGGAAAGTTTCTCAATAACATTAACACTAGAGTGTTAATGACTCACGTTACTGATTCAGAGCCTAACAGAACTTGGCACTTCGTCATTTAGGGGTTATAACATTTTGCAAAATTAGAAAACGTCCTTTTTGAAATTGTGCCTTGACTTAGCATGAAGTAACCAAAGGACGGCTTTTAAGTCGCCTTGATTCTGAAGGTTGTAGGCTCAGTAATTTGTGCAGTACAGTGTTTAAGACAACCAGTCGAAAACCCTCGTTTCGACATCATGATTGGAATAGATCTTTAGTTACATTGTCTCCATGGATAGACTAAATGTTTACATAAGAATATTTGTTGTAACCAGAGGATAAAGCTTTGTTCTCAGCGATTTTTAAAGCTGTTACGTGTAATGCCAAGTCGCATTTAGAACTCCATTTCATTTGTTGGGAGTAATAATTGGAAAAAAAAAAAGAGAATGTATGAAAGGTCATACTTTTACTGCTAGATGAGGAAATGACATGATCATGCACATCCATCATGTTTTTTTTAATTTATATATTTTATTTACACATTTTAATTAACTATTTTTTCAGCAATATCCACATTTTACCCTGTGTTCTCTTCTGCTTAAAGCAGGGAAACACAACTTTCTCAAACTGGCATATCCATGGGTATGCAAATTAAAAGAAAGGTCTTAAATAAATGTTAGCGAACCGCCCAGAGAAACGTGGACAAACGAGTCACAAGACAAAACACAACGCGTTTCAACCTCTTAGGTCTTCTTCAGGTAAGACACAAACGAATAAAATAACGAAAATTCACTTAGCTTTGATGGCTTCAGAGTTCAGCGCAAGGAAGAAGGCGTTGAATGAGAAAGGTGCCTTTCTTTCATTTGAAAACAGAAAATAAACATGATGGGGGCATTCATGAAGGTTTTATTCAGAAACAGTTTATTCTCATCTGGATCAAATGACACCAAGGTGAAGAACTCCTGAATAGATTTCCGAAGAGCAAGGCATGGTGTGGCATGAGGAAAATGGAAACGAGGTTTTTTTCGTGACCCTTTTTCTCCAATGCTCGTCTCCAGAATGTCATGCTTTCTGCTCGCTCCTTTCGCTTTTATGCAGTGCTTATACCTGTCATCGCTTTTGCGATGCAATGCCGACGGTCATGAACATGGATACGTACACATTGCTAATTAATGGCCATAATTTAAAGATGCAAAGAAATGCCTTGGTATGCAATGCTAATGGCTGTAATCAAAGGGGGGGGGGGGGGGGGGGGGGGGAAAGAAAATTCACTTTTATGCAATGCTTATGTCTGTCATTAAGGCTAAACAAGAAAAATTCTCTTATGCGATGCATACAGCTGCAAGCAGGGATGAAAAATGCAGTATCAGGGAAAGTTCCTTTTTCTTGCTTTGTCAGAACTAGATGTGAAGGGTCAAAGATGTCTGTTTCTGGCTTTCAGTCAATAAATACACCCTTGCTGCGAAACAGGAAAAAGAAAGATTTGACTGTACATATGGGTAGAGAACTCTTCTCTGCAGTAGATTTCTTTGTTCCCCTCTCCACCATACATAAAGCAGTGAAAGTTGTGAACTCTGAACTCTGAGATTGCCAAAGCGTCGGGACTTTGACATGATTGATGTCATGTTGGGGATGGTGTGACATGATTGATGTCATGTTGGGGATGGTGTGACGTTGATGTCATGTTGGGAATGGTGTGACATGATTGATGTCATGTTGGGAATGGTGTGACATGATTGATGTCAGTGGGAAGGTGTGACGTGATTGATGTATGTTGGGATGTGTGACGTGACTGATGTCAGTTGGGATGGGGTACATGACTGATGTCATGTTGGGGATGGTGTGACGTGATTGATGTCATATGGATGGTGTGACATATTGATGTCATGTTGGGGATGGTGTGACATGATTGATGTCATGTGGGGATGTGTGACATTGATGTCATGTTGGTGGTGGACATGATGTATGTTGGGGATGTGGACATGATTGATGTCATGTTGGGGATGGTGTGACATGATTGATGTCATGTTGGGGATGGTGTGACATTGATGTCATGTGGGATGTGTGACATTGATGTCATGTTGGGGATGGTGTGACATGATTGATGTCATGTTGGGGATGGTGTGACATGATTGATGTCATGTTGGGGATGGCGTGACATGATTGATGTCATGTGGGATGGTGTGACTTGATGTCATGTTGGGGATGGTGTGACATTGATGTCATGTTGGGATGCATGACTTGATGTCATGTTGGGGATGGTGTGACATGATTGATGTCATGTTGGGGATGGTGTGACATTGATGTCATGTTGGGGATGGTGTGACATTGATGTCATGTTGGGGATGGTGTGACATTTATGTCATGTTGGGATGGTGTGACATTGATGTCATGTGGGATGGCGTGACATGATTTATGTCATGTTGGGGATGGTGTGACATTGATGTCATGTGGGGTGGTGTGACATGATGTCAGTTGGGGATGGCATGACATGATTGATGTCATGTTGGGAATGGCATGACATGTTGGGTATGGCTTCATGTGACTGATTTCATGTGGCGGATGGTTTCATATGACTGATTTCCTGTGGCGGAAGGTTTCACATGGGGAATGGTTCAAATGCCTAGGGGCTGGTTTGGGTCGATGATGACCGATGTCAGCTGTGTTCAGATCTTGCTCCATAGTTTGCAGGGGATAGTGTACAGGATGTTGCAGAGCTGACGAGTGAATGTACGTTTAATTTTGAACCAAGCCTTTGGGGCCGTGTAGGCTGGTGTCTGGTTTGGTGAGAGGACAAAGCTTGCTGGTGACGTAGACGTGGAGATTCTATTCAGTTTGGAGCGCACAGGCAGGTCTTTGAGGTTTTTGTCACATCCAAAAGTAATCATGGATTTGGTGTCAACAAGGCAGGTTTGAGGTCTGCTGCTAAGTGGTTTGGTGTCAACAAGGCAGGTTTGAGGTCTGCTGCTAAGTGGTTTGGTGTCAACAAGGCAGGTTTGAGGTCTTCTGCTAAGTGGTTTGGTGTCAACAAGGCAGGTTTGAGGTCTTCTGCTAAGTGGTTTGGTGTCAACAAGGCAGGTTTGAGGTCTTCTGCTAGTGGTTTGGTGTCAACAAGGCAGGTTTGAGGTCTTCTGCTGAGTGGTTTGGTGTCAACAAGGCAGGTTTGAGGTCTTCTGCTAGTGGTTTGGTGTCAACAAGGCAGGTTTGAGGTCTTCTGCTGAGTGGTTTGGTCTCCACAAGGCAGGTTTGAGGTCTTCTGCTAGTGGTTTGGTGTCACAAGGCAGGTTTAGAGGTCTTCTGCAAGTGGTTTGGTGCTCAACAAGGCAGGTTTAGAGGTCTTCTGCGAGTGGTTTGGTGTCAACAAGGCAGGTTTGAGGTCTTCTGCTAAGTGGTTTGGTGTCAACAAGGCAGGTTTGAGGTCTTCTGCTAGTGGTTTGGTGTCAACAAGGCAGGTTTGAGGTCTTCTGCTAGTGGTTTGGTGTCAACAAGGCAGGTCTGAGGTCTTCTGCTGAGTGGTTTGGTGTCAACAAGGCAGGTTTGAGGTCTTCTGCTGAGTGGTTTGGTGTCAACAAGGCAGGTTGAGGTCTTCTGCTGAGTGGTTTGGTGTCAACAAGGCAGGTTTGAGGTCTTCTGCTAGTGGTTTGGTGTCAAAGGCAGGTTTGAGGTCTTCTGCTGAGTGGTTTGGTCTCCACAAGGCAGGTTTGAGGTCTTCTGCTAAGTGGTTTGGTCTCAACAAGGCAGGTTAGAGGTCTTCTGCCGAGTGGTTTGGTCTCCACAAGGCAGGTTTGAGGTCTTCTGCTAAGTGGTTTGGTGTCAACAAGGCAGGTTTGAGGTCTTCTGCTAAGTGGTTTGGTGTCAACAAGGCAGTTTTGAGGTCTTCTGCTAAGTGGTTTGGTCTCAACAAGGCAGGTTTGTGGTCTTCTGCTAAGTGGTTTGATGTCAACAAGGCAGGTTTGTGGTCTTCTGCTAAGTGGTTTGGTGTCAACAAGGCAGGTTTGAGGTCTTCTGCTAAGTGGTTTGGTGTCAACAAGGCAGGTTTGTGGTCTTCTGCTAAGTGGTTTGATGTCAACAAGGCAGGTTTGTGGTCTTCTGCTAAGTGGTTTGGTCTCAACAAGGCAGGTTTGAGGTCTTCTGCTAAGTGGTTTGGTGTCAAGGCAGGTTTGAGGTCTTCTGCTAAGTGGTTTGGTCTCAACAAGGCAGGTTTGAGGTCTTCTGCTAAGTGGTTTGGTGTCCGTCGAGGCATGTTTATGGTCTTCTGCTAAGTGCCAGTTGGACTTGGGACTCCTGCGGATTGGAAGAGTGTGTGGGTGGTAGAGGTGGTGGCGTGGTTTGTCAGTTTCTTTGGGAGGCTAGGCTCCCATCCAATGCAGATGTTCCAGATACAGCTGCAGTGTGGCTGCAAGCATCATTCATGATGGGATTGGGGTGTCCGTGTTTTGTTAAAAAAAAAAAAAAAAAAAAACTCATTGTGGCAGCCTGTGGAGTGGAATGTTTGTTGGAGCCAAGTGTGTGCAGGCCAAGGAATTAAGAGCATGGAATGCGAGTGTTGTGCATGGGTGGTGTGAGGACATGTTGTCCAGAGTTGAAGGTGCTTTGGTGGGCTTATAGAAGTATGAAGTTTGGAGCAGTCCATTTTTGAGGGAGATGAAAATGTCCAGGAAAAACTGACCATCAGGGAAATGGTGTACATGAATTAGGAGGATGGGTTGAAGGGTCTGAAAAAAGTTGAAGTTGCAGGGGGGGGGGGGGGGGGGGGGCTTTCAGGCTGAAAAAAATCCAAACTGGTCAAGCCCATGTTTTGTCTGTCAGTGCCACAGCTAAACACAAACCATCTGACTGTGGGCTGCTCATTTGTAAAGGCTTGCAGAAATTGTAGGCAGACAGCGAAGAAAGACACATGACCCTCCATCACTATGACCCACAACACGACCATAAATTCAAAGCAGTTATGATTGACGGTACATGGTATAGCGTATAAACACATTCCTTTGATATTGCTTGTATGTGTGCATTCCAAGCTAAGTATGGGAACAGACATTGGACGACATGACTTTGAGACGAGGCAGAGAAAATGAGGTGGGTGGGGATGGGTTTAAAAGAACCACCTCTGAAGCCTAACAATGCAAGCAATATTGTTACTAGTCCACTTGCCAGAAAGTCGGAAGTAGAATAATCTCTGTTTAATGATTTATGCATGTTGTTTTGTATTCATTAAAAAAAAACAACAAAAAAAAAACAGTATAGAGGTGATCATTATTTTATAAAAACATGGGCAGGCCAAGTGTTGTCAGACAGCGATTTACCAAGCTGTGCCGTCTGGCCACTGTGACCGCTGTAGTTTGCTGAGCTATAAACACCATGACTTGATAAGACTTTGAATAAAGGCTACAGTGTGTGTGTGTGGGTGTTAAGTTTTCATTATGATTGTATACAGTTTGTCAGCGATAGCAGTGGAAATCTTCCGCTCTCCCTCATAATTCATTCTTTGTTCATGATGAGCTAATTCAGACATGTGCCTCCCCCCTTCATCCAGCCACACACACAACACTCGCACCCTCCTACACAACACTCGCACCCCTCCTACACCCCTCCTACACAACACACCCCCCCCCTCCTACACAACGCACACCCCCCCCCTCCTACACAACGCACACCCCCCCTCCTACACAACGCACACCCCCTCCTACACAACGCACACCCCCCTCCTACACAACGCACACCCCCCTCCTACACAACGCCACCCCCCTCCTACACAACGGCACCCCCTCTACACAAAGCCACCCCTCCTACACAACGCACACCCCCTCCTACACAACGCACACCCCCCTCCTACACAACGCACACCCCCCTCCTACACAACGCACCACCTCTCCTAACAACGCACACCCCCCTCCTACACAACGCACACACCCCTCCTACACAACGCACACACTTCCTACACAACGACACACTCAGGGCAAACAGAGCACAAAGTTCCCCACACCAGATTGATGTTTTCAGTGACGGATGACATGGACGTTACAGACTGAGGAGATATTCTGTAATGTGAGCATGGGGCACTCAGAATATCAATGGTTTAGTTCTTGTTACATTATAATGGAGCATTCAGATATCCTATCCAGCAATCAAATGGTGGTGGACAGAAACAGCACTTCCACCCATGAAATTTGCATTTGTATATCATCCATGTTTTAAACGTAGGTTTTTGTTTGTTTGTTGTTGTTTTGTTTTGTTTTTAACTAAATAGCAAAAGTCAAAGCACTTTCACAGAATTATGAAATAGAATGGCCACAATCGCCAGGGAACTCAGAGAAGAAAATCTTGTCCAATAACAATGCCAGCATTTTATTTTATTCGTCTCCAAATCTCCAAATAGTTATCCAAACCACTGAATGTATTCATGCTGTCATGATGACACGGTCTTTTAAAATCAAAGGACTCTCCACATATTTGAGAGCTTTGAAATGGACAATAAGACGTGGAAAAACATTTTAATACAGTGAAATTTACAGATCACAGCAAATGAAGCATACGAAAATCATAGGCCACAGTGTTCAATCGTCCTAATCAGCATAATGTGACATTAAATCCAGCTTATATTCTATTTATATGTAGTTTGTTTTTTAAATAGGCATGACAACTGCCATTAGGTGTGCTGATTCACATGAGAAAGGAGCGTACTGACGGCAAGCTGAACTCAGATCATTGATTTTAGCAACAACCTAGGGGATGAGATGCAAAAGCTTTCTTACTGCTGCCAAACTTCATGCTGTTGCAATTGTGACAGTTGCCTCACCTCTGCTGATGCTGATGTAATCAAATGTTCGCAACACGAATCAATTTCATAACAGCCTCGGTACAAGTCAAATGCAGTGATGGATCGTACTGTCCCATGAGTAATAACGTCTTTATGTACATGTCTTGTGTCCCTGACTGTTCCTGAAAAACCGATTATCCAAAACCACTGAATGTATTCATGCTGTAATGATGAACACGTCTTTTTTAAAATCAAAAGTGAACTCTCCACATATTTTGAGAGCTTTGAAATGGACACAAAGACGGTGGGAAAAACATTTTAAATACGAGTGAATTTACAGATCACAGCAAATGAAAGCATACCGAAAATCATAGGCCACAAGTGTTAATAGGTCCTATATCAGGCATAATTGTGACATAATTCCAGCATTATTCATTCATACGTGTTACGTATGTATGTGTTGGTTTGTTTAAAGTATGGCCATGACAACTGCCATTACGGGGTGGTGCTGGATTGTTCATCAGTAGAGAAAAGGAGCGGTACTGACGGCAAGGCTTGAACCTCATGATCATTTGATTTTTAGCCAACAACCTAGAGGGATGATGATGCAAAAGGCTTTTCTTACTGGCTGGCCAGAACTTTCCATGCTGTTGCAATTTGTTGACAGTTTGCCCTCACCTCCTGCTGATGTCTGATGGTACATTCCAAATGTTCGCCAACACCGCATTTTCTATTTCAATATAATCAGCCTCGGTACAATGTCAAATGCAGTGATGGAATCGATACTGTCCAGTGGTAATAACGTCTTTTATGTACAATGTCTTGTTGTCCTGACTGTTCCTGAAATAGAGAGCCATCATCAACGAACTCACTGAATGTTAACGTCTGCCAGTGTTGGTATGATTCAACTGTTTAAGACTTGTGTCATGTATGACAGAATGGGAATGTAAATAGCATTATTGGTTCACATGAACCAAACTGACAGCATTTCTGTCGTATATTTGTTGTATTTACAGTTGTCAGTGACTTATATCGATTTCTGATAATTATGATGATGTGAAGTATGCTTTATGGCAACATATACATGCAATAAACAAAGTCAATGTCTCGAAAGCCTTTGTTTTCTGTTGTCTTATCTTTCGTTCCAAGTTTGCCGTCTGCACAGTGCTGTCACAGTTCCTGTTCAGTGAAAATGTGGTTTTCTGTTGAGTGAGAGTGGCTTGATGAAACTGATCTGAAAAGATTTATTGATTAACATAAAAAAAAAAACCACCTAAAAAAGACTAACATAAAAAAAAACTCAAAAAGACTAACACTGGGAAAAAAAAAACTCACGAAGACTAATGAACATGGACAAAAAACCCTCTTCACATCCCTAAGGGGGATAATGCTGCTAAAAGCTAAAGGAAGGAGACGGAAAAGAGAGGAAGAGAAGTATTCCTCCACCAACCACCAACACAGCCATTCACACACATCACAGCACACCCGCACATCCCTGGCCTTAACCCCCACCACGTGCTTACCCAGAGTCATGAATTTACTTAGATATCGTTGCATAATCACAGCTGAAAAAAAAAAAAAGCAAAAACTAAAAAAAACGATTGTGAGTTTATGGCAGACTTTTATAATCAGCAAAAGTAAGGAAATTTTTTTCTTGGAAATGTTGCGAGTGTGACAAAAAATGTTGCCAGCCACCATCGTTCTCCATCCCCCCACCCCAACCCCCTTCCCTCCCTCACCCACCTGCACACACACTTATTGCTTAGAGTTATCAGTTTATACATCATTTGAGGGTGCCAGGCTTCACCCCATCAACCCCATTCTCCTCACACCCCCTTCCCTCCACCTGTCTAGCTAACGTCGTTCTGTGTCCATATGACAGGATGTGACTCGGATGTCATTGTCACAGAGAATTCTGAGGCTGCTGTGCGGTGCCTCAAGACAGTTCCTGTAAAACTGCAATGGTTTCATACGCATAAGTTTATGTTAAACAACTTAAAGAAGACTGGTCCCATAAAACAATAAGATTCATATTGATGACATGTTCTGGAAATGTCAAGTACTAATATCCTGGAACGCTCTTACTTTGGTTTAATAAAAGAGAGATGAGCAAATGGAAAAAAAAAAAGTGCTTAACAGTTGCGGGTACTTTTTGGCAATTGTAGCAATACTATTTTTTCTTTTATAATGCTTTTTGCTTAGTACTACATATATATTTGTAAAATACAGAACAGCATTCCACTAAAAAGTGTATTCCTAAATAAACTAAAGAGGTGGTATATATAAAGGAAAACCATTGCATGTTTAAATTTAAACCATCAAGAAAGTATGTGTGAAAGTATATCTATACAACTGGAGAACTTATCATAAGTTGACTTCTTCGCACACACAGCACACTTCATGTTAGAGATTGTGTGTGGGGTGTGTGTGTGTGGTGTGTGTGTGTTTCTGTTTTTACTCTGAGGCTACTGAAGTACTTTGTCAAATGAACTTACATGTAAAATGTCGGTCATCATGTGATTTAATGAGGAAAAAAAAAGTTAGCAAAAAGTCTTGTAGGGCAAAGAGCTGGTGGAGTCTTTGCTATATGAGGCCAGATCATAGCAGATCTAGGTGAGGGAAGTCCAAGGTGAGTTGTGGGGGAAACTTGAATGAATCACATACGACTAATGTCAATGTCTGTACTGTTCAAATGGAGAAGAACTCGAATTCTCATAGGTGGAATGGAACTGGGTTTGTCTTCAAATTTCTGGAGGATTTTAGGATTAAAAAAAAGAAGTCGTAAGTTGGGTTAAAGGATTCAGAGAAGTTGTTCAAACAGCAGTTCAGAGAAAGTTTCAACCGACGGCTGGAGAGGGATGGTTCCCCCTCCTCTGCATACAGATGTGGACGGGGTGGTGACAGAATGCACCCAGACAGAGCTGAAGCCCTTGATGGTGGATGAGAACCAGAGTTTTGAGGAAGGTGTGTCTGGCAGAACTGTAGACAACACGACCAGAGTCCAGTTTGGAGTGGAGAAGATTTGTCCTATCTGTGCCCAAATCCGTATGAGCCATAACTCTCAGAATGTTCACTGATTTCGATAAGTTTTCTAGCACTTGATGTGATTTTCAAAGTTAAGTTTTTGATGGAAGATAACTCCCAGAAATTTGGCTTCCTTTAAAAAATCATCAATTTCATCGTCAAAAACAACATCACACTCCCACTCGACCGACTCCCTTACCCCGCATGCATACCACTCCTACCTTGAAAGTACTCGGAGGACGACCTGTCCTCTGCTCAAGTTCCCTTGGGGATCGCCCAGCCGCACCAGTACCCCCCCCCCCCCCCCCCCCCCCCCTTGAAGCGACGCCTGAAGTGTAGTGCTCCAAGTCGTGCCACTCACATGGGTGCTCGTTCTCTGAGACCTGCATGTAGGAAAGGAAACCAGCCGCTCTTCCACTGCTGCTTTCCGGGGGCGGGGAAGAAGAGCGAGCTGGGTGGAGACGCTGGCCTGTCTCCGCCACACCCGGGGCCGAGACTGAAACAGCGGACAGGGAGCGTTGGCCGGCGCTCTTGCCAAAACTGGCTGACTGTCATTTTGAAAAGAAAAGCGCACGCGCCATGTGGAAGATGGCCAGGACTCGCATAAACTGCACGGAGAAAAGGTGGAGCAGCCAGTGCAGCTGACGCAGGTCCCATGTTGGTCCAACAGTGAAGTCGTTCTCCGGCATGCCCGACAGACTCTGATGACTGGAGGAGGGGAAACGCCCATCTTGTCGAGATGTGTCAAAGAGCCTTGCGGAGACTGAAGCGAGGAAGCAAGATGAAGCTCCTTCGAGTTTTCCAACCGGGAAGGCGTCGACTGGAAATAAAGGCGAACTCTGGAGGGCGTTTACGCTGGTCCGTAATCAAGTTTTCCGATGTGTCGACTACAAGGAAAAGGAGAAAACCGATTTGTTTTGGGAGTAAAGTGAGCACGTTTCACTCAAGGGAGAGCACTCTCTCATATTCCTGTAGGTCGAGTGGCACGGGCCTCCCGCTCTCCACATGTCTTTTTTTTTCTTTTTTTTTTTTGGGGGGGGGGGGAATTCCTGATGCTCCACGTTGTAGGAGATAAGGCATTTCCTTGGACAGGTAAGTATGAGGAAAAATTGTGTCGGAACCCTGCATTTCGCAGCTCCAGGTTATTTTTTTTTATGTTGGTTACTCTGTAAGTTTGCACCCTGAATCATTTCCGATGCAACTGTCTCGCTACTTTTCAGGGAAATGATTGTACCTTCGATCTAATTTTTAGGTCAGTGTCATGAACCTTTTATGAAGTAGTTCAACTCAAATTTGGCTTTTTTTTTTCTTTTTTTTTTAAATTCTAAGAGTTTATTTTCATTTCCGACTCTAAACCATAGTGACTCGTATGTCTCACTGTTTTACTTTGAGAATGACCTTTTGAATCATGACTGCTAGGTAACCGTTACACGAGGTTTACTTTTCGGGACAGCACTTACCGGTGCTTACAATTTCTTTTTGTTCAAACTCGAACAGTATACATCCACTTTTGGTAACACACCTATTAAAGGGACTTAACCACATCTGGCACGGATGTAGGCTCTCTGACTGCACGTCTCGTCCGATGGCAGACAAGGGGGTATTTTCTGAGTCGCCTTTTACGACAGGTATTAGACCTACTGGGCATGCATTCTAATATTGTTAAGCACCAGTGAGTTGACCAACAGGGACGACAACCTAGCCCTCGAAGGTGGAAGCGATGGCAACCTGGATTCAGCACTCGTGATTTTGGAAAGCTTCTTCCTCCGTGCACCCGACGCAGCGTGTGAATTATGTTTTTTGAATAAACGAAAACATACTGCAGGAAGTCTGAGGTCAGAAGCACGATCCGCCTTGGCTTAAGGCTGTGTCAGGCCAATTGACATAGGCTAGAACACCAAGGCTACATCAAAATGTTGTTACGCTCTGCATAGTTGTGCGGGGATTGTCTTCAGTTGTGACAAGCGCCTACCATGACATTATCAGTCTCCAAAATCCCCCGAAGTCGGAGTGTGGCTGCCCATGTGGCGGGGGGTAATCAAAAAACGGTCACACACGTAATGTTCTCATCCCCAGCTGATGCATATGTACCATAGTGTTCAAGTACTTTGGCTGTTGGATGATCCCTGGAGTCTTTCAGCCAGGGTACAACAACAACAACAACAACAGAAGCACGGTAACATTGGGGAGGAAAACTATACAGGAGACTTATACCACAAATCTACTCAGCACGAGCGTCCGCTTCCATCCAGGACTGAGACTTACACTGGAAGGCCACACGCCACAATTAGCATTTTGCACCAAAACACTGAATAATCCACGTAGGCGTTTTGAGGCCTAGCATGAACTTGAACGAGCGTTTCATATTAAACTGATATTTCATCAAAGAACAACCAGCCACCAGTCATGTCAGCTATTTTTGAGGGGGGGGGGGGGGGGGGGGGGGGTGGTCCGTCGATGGCACACCCACAATCTTCAAATACATAACCCTTCCCTTGGCTGACGTCCTTCAGCATGTACTTGGCACTCACCCGTGATCCTCTCTTTGCGCCATCTGGTATCCCCCAAATAGTCCCATTCCTTTGATTTTAATCTGTCTGCTTGGAACCACCTGGCTTGTCCCTTGATGGTCATAATTATGTCAGAAAACAAGGAGAATCAACTTTCAGACACAACAAAAATTCTGATTGTGCCAGTCTACAAATACTCGACTCTTTTAATTAATTGATTTAATTTATTTTAACTTTTGGTGTGTAGCCTGCACAAGAGTCTTCTTCCGTCCCAGGACACACTTTTACTGGAATGAGTGAAACATTTTGCAGTAGTGGCCCCTTGGAGCTGCGTTTGTGTGCGAGGTCAGAGTGTAATCCCGTTGGTACATTGTTTACCCCAGAGGCACTCAAAACGGAAAAATGGAGAGAAAAGGGTGAGGATAAGGCCAGAGCGGGAGTGGGAAGGTGGGGGTAAGGGGGTGGGTGCAGAGGGGTGGATAGGAGCGGGTGGAAAAGGCGACAGGGTGGGTGGAGGGTGTCACACAATAGCAATCTTCGTGAAAATGGTGAATGTTCACCTCGAAAATTAAGACATTATCAAAATTGTGTGTGAAACAACACAGCGCAACAACAACGACGTCAACAACAACAACAACACACACACACACACACACACACACACACAGAGGAACAGAGTTAACGACGTCAGTGGAGTGAAGTGTTTACCCTACACTTCGGAGTGTTCGCTTATGTACTTACGCACTCTTGCACATTCATGCACATGCACTCCGCCTTACCAGGCCAGGTCAGACACTGTCTCGAGGGTTTGTCAGGATTCTTGCCATGCCCTTCATTGGCACCACTGAGTCCGTCGCTCCATCAGTCTCCTGCCTTGCTGAGCAAACGAACTAACGAACGAAATGTTATGTATTGAGGGAAAGGAATAGGCACACGTCAGTGGCTTTTGTTTTCATCCCGTTGTGCTGGTACTGCTGGTCATCAAAGCCACTGTCACCGTCTGCAGCTGGTCAGTTCTGTCACAATGTCATGGCAACTCTCCTGTGAACTGGAGGCCCTAGCACTACTCTATCACAGGCACCCTCGGCACGACATTGCTCCTGAATCAATCAGTAAGTTGGGAGATCCATCCTCTATGAGCCTTGATGCCGTGCTGTCGGGGTTCATCTGCTTGTTTACCTGATCGTCAGTGAACACTTCTCAAGCGAGGTGCAATTCCGCCGAGCTCGCCTGTATGCACAGCATCAATGCGTCACTGACAACACGAGTAATGTTCACTTCTTCTGACGACGTTGAAGCTCCATACAACGGAGGCAGGAGCCTGGGTTAAGGTGTTCATTCGTATGTAGTAGGTGTTTTCCTTCATCCGTCGTCAGTCGTGGTGTGATGGTGTCATGCCTTGCTGCCCTCTCTCCCAGGGCCATCTTCAAACTGAGAGGCGACGGTCCTGTGCCGAGTGAAGCAGATTCAAACAACAGGCAGGACAGCGGTCTCAAAGCCACTGCCAAAAATACACGTCCACTCAGCGCCCATGAGGGACGTTCCTGCCACTCCCCCCCCCCCCCCCCTCCCCCAGGGGAGAGTCCTGCTGGTCGTGCAGGCTATGAGAAAGTGGCACAATGGCAGGGCGTCGTCGTCGCACAGCCCCACGGGCTCAAGAGCCATCCCCACGGCGACACAGCCTAGACCCGTTGTCACTGCTGATGCGAGGATGGTAGGCTACTCCCGCCCTACGCCTTGTCTGCTGGCACTGAGGCACCCTCTGCTGGTAATGCCACCTCCCAGCAGGTATGACTCGGTCCCTACTTCGTTTATTCTTGAACTGGATGTACTGACCTGGACTGGACACACGTCTGTGATGACCTATAACTTTTGAGGAGACGGACAGCCTGTAGTAATCATTGGGAATGTGGACAGCTTTGAAACAGTCTTTGACACTCTGAAGAGCGTATCATATTGTGGGGATCTGAACAGCATATTGTTTGCGAATTGGACAGCATCTTAAAAGAGAAAAAAAGAGCTGTTATGTCCCTTGACATCGTAATGACATGCCCTGTGCGTTTCCGCACTTATGTGAAAACTGCAAATTTCCGCGAGTGGTGCAGAATTGCTCCGGCAATTCGGCAGTTGAGGACAGTGCTTCTCTGGGTCCCACTGGCACCTCCAGGTGCATCTCTTTCTTGTCTGTCCTTTGCCCAACTCTGGAGAAAGGCCCAGTGATGGCAAGGAAAGACTCACTGACCACAGAGTAAGTCCTGTTGACTGTGGGAAAAGACTGCGAGCTGGGATCCTCTTCAGAGAGCATGTTAAGACCATGTGATGAAGGCTATGCTGTATCTGCAGTTGTTCTGTTTTTACCTGTCAGTGAAACAGCATCCTGCTTGCCCCCCCCCCCCCCCCCCCCCCCACTCGATGCTGTTTTGCTGACAGGGGGGGGGGGCAGCAGGATGCGAGGTTTTGCCTGGTGGTGGCATCTTTAGCTGGTGGGCTCTGCCAGTCGTGAAATAAGGACTGCTACACATATGGGGGCGCTTCCATAAAGGCTGTTGTGCGTACGGTGGTTCACACGATAGCATCTGTCC
>CM065744.1:6685284-6700857 GCA_033310375.1 Conus canariensis | reverse complement strand
GCCCTCTATAACGCGAAAGATAATTGAGCTTTTGACCTTACGTGTTGACCTTCATCAAGGGTCAAAAGGTTGGCCTAATCTTGCGTAGGACCAAAATGTTTCCAGTAACTGGCATGACGTCTCCCACTGCTAGATTTTGCAAGGTGTTTCATTTACTTCACTGTTGTTTTTAATGTCCTTACTATTTCTTGGATTGAAGCGACACAAAGTGGATTCCTTGCACTGCTCAGTAATCTGCAGGAGTCTGTCTTTACTGGATGGAGGAGGGCTGGGGAGGTGGGAGGGGGGACGGGAGGAAATCCATGTTCCATCGAGTCTTACTAAGTAGAGCATCTGGTAGCGGAGAGAGTGCGGCAAGGGTTTATGGAGAATGAGGAGAGACTTTTACCCTGAGCTGAGCTTGGAGGATTTATAATCCAGTTTGTTGCGTGCAGACTAGGAGTGTGATGATCTGGACAGCCTGTTGTGAAGCACGTGTTTAGGAAGAAAATCGGTATTCCTCTCTGACCTTGACTGGCCGCTAAACCCTTTGGCAATACCATCTCTGCATCAGTACGGGGTCGGCTATAAGGCGCATGTTCAACTGAGCCAGATTGCATTCAGACAGCTAGAGTGACACATCTCCCTGTTTTTGGGGGGGGGGGGGTTTGCCCCCTCCCCCACCTACCCATCCCCAACCCCTCTCTCAAAGGAAATCCTTATAGTAGAAACTGCTGAATAAGGAATCCCTCAGGTGTTTTTGGTTCAGGGTTCTTTTTCTCACAGTAATGAATGAATGCATTTGATGTAGGTCTCAGGGGTCTTTTTCAGCTTGTTACAGTACAAAGGGAGGCTATCATTGTAGTTTGTGACCTACCGTCTTTAGGGGGTGTCCAACATGCATTTATCATTACGATTGGGTCATCGGTGGGGTCATCGTCGCTGAAATGCTCACTTTTAGGGGAGTAGACAGCTCTTGTCACATTATTTGTACAAATCTCTGTGCTATCTCATTTTCTTATGTGCTGTCTCTCTGTCTCTTGTCTTTCTGTCTGTCTCTGTCTCCTCCCTCTCTCTCTCTGACTTAAGTATGCAGGTGGTTGAATTCATATATTGTTCTTGTGCTTTGGTTTTTGCACTTTCTTCATAGCTTCAGATGCCACCCCTTTTTTTTTTTCCCCAAATGATTAACAACACTTTTCTAAAGGTTCTTCAGGGATAATCTGGATAACTATTATACACGTGGAACTTTCTTACACACTGCAGAACTTTTTTGTTTGTTTGTTTTGTTCTCTCAGGGTGCAGAGATACTCTTTAAGGAGTTGAGAAAAAAAATACAATAAAGCAAACAAACAAAAACATGTTCAAATCTTCGGGGGGAGAGAGAGTGGCAAGGTCAAGGTTGGTTTTGTTCCAAGTTTGTTTTTGCCACGTGACTTGCTTGACTTGACATATTGCATTTTCTTTGTCTCCAGCATCCTGACGTCAAGAACTGAAGCGAGTCGTTCCAGTCTCAGCAGAATCTCAATAGGCACACGAGCCCGTGACAATAAGCTTTTCTGTTCTCTCCTCATGGTTTGGTTTCCAGCGCATTTCATGGCCACGGGCGGTGGCCTGTGGTCATCGTCTTGGTCATTGTCAGTGGGATTCGGTGGTCTTTTTTCCAGGGCAGCTGTGTCATGTAGCATTGTGCTGTCACAGGTTTATGTGACTCCTGTCATGCGGTCACATTATGCTGTTGTTTAATATTTCTGTATCATGAGATGTCATTGATTGTTTTCTTATGTTTGGGACAGGACGCCGTTCAGGGTGTATCACAAAAGTTTTGTCCTAAGAGAAAGGTGAGGGGGGGAGGGGGGGGGGGGGGGGGGGGTTAGTGTTACATGTCATGCTCTCTGACTTGTTGGGATGTGTATACATGTCGGCTCTTGTTAGGATAGTAATGAAGTATTGTCTGCATATTTATCATGTCACAAATGTGTGTTGTGACTTTTTGAACTTGTGTTTGGAAAGATGATGTCATGTTTCATAATTGATGTCTGAATTGTCCCCTGGTCTCCCCCCCCCCCCCCAGCCCACCCTCTTCCATCGTTCATGAATTTGTCATAACTTGTGTCGTGGTACAAAACTTGCGTCAGAGCATTTATAAGGTCATGAACTTGTGTCGTGGTACAAAACTTGCGTCAGAGCATTTATAAGGTCATGAACTTGTGTCGTGGTACAAAACTTGCGTCAGAGCATTTATAAGGTCATGAACTTGTGTTGAACAATGACAAACCTATGATTACGATGTCTTGTACTTTTCGTCTTTGATGAACGTCATGTCATGGGATTTCATCAGGAACTTGCATCACTCCGTCAGGGATGTTGGCCCATGCTATTTATAGACTGCTCTCTCTCTCTCAACTCCTGATGGTGGACCGTCATGTTGCATGCTCATTGTGGTTTGTTTTTTTTTTTCACGAGTATTGCCGATTCTGATGATGTAAACATGGCGTTGCATTAGATCTGGGTTCAGGATGTGCGCGAGTGTTATGTGCGCGAATGTGACTTCTAGTGAATGTATTGTTAGGATGACTACATCTTCGGATTCCACTTGCAAACTATGTTGGTCTTAACTTGGAAAAACAAACTAACGTGCTTTTTTTTTTTTTTTTTTTTTTTTTTTTTGTGCTGAATAAGAAAAACGTTTGGAATGTGGACAGGGCAGAGCAGCAGCTTCCATTGTTAGATGGTGGGACCAGCAAGCGCCATTTTCCAGAACTTCAGAGCATCTGTCTGTCAAAAAAATGGTAGTGAAATCAAGTGTCCAGTCTCAGTGTAATCCTTTTCCCTCTTTGAAAATAGTGGAAAAGTTTTTACTTTTTTTTATTATTATTAAAAAGGTGTTCAGAGAGTGTGTTGTTGAAACGGAACTGACCATCATTTAGGTGTTGATAGAATTGTATTGCACAAGGGATAGAATTGTATTGCACAAGGATGGTAGGAAGGGGTACTCAAGTTCACAGTTATATGTGCAGAAAAGAGGGGATTGGAATATAACTTATAAGTCAAAGTCTGATATTTTCAGTAGACTTCTTCCCACTCTACTCTTTCAGTCTAACTGGCTGATTGTGACATGTCTGTCTTTGATCTCCACAGTGTCTGTGTTCTGGTGTGGCACCAGCCTTAAAGGTCTGATGAATAGATCCTGTAACAGCAGTCAGTACTGGACAAGTGTGAACGCTGAGAAATGCAGATACTGTTAGGTACACCACTTTATATGGCTGGGCCAAAACAGTTGGTGCTGGTGGCGGTGAGTCTGGCACAGAAGAGAGCAGACAGCCAGAAATTGTTGCTGTCCATCTAGAGAGACCAAGGTAGATGTACAGTCATGTCTTTGCAGGGATGTAGTGTTTGGGAAAGGTTGACTGGGTCAGTGAAAGTGTATGTTATTCAGTGTTCTGCACCTGTTTTTACAGTGTTGAACAGATGTGGGCAAGGCTCTGTCAGTGGGCCTAGGGTAGGTGACAGTTGGACTGACTGGCTTTTTTTTTCTTTTTTTTTTTTTTTTTTTTTTTAGCTTGAAAGGCAGTTAGCCCTCTCTCCCTCCCCACTCTAAGAAATTCTCTCTGTCTCTCTCTCTCTCTCTCTCTCTCTCTCTCTCTCTCTCTCTCTCTCTCTTGGTCCCTCCCTCTCTACCTGTTCTATCTTACTCCCTTGCTCTCTCTCGTACTCTACCACCCTTCCTCGCTCCTTCCAGAGACAGCCTATTTCACTGATGTCCAGTTTGTCTACTTATTTTCATGTGATAGGACCAGTTTGTGTTCAAAGGCCAGTTCATTGGTGTCAAAGGAAGCTTTAGCTGGGTTGTCCACTGTTGTTGAGTATGTATTGCGGTCAGCAGTGCCGTGGAGAGAGAGGGGGAACAGAAAGGAAAGCGGGGCATTGGGGGCTGGGGAGGGTACAGTGTGTGTACGTGTGTGTGGAGACTGGAGATTATACAAGAGAAAGTGGGGTAGACTGTTGGAGTTAAACAGCAGAAAGTCCAGCACTTCAGGGGTCTGAATATGAAAAAGAGAGAGAACAGGAAGGAAGGGGGGGGGGGGGTGTCAGAGGTTGTGGGGCTCCCAAGGTGGATGGGACAGAATAGAGTGGGTTACTGTCAAGTTTTCATTTGCAAGGTAGGGTGGGTTGTTTTTTTTTTTTTGATAATTTTTTTTATAACCAAGATTATTGCTAACACACGCTCATGTTTTTGAGACAAGTGCATGACCTCGATCTTTAGTTTGAGGAAGAGCAGATCACATAAACCAGAACAGTCCCAGCAAGGTGATCACATAAACCAGAACAGTCCCAGCAAGGTGGAGCGGTGACAGGATCATGGTCGGGTGCGATGGTCAGGGCGGGGAAGGGTTTCATTCAGGACAGCAGGCAGGGTACCTGTAGGAGCAGGACCTGCACAGTGTTTGGCTGCAGCTCTTCTCAGCGTTTGTGTTGGTGCTTGGTCTGTTTTCTGGACGTGGTCTGCTTGGATTCTGACAGGGTGTTAAGAGGTCAGACAGGTGTAGAACAGGTGATGCATCTGCTGTTCAAGCTACTGTTCTGTTCTGCTGTTTTAAACACCACTAGCTACTCTTTTCCTGTTTTACTAAAAAACAAACAAACAAACAAACAAAAAAACACCACTTTTCCCACCTTCTCCTGAACATTGAAATCCCAAACTGCTTATCATTTCAAATTCTGTATGCCCCCATCCCCGTCTCCCCGTCCCTTCTGTTCACCACAACTTTACGAATAGTTTTATTTGCCAAATTGTTGTGGCTTAAACTTGTGCCACAGACAACCTCTCTCCTCCTTTCTTCAGTCCCTTTTACCCCCCCCCCCCCAAGACAACCTCTCTCCTCCTTTCTTCAGTCCCTTTTACCCCCCCCCCCCCCCCCCAGACAACCTCTCTCCTCCTTTCTTCAGTCCCTTTTAACCCCCCCCCCCCCCCACCCCCCAGACAACCTCTCTCCTCCTTTCTTCAGTCCCTTTTCCCCCCCCACCCCCCCAGACAACCTCTCTCTCCTTCTTCAGCCCTTACCCCCCCCCCACCCCCCCAGACAACCTCTCTCCTCCTTTCTTCAGTCCCTTTTAACCCCCCCCCCCCCCCCCCAGACAACCTCTCTCCTCCTTTCTTCAGTCCCTTTTAACCCCCCACCCCCCCCCCCCCAGACAACCTCTCTCCTCCTTTCTTCAGTCCCTTTTACCCCCCCCCCCCGACACCTCCCTTCTCATCCCTTCCCACCCCCCCCCCAGACAACCTCCCTCCTTTCTTCAGTCCCTTTTACCCCCCCCACCCCCCCCAGACCAACCTCTCCTCCTCCTTTCTCAGTCCCTTTTACCCCCCCCCCCCCCCCCCCAGACAACCTCTCTCCTCCTTTCTTCATCCCTTTTACCCCCCCCCCCCCCCCCCAGACAACCTCTCTCCTCCTTTCTTCAGTCCCTTTACCCCCCCCCCACCACCCCCCAACAACCTCTCTCCTCCTTCTTCAGTCCCTTTACCCCCCCCACCCCCCCCCCCCAGACACCTCTCCCTCCTTCTCAGTCCCTTACCCCCCACCCACCCCCCCAGACAACCTCTCTCCTCCTTTCTTCAGTCCCTTTTACCCCCCACCCCCACCCCCCCAGACAACCTCTCCCTCCTTTCTTCATCCCTTTTACCCCCCACCCCACCACCCCCCAGACAACCTCTCTCCTCCTTTCTTCAGTCCTTTTAACCCCCACCACCCCCACCATCCCCCAGACAACCTCCTCCCCTCTCCCCTTCCCCCCCCCCCACACCTCTCCCCTTCTCATCCCTTTTACCCCCCACCCCACCACCCCCCAACAACCTCTCTCCTCCTTTCTTCAGTCCCTTTTACCCCCCCACCCCCCCCCAGACAACCTCTCTCCTCCTTCTTCAGCCCTTCACCCCCCCCCCCCCCCACAACCTCTCTCCTCCTTTCTTCACCCTTACCCCCCCCCCCCCACCCCCCAGACAACCTCTCTCCCTTTCTTCAGCCCTTTACCCCCCACCCCCCAACACCTCTCTCCTCCTTTCTTCAGTCCCTTTAACCCCCCCCCCCCCCCCAACAACCTCTCCTCTTCTTCAGTCCCTTTTACCCCCCCCCCCCCAGACAACCTCTCTCCTCCTTTCTTCATCCCTTTTACCCCCCCCCCCACCCCCCCCGACACCTCTCTCCTCCTTTCTTCAGTCCCTTTTACCCCCCACCCCCAACCCCCAACAACCTCTCTCCTCCTTTCTTCAGTCCCTTTACCCCCCCCCCCCCAACAACCTCTCTCCCTTTCTCAGTCTTTTACCCCCCCCCCAGACACCCCCCTCTTTCTTCATCCCTTTACCCCCCCCCCCCCCCCACCTTCTTCCTTTCTTCAGCCTTCCCCCCCCCCCCCCCCCCCCCCACCCCCCCCGCAACCTCTCCTTTCTGTCCCTTTCCCCCCCCCCCCCCAGACATCTCTCCTTTCTTCAGTCCCTTTTACCCCCCACCCCCCCCCCAGACAACCTCTCTCCTCCTTTCTTCAGTCCCTTTTACCCCCACCCCACCACCCCCAGACAACCTCTCTCCTCCTTTCTTCAGTCCCTTTTACCCCCCACCCCCCCCCCAGACAACCTCTCTCCTCCTTTCTTCAGTCCCTTTTACCCCCCCCACCCCAGACAACCTCTCTCCTCCTTTCTCATCCTTTTACCCCCCCCCCACCCCCAGACAACCTCTCTCCTCCTTTCTTCAGTCCCTTTTACCCCCCCCCCCCCCCCCCAGACAACCTCTCTCCCCTTTCTTCAGTCCTTTTACCCCCCCCCCCCAGACAACCTCTCTCCTCCTTTCTTCAGTCCCTTTTACCCCCCACCCCCCCCCCCCAGACAACCTCTCCTCTTTCTTCAGTCCCTTTTACCCCCCACCCCCCCAGACAACCTCTCTCCTCCTTTCTTCAGTCCCTTTTACCCCCCCCCCCACCCCCCAGACAACCTCTCTCCTCCTTTCTTCAGTCCTTTTACCCACCACCCCCAGACAACCCTCTCCTCCTTTCTTCAGTCCCTTTACCCCCACCCCCCCCCCAACAACCTCTCTCCTCCTTTCTTCAGTCCCTTTTACCCCCCACCCCCCACCCCCCAGACAACCTCTCTCCTCCTTTCTTCAGTCCCTTTTACCCCCCCCCACCCCCCCAGACAACCTCTCTCCTCCTTTCTTCAGTCCCTTTTACCCCCCCCCCACCACCCCCCAACAACCTCTCTCTCCTTTCTTCAGTCCCTTTTACCCCCCCACCCCCCCAGACAACCTCTCCTCCTTTCTTCAGTCCCTTTTACCCCACCCCCCCCCCCCAGACAACTCTCCCTTCTTCGCCCTTTACCCCACCCCACCCCCAACAACCCTCCTCCTTTCTCACCCTCCCACCCACCCCCCCCCCCAGACAACCCTCTCCTCCTTTCTCGTCCTTTACCCCCACCACACCCCCAGACAACCTCTCTCCTCCTTTCTTCATCCCTTTTACCCCCCCCCCCCCCCAGACAACCTCTCTCCTCCTTTCTTCAGTCCCCTAAACATACCTCCCCCCCCCTTCCCCACCCCCAGACAACCTCTCCTCCTTTCTTCAGTCCCTTTTAACCCCACACCATCCCCCACCCCAACAAACCTCTCTCCTCCTTTCTTCAGTCCCTTTTACCCCACACCCCACCCCAGACAACCTCTCTCCTCTTTCTTCAGTCCCTTTTAACCCCCACCCCACCACCCCCCAGACAACCTTCTCCTCCTTTCTCAGTCCTTTTCCCCACCCACACCTCTTCCTCCTTCCTCCCTACCCCCCACCCACCCCCCGACAACCTCTCTCCTCCTTTCTTCAGTCCCTTTTACCCCCCCCCCCCCCCCCACAACCCCTCCTCCTTTTCTCAGTCCCTTTTACCCCCCCCCCCCCCAGCAACCTCTCTCCTCCTTTCTTCAGTCCCTTTTACCCACCCCACCCCCCCAGACAACCTCTCTCCTCCTTTCTTCAGTCCCTTTACCCCACCCACCCCCCACAACCTCTTCCTCCTTTCTCAGTCCCTTTTACCCCCCACCCCCCCCCAGACAACCTCTCTCCTCCTTTCTTCAGTCCCTTTTACCCCCCCCCCCCCCCAGACAACCTCTCTCCTCCTTTCTCAGTCCCTTTACCCCCACCACCCACAGACAACCCTCTCCCCTTTCACCCTTTACCCCCCCCCCCCCAGACAACCTCTCTCCTCCTTTCTTCAGTCCCTTTACCCCCCCACCCACCCAAACCCCACAGATAACCTCTCTCCTCCTTATCATCCTTTAACCCCCACCCCACAACCAATCAACCCTCTCCTCCCTCTCATCCTTGGACCCCCACCCCTACACCCCAGACAACCTCTCTCCTCCTTCTTACAGTCCCTTTACCACCCCCACCCCCCAAGACAACTCTCCTCCTTTCTTCAGTCCTTTTAACCCCCCCCCACCACCCCCCGACACTCTACTCCTCTTTCTTCATCCCACCCCCCCCCACCCCCCAGACAACCCTCTCTCCTCCTTTCTTCAGTCCCTTTTACCCCCCCCCCCCTCCCCAAACAACCTCTCTCCTCCTTTCTTCAGTCCCTTTACCCCCCCTCCCCCCTCAGACAACTTCCTTTCGTCTCTTTACAACTTCCCAGTCCCTTTTACCCCCCCCCCCCCCCCCCCCCAGACAACCTCTCTCCCCTTTCTTCAGTCCCTTACCCCCCCCCCCCCCCCCCAGACAACCTCTCTCCTCTTCTTCCTTTCTCTTCAGTCCCTTTTACTTACCCCCCCCCACCCCCCAAACAACCTCTCTCATCCTTTCTTCAGTTCCCTTTGTACCCCCACCCCACCCCCCCCCAGACAACCTCTCTCCTCCTTTCTTCAGTCCCTTTTACCCCCCACCCCACCACCCCCCAGACAACCTCTCTCCTCCTTTCTTCAGTCCCTTTTACCCCCCACCCCCACCCCTCCCCTTCTGCTTTCTTTGTATCTCAGGGTTCTTCGGCTCGGTTGGTGGGGACCACTCTTTCAAAGGCCTATCCTCCTTCACCCCTGAAAACAATGATTGAGATCCTCCTTCACCCCTAAAAACAATGATTGAGATCCTCATTCACCCCTAAAAACAATGAGTGAGATCCTCCTTCACCCTAAAAACAATGATTTAGATCCTCCTTCACCCCTAAAAACAATGATTGAGATCCTCCTTCACCCCTAAAAACAATGATTGAGATCCTCATTCACCCCTAAAAACAATGATTGAGATCCTCCTTCACCCCTAAAAACAATGATTGAGATCCTCCTTCACCCCTAAAAACAATGATTGAGATCCTCCTTCACCCCTGAAAACAATGATTGAGATCCTCCTTCACCCCTAAAAACAATGATTGAGATCCTCCTTCACCCCTGAAAACAATGATTGAGATGTCAACTTACGGTATTGTGGTGAAAGTTTCTTGCTCCCCTTCCTCCTTCCCTCCCTCTCCCCACCCCACCCCCTCCTCTCCTCCAGCCTCATCTGTCTTTTTCTTCCCCCCCCCCCCCCCCCCCCCCCCCCCCCTTGGCTTTTCCGTTTTCTTTGTCTCCTCCTTTTTCCCTCCCTCTTTGTTCATTGGTATTATAGTTTTGAATTGAAAGATTGTTTGTAACATGAACAGGCACAATGCTGCAAGATGTTACTGTTACGACAAGACCTTGACGGGGCGGGATAATCATGTACGTGTGTTTGAATTGTCCTGTTTCCAGCTTGTGTGAGACAGTGTGTGTGGATTTGGATTAGCAGTGGTGGTGTTTCAGTTGTCGTTCACGGGTGTCTGTGGATGAGCTGCTCCTCGTCTTCTTTTTTTTTTTCCTCTTTTTTGTGCCGTTGGTACATTGTGTTGAGTTTGCCTTTCTTTGGCATGGTTTATAGAACTTCAGTTTTCATTTTCGTGTTGTGGACTAGCTGCTTGTTGCAGACATTTTTTTTTTTTTTTTTTTTAAAAGAAGGGTTTACGGCATACAGGACCCATGTGAATTCGTTGGATGTTTTACAGAAATGGGTGTGCCTGGCAGCAGTGCGTCCTCTCAGGTGCACCAGAACCCTGCAAGGGGGGTAGGGAAGGAGAAGTCTGGGCTGCATGTGTACTGCTGTGAGGTACACCTGCACTGAACCCGGTACCTGTGCACTGTTTGTATATCTACCTCATAGGCGAGACCCTGGACCTTTCTCAGGGAGTCATGTCGTACATGGGGCTGGGGTCTTTCCTCTCTCTGTCTCTCTCTCTCTCTCTGTCTGTCTGTCTCTCTCTCTTTCTCTCTCTCTCTCTCTCTCTCTCCATCTTTGGTTTCTTCCCTTTCCATTCTGGCTTCCACTGGTCTCTGCCACACCTTTGAACAGACCAACGATGTAGATGCTGTCTCCCTTTCTTGTGGCTCTCCATATCCAACCGACAGGGAGCCATGAACTCTCTATCTTTAGTCAAGACATTTGTGGTGTGTTTGTTGTTGTTGTGTTTGTTTTGGTCATGCTCACTGTCCGTGCTCACTGTCATGATACCAGGAGCGTGTGAGATCTAGAGTTTGACCGATGGTCAGTTTCACTTAAGGAGAAAAAAAAATCAGGTAGAACAGCCGTTGTGAATAGTAAGGTGAATGTTGTCTCTGCTTGATCTTTGTTTCTTGTTTGACAGATGGTAAGGGTGTTCCCCCCACCCCTCACCCCTGCCCCCCACCCCTCCCCTCTGGTTCGGTTATCTTTTTCAGGGGAATAACTGTATTGGACTGACAACAAATGTCTGCATAAAAAAGAAGAAAAACAAAAAAAGGCAGGAGAAAGGGTAATGGTGTAGAATGTTCGCTGACATGATGATCTGTGTGATCACAAGTTTCTTCTTCTTTTTTTTTTTTTCTTTTTTTTTAATCCACTTCAGGTCAGAAGAAAACTGAAAGAGTCAGTTGATGCCAGTGTTGTGTGTTTGTGCAAGGGAAAAGCAGTGGGTTGGACTGGAATCAGGCAAGTTCTAGCTGTATGTGTGGGAGGAGTGGTCATGAATCAGGCAAGTTGTAGCTGTCTGTGTGGGAGGAGTGGTTATGAACCAGGCAAGTTGTAGTTGTCTGTGTGGTAGGAGTGGTTATGAACTAGGCAAGTTCTAGTTGTCTGTGTGGTAGGAGTGGTTATGAACCAGGCAAGTTGTAGCTGTCTGTGTGGTAGGAGTGGTTATGAACCAGGCAAGTTGTAGCTGTCTGTGTGGGAGGAGTGGTTATGAACCAGGCAAGTTGTAGTTGTCTGTGTGGTAGGAGTGGTTATGAACCAGGCAAGTTGTAGTTGTCTGTGTGGTAGGAGTGGTTCTGAACCAAAGGTTGGTTGGGGTCAAAAGGGGGGCGGGGCGTCTGCATCATCTTATCCCTCTTCTTGCTGCTAGGGGTGCGTAGTCTTACTATCCTGACTGCTAACTTTTTTCTCCTCTTTTGTTGTTGTTTTTGTTTTGCTTTGTTTACTAAATGAACAGTCTAAGAATGGCAATTTAGGATACTGGGTTTAAAGAAAAGCAAAAGCAACAAAAAGAAAACAAACAACAACCGTTGTCCTACTTCAGCCCATCCAGCCTACAGTGACAAGGACTCTAAGCAGTCAGGTGACTGTGTACACAACACTGGATAGCAGGGAGAGGGGGGTGACAGACAGATGTCAAATACTTTCTGGTTGTTGGTTGTTGGGTTTTTTGCATCATGATGCTTGTGTTTTCATAGCATCTAAGATTCAGGTGGCAGTATGTTCACTGCAGTCTCAATTGGCCCATGGTGGCACCACTTGGGTCTGGCCAGACTAGCTGTATATAGTCAGGTCTGGTAAGGAACGCTCGTCACAGAACTCAGGCTATTAGTGTGGGGCGGCAACTGCAGCATGCAACATGTGGTTACTGGAACCACCTTGTACAGAAAGTTGGATGATGGTGTGCATGTGGATTGGGCCCCTGTCCCGTGTCCTCAGTGAAAGTGTGATGATGGTGTGCATGTGGATTGGGCCCCTGTCCCGTGTCCTCAGTGAAAGTGTGATGATGGTGTGCATGTGGATTGGGCCCCTGTCCCGTGTCCTCAGTGAAAGTGTGATGATGGTGTGCATGTGGATTGGGCCCCTGTCCCGTGTCCTCAGTCCCAGCCCTAGACATGGGTTAGTAGTTTGTGCTGGCGTTCACTCAGGCATACTCATGGACGCTGGGTAGTTCAGTGGGCACGCCCTTCCTTCCTGAACATCCATTTTCCCACCTTGTAACTTTCCCTTCCTCCTCTCTCTCTCTCTCTCTCTCTCTCTCTCTCTCTCTCTCTCTCTCTCTCTCTCTCTCCTCTTGTATGTATATATCTTTATGTTGCCTCATACAGCATTATGCCTGGTTTCTTTGTACACACCTACAAGCAAATAAATGACCATATATAAAGAAAATCGCACCTGTTATTGAGCCGACAGCAAGAAGCCCAAGAATTGAACTATATAAGAAGAGGGAACAAAGCTTCAACTTAAGTACCATGATTGCAAAGCAAGGTATAGTAGTTTGGCCAAAAATACGGGAAATATTTTTTATCTGCATGCATTGATTATCATTAATATATATATATTAGTATTATTGGTTGTTAATCTTGTGACTAATATTATTATTGTTGCTGTTGTTATTACTATTATTGTGGCACTGTGGACCACACGGGACCTGTCCAGGGCCGTCACAGCTGGTGGAAAAGAAGCACTGTCCTGCAGAATGTCAGAAGTAAACAACTGCTAACTCATGAACTTTGAACCCATTGTATGACTGGTCAGTCAGTGTCCTTCAGGATGAGAAAGTTGGTGTGCCCGTCAGGTCGGTACCCCCATTTGTTTTTTTCAAAAAAGGAGTTGACAGTTGATGAAAAACGTTTGAAAGCAACAAAAAATGGTTTTGTTCTAAAAAGATCATCCAGGCAAATAGACACCTGAAGAATTGACAGCAAAGATCCACTCAGGTCAGGAGTGTAGTTTCGCTCCTAAGTTGTCAGAGGAGCACCAGAAGGCTGCCTAGTCTGTGAAGTCATCAAGAGCAAAAATGGTGTGAAAAATGCCCCTCCCCCCCCCCCCCCCCCCAAGAAAAAAAGAGCAGGAGAGTGTGCCTCAGTGGCAGAAAGACAGCGGATGGCAACAAAGAAAAAAAAATGTGGAATGGAGAGAGAGAGAGACAGAAGAGGAAACGTTAGGACAGAATTTTCCAGGGATTGGGTTTCTTCTGAAAGAGCTGCCGTTGTTCCTGTGAGACGCACAGAGGACTGACCCAGCACCAAGCAGAAACAGAAAACACAAGATATATATATATATACATACCTTTTTCTGCATCCAGTAAAGAGCCATATGAAGGTCATTGTTGTAGACTTGTTTCATTCACAACCAAAAGGGTCAAAACCAGCCTGTTTAGGATTTGTGATAAAGTTCTTTACTTCCATTATCATGCCCCCCCCCCCTTTTTTTTTTGTTTTTTCTTCTCAGTGATATATTGCACAAAGGTTGGAGACCTTGTTCACAATGTATTCTGGATCTAACCAAAACCGTTAGGTCCTGGCTGTACTAAAGAAAATGGTCACTTGCTGGCTCTAGCATTTGCAGGCGTTGCTTGTAACAGTCTTTTTTTCTTTTCTTTTCTTTTTTTTTTGTAGAACAGATTTAGTCTGATGATGTCAAAATTGGTACCTCAATGTCAACATGTATAGATAAGAAAGAAAATCTTGGCCGTTAACTCATTTGTCTCGTTCATGTTTTTGAGATTCCCACCGTACATTAGTGCTGAATATTTGTGTGAAGGGCAGAAGACTCAAACCGGTATTTTCCCATGAATGGTTAAAATGGACTCTGGTTTATTCCTGTACAGAGTTTTTCTTCTAAATGGGCCGTAGGATGCTGGAGTCGGATGGTGTTCGACATCTCAGGACACCAAGCCCCCAACACTATTCATCAGTTATGCAGTCAGCTTGCAGTGAAGTGACAGCCCTGATGTGGCCCCTTGCGGTCGGCTGGGCTATAAGCAACATTATCTGCAGTGAAGTGATTTGCGCACAAAGCTTCCATTCTCTGTCAGTCTTCCATGAAGGAGTGTTACTCAGAAGCATAGGGGTCATTTGTGCTTTGAAAGGGTTGGGGGAAAAAGGGGGAGGGGGATGGAACTCTTAGACTGTCAAACCTGAGGGTCACCCACGCAGAGGGCAGGCAGGTCTTTGTAGTTTGCAGAGATGATTGTTGTATGCTTCTGAACCCTGGCACTGGGGGTATTGACAGTACCATAGTTTCCACATATATTGCAAGGGAGAGGGAGGGTAGGTGGGGCTCAAGGGGAGGGGGGGAAGAAGGTGATTAGTTGACAGAATGAGTTTGAAACCCCCTCCTTAGCCTCAGGGTCACAAGCATCATACATGGCCTGTGTCTGTTAACTTGGCCATGGGAAAAATTGTTTGACTGTTTCATGTTTCTTTTTTTTTTTTTCTTGTTTGTTTTGGTTTTCTTTTTGTGCTGTTTTTTTTTTTTTTAGGGGGAGGGGTACTCTCCCTTTTCCACTCAGCCTTCATTCTGCCCCCTGTCCCCTTCCTCCCTCCTCTCCCCATCCCCCCACCCCCATCCCCCCTCCTCCTCCCTCTTCTTCCTTCCCTGTGCCCTCTGTGCCACTTACCTACTATTTAACATTTTTTCCGCCTTTTATTGAAGAACAGATAGTGGCGTAGTTATTCCCTTTCTTTCAGAACAGTTAGTGGCCTACTTCACTCAACAGGCGTTTGGCTCTGCTAGGGCGGCTGAGCACACAGATAGTGGCGTAGTTTATTCCCTTTCTTTTCAGAACAGTTAGTGGCCTACTTCACTCAACAGGCGTTTGGCTCTGGTAGGGGCGGCGGCTGAGCACAGTAAGGTCATGCTAACTCACCTGTTGCTGTTGTTGTGACAGTGGTTTCTGATGGCCCGCTGGAGTGTGTTGGGAAATCATCACCAGCTTGGGTAACATCAAGATGTTCATTGCTTGCTTTCAGCTGCTGGTGTGGTGCTGTCTGGTGGTGGTGGAGTTGTTGTTAGGGATTGTTGTTGATTTGATTGCTCCCCCCCTGTAGAGACTATCATCGTTTGCTGTCAGGTTATAAGAGAAATGTTAATCAAAGTGTCGTTATAATTAGAGAAAAAGAAGAAAGGGATGGGCGACGGAGAAAGAAGAGAAGAACCCGTCTTTCTGGGCCTGTGTTCACGACGCCGTCTCCTCCACCTTGACAGACCCATCTCAGAGCATTGTGTTTCCACCAGTTCCATTCTAGGACACTTTTATTTCAGTATACTACAGGTAAAACAAATGGGTGTAAAAAGTGTTTTCATTTCACCTTTCAGAAAACTATCTTTTTTGTTCAGAAAGTTTTTTTCTTTGCTGCTCTCAATTAGTTGGTTGCCCGCATTGGCCTTCGGCTCTAGATCTTCAGCCTTGTACCTTTTGGCCATGAGAAAAGAACTAACATTGTTTTTTTTTGTTACTTTCAGACTGTAACTTAATTTCCAAGAGAAAATTATCCAAACAACTTACTCACATTAGTTCATCCCATTGCTTGAATGGGGGGGGTTGAAAAA
>CM065744.1:6626466-6685184 GCA_033310375.1 Conus canariensis | reverse complement strand
AATTGAAACACGTCCAGACCCGTTTTACCTCCAAACAGCAACTGGTGTATTTTTTAAAACAAAAACGAGCACATTTTCTACAAAGAGTGCATACCCAATTGTGAGTGGGGGGGGGGGGGGGGGGGAGACATTCTTTTCCACCTGCCACCACACTACCACAGCTTCTTCTGAACCATCGGATCTTGCACTGATTACGGGCAATAAAGGTTCTTTCCAACACAAATTACCTTCAATAAAGGTTCTTTCCAACACAAATTACCTTCAATAAAGGTTCTTTCCAACACAAATTACATTCAAACCCGATTCATTAGCATTCTATGGTACTAACTCATGCCTTCTTGCCGTTTTTTTCAATGTTTCAGGACATGTTGGAACCGCAGACACAGCCAGAGGCGATTTCACACGCGAAGTTAGCAAGAGCTGTCGCTCTTTGATCAGAGCTCTGGTACGGTCAACTACTGCAGGCGTAATTACTGCTTCAGAACTTTGTTTCTAGAATTTTTTTCTGACGTATTTCTTTTGGTTTATCATCTTTGTCATATTTTCGCCAAATACATAGACAAACAGGGTGAAATGGTATGGGTAAACAGGTCTGCACGTCCTCCACACACTCACCTCAGATGTGGCACTAAGGTCCACAGTAAACAGGTCTGCACATCCTCCACACACTCACCTCATCTGTGTGGCACTAAGGTCCACAGTAAACAGGTCTGCAGGTCCTCCACACACTCACCTCAGATATGGCACTAAGGTCCACAGTAAACAGGTCTGCAGGTCCTCCACACACTCACCTCAGATGTGGCACTAAGGTCCAGGGTAAACAGGTCTGCATGTCCTCCACACACTCACCTCAGATGTGGCACTAACGTTCACAGTAAACAGGTCTGCACGTCCTCCACACACTCACCTCAGATGTGGCACTAAGGTCCAGGGTAAACAGGTCTGCAGGTCCTCCACACACTCACCTCAGATGTGGCACTAAGGTCCACAGTAACCAGGTCTGCACGTCCTCCACACACTCACCTCAGATGTAGCACTAAGGTCCAGAGTGGCAGGCGGCACGTGGCCGTTGGGGAGATGTCCATTGATTTTCAACTGACCATTCATCCGCACTCCGTTAGGTGTCACAATCATGTCTCCCCCTCCCTGAAAATTCACACACGTAAGCACACCCACGCCATGATTATGAGCGTCACAAGCGCAGCATTCACATGGGAGCTGTCTTACCAAACTAGCCCCAAAACAAAGACAACCCCCCCCCCCCCCCCCCCCCCCAACCTCATTTCATGAGATTCTCAGTCAAAATTCCAAGGATCTTTCATGGACTCACGTAAAACCAACAGCGATTTTCAAGAATTATGACACTGATACAATTCGCACGAAACAGGATACAGAACATCATACACAATGGAAGCAGGAAATCAATGACTTAATAGTGATAATAACTACAATTAAGAGTCCAGCCCAACAACTGACACAGACGAAGAACCTAATTCAGGCATGCCATCCCAACTGGCATCTCTTTCATTCCAGTCTGGGGGGGCGGTGGAATAGCTCAGTGGTTGAGCGCCGGACTCGTAATCTTGGGGTTGCGGGTTCAAATCTCCACCGGGCCGTTTCGTACAGGGGGATTTTTCCCTCGGAGTTAACATTGGGTCTGACTCTATTTCCCGTACAGTCCTTCGAATGTGACTATAAACCGAGGTTCCGTGTGTGAATGCAGGCACAACATCTTGCGCACACGTAAAATCCTATCACCAACTTTCAGAAGAGTAGGCCAGTTAGGCTGTTGGTATGGATGACACGTCACACATAGCATGCACCTTCCCCGAAGCTGGAGTATGGCTGCCTTAATGGCGGGATAAAAACGGTCATACACACAAAACTCCCCTCCCTATACAGGGGGTGTCCGCAGGAGTATCAGCCTGCGTATGCAGAAGAAGAAGAAGTTCCAGTCTGGGCATTGTCCCCCTTGTCCTCCATTGCGGTGAAGACAGGCCCAGACAGACAGCAGTGACCACACACCTCTTTCTTCACCACTTGGACACTGTCCGCCTTTTCCTTCACTGGGCTGAGGTCAGACTCCCTACCACCACAGACAGGAACAACATCTCTTTTATAACTTCCTTGTCATGGTTGTGTTTCTCCTTCACTGTGGTGAAGACAGACCAACACAGGTGGAGGTGACAATGCCTTGTACAGACTTTTCACACATCTGCGGACCAAAAAGGACCAAGGCCTGGAAATGTGGGTTTCAAATCTCAGAAGACCGCAAAACGCTTTCAGTGTTTGCTGGAACCTTGAAAATACTACAAGATGAAAGATTTTTCCTTGAAAAAAAAAGCAAAACTATTAATACTACAACACAGGGAAATGTGCACACCTTCTCAGTCATTGCTTTCATTTTTTTGTCGCTTTAACATCAATACGCTATAGACGTCCTTACTCATGACCGCTCTAAACTTTGTCATCATGTCAATGTTCTGTAAACTGAAAACCTTTATCCTTATCATATTTTTTCTTAAACTGTTAACGTGCAGATGAAAAACTTTCTTTGTCATGGCTTTAAAGTTTGTCGTTCCAGTGTCAATAAAGTTTGTCATTACCTTCACTTCCGTCCTTTCAGTATCAAAGTTTTTAAAGAAATAAATACACAGAAAAACCCTTGGTTGTAATGCAAAACCTGCACACACTAGCATCATTCTAAGCACGAATGAAAACAAGCACAGCATCCAAAGAATTTTGTTTCTTTTTCAGCCTTTCATGGTGCTAGCTTCCAACTTCAGATGTCCCACTGTAACCAAATCCAGATAATGCCCTAACAGCCCCACTGTAACACTGGATGAACATCCCTCCAACTGATCCCCATTTCTTTTTGCAGACAGACACACCCCATCCCTCCAACTGATCCCCATTTCTTTTTGCAGACAGACACCCCCCATCCCTCCAACTGATCCCCATTTCTTTTTGCAGACAGACACCCCCCATCCCTCCAACTGATCCCCATTTCTTTTTGCAGACAGACCCACCCCATCCCTCCAACTGATCCCCATTTCTTTTTGCAGACAGACACACCCCATCCCTCCAACTGATCCCCATTTCTTTTTGCAGACAGACACACCCCATCCCTCCAACTGATCCCCATTTCTTTGTGCAGACAGACACACCCCATCCCTCCAACTGATCCCCATTTCTTTTTGCAGACAGACACACCCCATCCCTCCAACTGATCCCCATTTCTTTTTGCAGACAGACACACCCCATCCCTCCAACTGATCCCCATTTCTTTTTGCAGACAGACACACCCCATCCCTCCAACTGATCCCCATTTCTTTGTGCAGACAGACACACCCCATCCCTCCAACTGATCCCCATTTCTTTCTGTAGACAGACACACCCCATCCCTCCAACTGATCCCCATTTCTTTTTGCAGACAGACACCAGGGGCAGGGCTGTCAACAATAAGATAATGTTGCTTATAGCCCAGCCGACCGCAAAGGGCCATACCAGGGCTGTCAACAATAAGATAAGATAATGTTGCTTATAGCCCAGCCGACCACAAAGGGCCTTATCAGGGCTGTCAACAATAAGATAAGATAATGTTGCTTATAGCCCAGCCGACCGCAATGGGCCATATCAGGGCTGTCAACAATAAGATAATGTTGCTTATAGCCCAGCTGACCACAAAGGGCCTTATCAGGGCTGTCAACAATAAGATAAGATAATGTTGCTTATAGCCCAGCTGACCGCAAAGGGCCATATCAGGGCTGTCAACAATGGCTGTGCTCTACGTTTCCTTTGCCGGGTACAGGGTAATGAACAGGTCAGCAAACAAATACACACCTTGGCATCCGACAGCTCGTTCTCTGGCAGTCTCGTCAGCATGGGCATCGTCTCCATGGCCGTCATCTCCACGGAGCCCAGGTTCTGTTCTGTGCCCACCGGGGCATGGGCGTGCCCGTTACCGTGCTGGTTGGGCAGATGCCCGTTGCCATGGTAGACAGGGGCACTGTTGACACCATGGTGATGATGGTGGGGGAGATGGTTTGCAGCGCCATCATTGCTGCCAGAGCGGTGGACTTGGAAACACCTGCAAACGAATGGTCCACTTCTGATGCCTTGCCAGCACCTTCCCCATCCAATGTCTGACCCCATCGTTCTATTGGGGGCAGGTCAGGCTGGCTTTCAACTGAAATGTTTCTGTTGCGGACTGATGGAACTGATCAACAATGCTGGGCCCACACAGAAAATGTGTCTTCCACTGCACCCAGTTGCTGGTATTGGCACAATATCTTTTGGGGCAGATTCAGCAATATCTATCTGAATCCCTTGAAAGAAAGAAAATACACAAACCAACCAACCACAACACACACACCACACACACACACACACACACACACACTTTTGGACAGATTCAGCAATATTTATCTGAATTCCCTGAAAGAAAACAAAAACCACAAACCAACCAACCACAACACACACACATACACACACACCTAGTACTGCACTTCTGAAACAAACTTGCGACAATCATGATTTTCCCTTCTACCAAATTCAGAATTTTATGAATGACTTACAAAACAGGGAAATTTTGCGTTTATGATAATGACATTTCAAAACAACGTGATGGAGTGGAAGTTGGGTCACTGAGGTCTGTGAAATAACCATTATACACACAATGCTTCACACACAATCAGGAGAGAGGCGTGCTGGAAAACTCCTCCCCACAGCAGGCAGGGGGTGGAGAGGGAGCCAGACATTTCAAACAGGAAACCAACAAGCTAAGGGGGGGGATGTGTTTGTGACTGACCTGTGTCGGCAGAGGATGACGATGATGCAGATGATGATGCAGGCCACACCAATGAAGACACCGATGACGATGCCCACCTGCTTGTCTGTCAGGCCTCCCTGCTGTTTCTGCATTTCTGCTCACACAAATCATTTCCTCGTTTTTAGTACTGACATTGGCTTTTATTTACTTAGCTGCTCACTAAAAAAAAAAAAGTGTGTGTGTGCGTACGTGTGTATGGCTGTGCACGTCCTCTATTAACAGCTGCACTGACAAGTACAAACACAAAAAGGTTTTATCTTTTTCAGCCTGAAAACCAGTCCCTCCAGCCTGTCAGTGACATCACCACCCCCTGCAGCCTCTACAGCCAACACAGGGCAACCTGACATGGGGCAGCAGGCCCTGTACGCACAGGGCAACCCGACATGGGGCAGCAGGCCCTGTACGCGCAGGGCAACCGGACATGGGGCAGCAGGCCCTGTACACACAGGGCAACCCGACATGGGGCAGCAGGCCCTGTACACGCAGGGCAATCCGACATGGGCAGCAGGCCCTGTACATGCAGGGCAACCGGACATGGGGCAGCAGTCCCTGTACACGCAGGGCAACCGGACATGGGGCAACAGGCCCTGTACACGCAGGGCAACCCGACATGGGGCAGCAGGCTCTGTACACGCAGGGCAACCCGACATGGGGCAGCATGCCCTGTACACGCAGGGCGACCCGACATGGGGCAGCAGGGCCTGTACACGCAGGGCAACCCGACATGGGGCAGCAGGGCCTGTACACGCAGGGCAACCGGACATGGGGCTGCAGGGCCTGTACACACAGGGCAACCCGACATGGGGCAGCAGGGCCTGTACACGCAGGGCAACCTGACATGGGGCAGCAGGCCTTGTACACGCAGGGCAACCCGACATGGGGCAGCAGGCCCTGTACACGCAGGGCAACCTGACATGGGGCAGCAGGCCCTGTACACACAGGGCAACCGGACATGGGGCAGCAGGCCCTGTATACACAGGGCAACCCGACATGGGGCAGCAGGCCCTGTACACGCAGGGTAACCTGACATGGGGCAGCAGGCCCTGTACACATGTGGCAACCTAACATGGGGCAGCAGGCCCTGTATACGCAGGGTAACTTGACATGGGGCAGCAGGCCCAGTACACGCAGGGTAACCCGACATGGGGCAGCAGGCCCTGTACACATATGTCAACCTAACATGGGGCAGCAGGCCCTGTACACACTTGGCAACCTAACATGGGGCAGCAGGCCCTGTACACGCAGGGCAACCGGACATGGGGCAGCAGGCCCTGTACACACTTGGCAACCTAACATGGGGCAGCAGGCCCTGTACACATAGGGCAACCTATCATGGGGCAGCAGGCCCTGTACACATAGGGCAACCTAACATGGGGCAGCAGGCCCTGTACACACAGGGCAACCTGACATGGGGCAGCAGGCCCTGTACACACAGGGCAACCTGACATGGGGCAGTAGGCCCTGTACACATAGGGCAACCTAACATGGGGCAGCAGGCCCTGTTCACACAGGGCAACCTAACACGGGGCAGCAGGCCCTGTACACATAGGGCAACCTAACATGGGGCAGCAGGCCCTGTACACACAGGGCAACCTAACATGGGGCAGCAGGCCCTGTACACATGTGTCAACCTGACATGGGACAGCAGGCCCTGTACACACAGGACAACCTGATGACATGGGGCAGCAGGCCCTGTACACACAGGGCAACCTACCATGGGACAGCAGGCCCTGTACACATAGGGCAACCTAACATGGGGCAGCAGGCCCTGCACACATGGGGCAACCTACCATAGGGCAGCAGCCCTGTACACTCCACATTCCTACTGATAGCCTTTCTCCACAAAGATGGAAGACAGAGAAAGGTTACAAATTTTAAGGAAAATAAACAATGTGTTCTACAAATTCAAACCTTCCTATAAAAAAAAAGAAGAAAAAAAAAGAAACACAGTATGACGCAGAATTAACAGCTAATGCATCAGAGTTCCGAGACCTTCAGTAGCAATTCACCTCTTCTTCTTCTGCGTATGCAGGCTGATACTCCTGCAGACACTCCCTGTATAGACATGCAGGTATCAATCCCATCTGCTCAACAAAGGGAGTAGAGTTTTGTGTGTATGACCGTTTTTTTTATCCCGCCATTAAGGCAGCCATACTCCATCTTCGGGGAAAGGCAATTCACCATCTTGCTGGTCTCCCCTTCTAATACGGAAAGGTGGCTACCAACACACAATCTTCATAGCTGGTCTCACCTTGTAGTATATAAAGAGGGCAACCCATATCTAGATCCTGTTGACCTCAATTTGTTATTCATCAGAAAGGCCACCAACTCTCTCTCAAACCTGACAAAAATAACAAAGAGACACAGCTCTGACAATCACAGACAATGTGTAAGTTCTCACAATCACCATAAATGCATAAAAGACGCAGTGTACCCATAACATTGGAGCAAGAGAGTACACTCAACTAGAATCCAGCTAAGCCTAAATTTGGTTCGCCCCAAACCAGACTGTCTCTTCACTTCCTAGTTAGCTGCAGTAGACCTTAGTTCAGACCTGCTTAACCCCAAAATAAGTGTATTTTCCAGAGAGAGCGTGTACAAAATTCCAAATCTATGTTAAACCGGGGATGGGAGGTGGGGGTGTTGGTAGAGGGACATTCATTTTCACCTGCCATCACCTAGTCTCTAGAACCCCCCCCCCCCCACATATTTCATTTAGTTCATCGTAATCCTCGTATTTTCATCAAACACATGTACAAAATATAGCGAAATCGTATGAGTAAACAGGCCTGTTACTTCTGTTTGTCTACAGAGGTGCATGATAAGGCCATCACAAGTGGGTCTGAGTCCACCAGAGGGAGGGATACTCACCGTTAATGGAGGCACACTGGGTGTTGGAGACGCACTCTGGGTAGACCATGACCACCTTGGAGGGGTGGCCCCTTCCCGCCTTGGTGCAGGCCGACAGCTTGAAGAAATACTCCTGCATGTCCAGCCCGTCCACCTGGGCAATCCTTTGCTGACCTGGACACCACAAAGACAGCAGAACCTCCTGCACTATCACCAGCCTGCCGCCTCTGGTGGTGGTCATTATGATGGTCAGTGGCATGTCATCAATGGTGGGGAGCGAAAGAACTGATAAAATACTTCCCAGAACAAAGAGAACACAGACAGGTAAATCAACCATGAATGCCAAAAAAACATTGGACTGCAGTAAAGAAACATCAAAAAAAAAAAAAAAAGAAGAAGAAGGCTTACAAACACCGGGCTGCGGTAATTAAACAACAAAAGTTAAAATAAGTAGAATTAAAGAACTCTTCCAGTCAAAGAGAGTCAACAGATCACTGGAAATTAGGAACATAACATTTCTGAAAGGGGTGATCATTACTAGCGGCAGTGCCCAACATCCCCTTTGGGAAAGGCCAGGGCAGGGCAGGGCAGGGAAGGACTGGCAGTGCCCAACATCCCCTTTGGAAAAGGCCAGGCCAGGGCAGGGAAGGACTGGCAGTGCCCATCATCCCCTTTGGGAAAGGCCAGGGCAGGGCAGGGCAGGGAAGGACTGGCAGTGCCCAACATCCCCTTTGGGAAAGGCCAGGGCAGCGCAGGGCAGGGAAGGACTGGCAGTGCCCATCATCCCCTTTGGGAAAGGCCAGGCCAGGGCAGGGAAGGACTGGCAGTGCCCATCATCCCCTTTGGGAAAGGCCAGGGCAGGGCAGGGCAGGGAAGGACTGGCAGTGCCCAACATCCCCTTTGGGAAAGGCCAGGGCAGGGCAGGGCAGGGAAGGACTGGCAGTGCCCATCATCCCCTTTGGGAAAGGCCAGGGCAGGGCAGGGCAGGGAAGGACTGGCAGTGCCCAACATCCCCTTTGGGAAAGGCCAGGCCAGGGCAGGGCAGGGCAGAGAAGGACTGGCAGTGCCCAACATCCCCTTTGGGAAAGGCCAGGCCAGGGCAGGGCAGGGCAGGGAAGGACTGGCAGTGCCCAACATCCCCTTTGGGAAAGGCCAGGCCAGGGCAGGGCAGGGCAGAGAAGGACTGGCAGTGCCCAACATCCCCTTTGGGAAAGGCCAGGCCAGGGCAGGGCAGGGCAGAGAAGGACTGGCAGTGCCCAACATCCCCTTTGGGAAAGGCCAGGCCAGGGCAGGGCAGGGCAGGGCAGGGCAGGACTGGCAGTGCCCATCATCCCCTTTGGGAAAGGACAGGCCAGGGCAGGGAAGGACTGGCAGTGCCCAACATCCCCTTTGGGAAAGGACAGGCCAGGGCAGGGAAGGAATGCAGGTAGACACTCACCTGCCTTGGTCAGGTTGGTCCACATGGTGTCAGGCACCTCGCTGTCCAGGTTGTAGAAGATGATGTAGGAGGTGATGATGCCGTTGGGCTGGGACGGGGGACTCCACTGCAGTCGCACTGACCCTCGCTTCAACACTTCGTAGGTCAAGTTCACTGGGGGACCGGGCTCTGCGCGCACACAGTTGGAATACATGCAACTCTTCCAAAAGAATTTCAACATGTAATCTACCCCAGTAAATAAAAAAAAAAAAAAGAAATTTCGATTGAAGGGAAATCTTTCAACGAGAGTTAAATCCAGTGCAGACAAACAGCAAAATATTCCAGACAAGTCTTCAAATTCATGAAGGATTTTGATCTGACCAGACATTATGAAAGGTTTCACTATAGTAAACCTGGCAATGATTTCCTTTTCCCTTTTTTTCAAATAATACCTGCTGTGATGTTTTCTCCTTCTCCTGGGTACAGAGTAGCATGTGGCATTATAATCATTTTCTTCTTTGCCCCTCCTATCCCCTCTTTCCACATTCTGGCATGACCTATGAACTTTAAGGTTGGTCCAATCCCATCGCCCATCTTTTCTTCTCCATCTGAGTTTTCAAGAACAACTGTTCATTAAAAACCAGTTGAAGACCATACACTCCGACCAGCTCGAAACTCATGTGCACATGGTGTAAGTACAAGATGTTCATTTCAAATCCTTTGACTTTTCCCAAACTTTTCTCAACACTCCTGATGACCTTGAAAACTGACATTACCCCCAGATTATGCACAATCCACAGTGGGCAAAAACTTCTGATTCAGTTTCTTCTGCCAAAAAAAGTGAAGTATTATGAAACCATTCTCCTCCAACATCTTTTTCATTTCTGGTCCAAGTCTTCGCTGTCTTCTTTCCCTTCACCCCACCTCTCTCCCCACACTTCCACCTTGATAAACTTCCAACTCAACGTAAAACCATCTGACACACGTGACTGTGCAGGCACACATACACATTTACATCAGCAAAAGACACACATAGTACACACACAGTTTTCATGCACACTGGCACACATACACATTTACATCAGCAAAAGACACACGTAGTACACACACAGTTTTCATGCACACTGGCACACATACACATTTACATCAGCAAAAGACACACATAGTACACAGTGACTGTGCTGGCACACATACACATTTACATCAGCAAAAGACACACATAGTACACACACAGTTTTCATGCACACTGGCACACATACACATTTACATCAGCAAAAGACACACATAGTACACACACAGTTTTCATGCACACTGGCACACATACACATTTACATCAGCAAAAGACACACATAGTACACAGTGACTGTGCTGGCACACATACACATTTACATCAGCAAAAGACACACATAGTACACACACAGTTTTCATGCACACTGGCACACATACACATTTACATCAGCAAAAGACACACATAGTACACACACAGTTTTCATGCACACTGGCACACATACACATTTACATCAGCAAAAGACACACATAGTACACACACAGTTTTCATGCACACTGGCACACATACACATTTACATCAGCAAAAGACACACATAGTACACAGTGACTGTGCTGGCACACATACACATTTACATCAGCAAAAGACACACACAGTACACACACAGTTTTCATGCACACTGGCACACATACACATTTACATCAGCAAAAGACACACATAGTACACAGTGACTGTGCAGGCACACATACACATTTACATCAGCAAAAGACACACATAGTACACATACAGTTTTCATGCACACTGGCACACATACACATTTACATCAGCAAAAGACACACATAGTACACAGTGACTGTGCAGGCACACATACACATTTACATCAGCAAAAGACACACATAGTACACATACAGTTTTCATGCACACTGGCACACATACACATTTACATCAGCAAAAGACACACACAGTACACACACAGTTTTCATGCACACTGGCACACATACACATTTACATCAGCAAAAGACACACACAGTACACACACAGTTTTCATGCACACTGGCACACATACACATTTACATCAGCAAAAGACACACACAGTACACAGTGACTGTGCAGGCACACATACACATTTACATCAGCAAAAGACACACACAGTACACAGTGACTGTGCAGGCACACATACACATTTACATCAGCAAAAGACACACATAGTACACACACAGTTTTCATGCACACTGGCACACATACACATTTACATCAGCAAAAGACACACACAGTACACAGTGACTGTGCAGGCACACATACACATTTACATCAGCAAAAGACACACATAGTACACACACAGTTTTCATGCACACAGGCACACATACACATTTACATCAGCAAAAGACACACACAGTACACAGTGACTGTGCAGGCACACATACACATTTACATCAGCAAAAGACACACATAGTACACACACAGTTTTCATGCACACTGGCACACATACACATTTACATCAGCAAAAGACACACATAGTACACACACAGTTTTCATGCACACTGGCACACATACACATTTACATCAGCAAAAGACACACACAGTACACACACAGTTTTCATGCACACTGGCACACATACACATTTACATCAGCAAAAGACACACACAGTACACACACAGTTTTCATGCACACTGGCACACATACACATTTACATCAGCAAAAGACACACACAGTACACACACAGTTTTCATGCACACTGGCACACATACACATTTACATCAGCAAAAGACACACACAGTACACACACAGTTTTCATGCACACTGGCACACATACACATTTACATCAGCAAAAGACACACATAGTACACACACAGTTTTCATGCACACTGGCACACATACACATTTACATCAGCAAAAGACACACATAGTACACACACAGTTTTCATGCACACTGGCACACATACACATTTCCATCAGCAAAAGACACACACAGTACACACACAGTTTTCATGCACACTGGCACACATACACATTTACATCAGCAAAAGACACACATAGTACACACACAGTTTTCATGCACACTGGCACACATACACATTTACATCAGCAAAAGACACACATAGTACACACACAGTTTTCATGCACACTGGCACACATACACATTTACATCAGCAAAAGACACACACAGTACACACACAGTTTTCATGCACACTGGCACACATACACATTTACATCAGCAAAAGACACACATAGTACACACACAGTTTTCATGCACACTGGCACACATACACATTTACATCAGCAAAAGACACACATAGTACACACACAGTTTTCATGCACACTGGCACACAATCACAGAATACTGACTATCTTCTGACGTGACGACCTCCAACATCGTGAACGACCCTTGGCGCTCGTCAGTGATGATGCGTACACCAAACTGGTACATGGTGAAAGGCTTGAGGTCATTGATGATTGCATAAGGACGCTCACTGTAAGCAGCAACAACACACACCATCACTCAGCTTATCATTAGTTCAGGCTACTGAATACTGTCTTTCAAGTGACAATCTCTAACATAGGGAACGACCTTTGACATTCTTTAGGCATAGTATACGTGGAAAATTTGAGCTCACTGATGACTGCATAAAGATGTTCACAGCAATCAGCAACAAAACGCACTATCACTTAGCTTATCATCCTTTTAGACCACTGAATATTGTCTTTTACATGACAACCTCTGACACGGTACACCAAACTTTGGTTGCATGAGTACATTTTGAGTGTAAAGACGTTTACAGCACGCAGCAACAACACATATTTTCATTTAGACTACCACTTCCTTAGGGTTGACCCTTTTCTTTCTTCTTGTTCTTTTTCACAGCCTCATCTTCTGTGTCTCCTCAGTGTCATGTCTTCTGACAGGTAATTCTGCTCAATGCGGCTCCTCCAGACATAGCCACATCCAGGCCTGTCCTTTCACAGCCCCAGCTGCAAAATCCACAGCGAGCAATCCATGTCAGGTCATCCCGAGGGAACCCACTGGAGGACACGCCTGATCATACATCCATTCGCAGCTATCTTCCTCAGTGGTGGTGCCAGAATGTGTATCCCCCTCAGGTAGGGTGCCAGTGAATCCATCCAATGACCCACATCCCACACAGGAGGCTGGCTTTCAGACCATGACTCTGGGTCCAGTGGAATGGGGTAGGACACACACACACACACCAAACCCACTTGGCCTGTGTGGACCTAGACTGAATCTCAGACCCAGGATTCTTTTGCTTTTCTGGCCCATGTTACTGACTAAGCCACTTTCCAACACCTTTCTTCTCTCCCGCTTGATACTGCTCTTGAAGTTCCATTACACATAAGCTTACCCTAAATGACCGGATTTATTTACAAGTAAAATGGACAGTCTCTGTTGATTTCTCTTCTTTACTCCTCCCCTCCCTCTCAGTGCATACAAGCTGTGTAGCCGGCCGTTTTGTCCGACCTGGCCGTTTTGTCCAACCTCGCTAAAACCCGGCTGTTTTGTCCGACTTTCAATCTTTTGTTGGAAAATACGGCCTGGTTGGACAAAACGGCCGGCTCTAAATAAGCCACCATTTTGTCCAATATTTCACTGGCAAAGAAGTATAAATTCGTCGCATTCTGTTTTTTTTTCTTCTTTTTTTTGTTTGTTTGTTCTTTACTATCTGTTTACCCCCAGGTAAAGAAAAACAAAAACAACAAACAAACAAAAAAGGAAAAAAAAAAAAAACCGCGACAAATTTTTACTTCTTTGCCACTGAAACTGGGCAAAGAACAATTAAAAAATATATCAGACAAAACGGCCGCTTATTTAGAGCCGGCTGTTTTGTCCAACCAGGCCGTTTTGTCCGACAAAAGATTGAAAGTTGGACAAAACAGCCGGGTTTTAGCCGTTTTGTCCAAGGTTGGACAAAATGGCCAGGTGGGACAAAACGGCCGGCTACAAGCTGTCTTTGTTTACATGCATGTGCTTATGTCAGCCAGCCTACCATCCTATAAACACAGCTGTCTTCAAAGACCCATTTTTCATGACACTGTCGAGGTCGCAGTAGAGAGGTATACCAGACCTGTTTATCCTGAAATTTGACTTTGAGAATTCTAAATCCTTTCTTTCTTTCTGCGTATGCAGGCTGATACTCCTGTGGACACTGCCTGTATAGACAGGCAGTGGAGTTTTGTGTGTATGACCATTTTTTATCCCACCATTAAGGCAACCATACTCCAACTTCGGGGAAGGTGCATGCTATGTGTAACGTGTCATCCATACCAATGGCCAAACTGGCCTTCTCTTCCGAAAGTTGGTGATGGGATTTGACGTGTGTGCAAGATGTTGTGCGTGTGTTCACACATGGAACCTTTGTTTATAGTCTCATTCGAAGGACTGTATGGGGAATGGAGTCAGAACCAATTTTAACTCTGAGGGAAAAATCCCCCTGTACCGAAAATTTGAACCCGCAACCCCAGGATCACGAGTCCGGCGCTCTACCAACTAAGCTATTCCGGCCCCACATTCAAAATCCAAAATAAGAGTGTTTTCTACTCCAACGAGAAAGTTTAAACCATGCTGTGGCAAACATGCATTGTTTGTATCACAGCAGTGGAACACTACATGACTAGTAACTATCAGACCTGTTCACCCTGAAACTGCTGTTGGTGTACTTTTCAACAAAAATGAGCGTATTTTCTACAGTGCGTACAAAATTCCAAATTTCTATATAAGCGGGAGGGGGTGGAGGCGGGGATACCTGCCATCACACTGGACAGCCATCTTCCCGGTTGTAACTGCCTGATCTTGTATAAACTACGGTCAAATAGGTTACTTTCAAACCTGATTCATCGGCATACTTTAGCACGAGCTCATGCTCTATCGCCAGATCTTTTGATGTCTGAAGCAATGCATACTGCCAAACGTTTATTTCGCATGCGGAAGTTAGCAAGAGCTGTCGCTCTTTGGTGAAAGCCTCCGTCATGGTTCGACGCTGCAAGTGCAATTACTGCTCAAGAACTTCGTCTCCAGACTTTTCTCGACGTATTCCTCTAAACCAAATATGTACCAAACACAGCAACGTCATATGGGTAAACAGGTCTGATATACCGAGCCACAAGAAGACCCATACTAGAATGACGCTCTCACCTGTCCATACAGCGCGCCACCAGGTCGGCGGCGGAGGCGGCCTCCTTGTAGCACACCTGGTACTTGACGATGTCGCCGTCCTTGATGGAGGGGGTCCACTCCAGGCGCAGGGTGCTGGGGTTCACCACGTGGCTGCGCAGCTTGCTGGCCGTGGGCACCAGCAGCCCCTCGGAAATGCGAAAGGTGTGCGTCACGTGCACCTCCTTCTGGTTGGCGTACACCGTCACCTCGTAGTCCGTGTTGTTCTCTGGAATGGTTGGACAGGGAAGGGGGGAGGGGGAGAAGACGGGGAATAAAAGTCTTAGTTAACAACAGCATTTGGTTTTCTTTCTTTTTAATTTTCTTTTCAACTTCCCTGTCAGTCAATTTTTTTTTTTCTGTTGTTAACATTCACACAGATGACACTGAACTTTGAAAAAAAAAGAAAAAAAAAAGCTTGTGAGAGATCACAAATGTGGCATACAATCTTTTGAGAATTTTTGTAACTCTATCACCCTACGCCAGATGACAGCAGCAGCAACACTCCAAAACTAAGCTGATTATTTGGTGACATTATTACTACTGACTTTGTGGAAAAATACATTCTTATTGTTCACTCTTAGTTCATGATTATTTGGTGACATTATTACCACTGACTTTGTGGAAGAATACATTCTTATTGTTCACTCTTAGTTCATGATTATTTGGTGATATTATTACTACTGACTTTGTGGAAGAATACATTCTTCTTGTTCTCTCTTACGTCACTAGATCTATTCTTGGCCTTCTTTCGCTTCATGTTTTTTGTTTTCTAGATTCCAACCCAATCTACACAAACTATTTGATTGCGATTGAGCACGTATCAATTTTGAGAAAACTGAAGTCAAAACTGTTAAGCATGCAAACGTCCATTGAATAATGAAAACACTCTTCTAAAACCACAGCATCATAAAAGGGAAACTGTCAAACGTTCCAGTTCTTCCATCTCATCTACCTGAAGCTCAACACCAACTTCATCAGTCCAAGATGTTTTCACTTCTTTTACTTTACTGTCTATTCAGCGCACAACACTAGCTTTCCCAGCTCAGAGCATTGCAGCGACAGCAAGCATGCCATCGTGTACTAGAGAGAGAGAGGGATGGAGAGAGAGAGACAGAGAAAGACAGGGAAGGAGAGAGAGGGAGGGAGTCATAGATAGCCAAACAGAGAGACTGAGACAGAGAGAGAGAGACAGAAAGAACAATTGCGTGACTATCCTATGTTCATCAATATGAAAGGTAAACAACAAAGGTAAACAATGAGCTCGTTCCCTCTGTTCTCCTATCCTGCACGAGCAGAAAGTTTAGTCTCAGCCTATCTTCTGCTCTGTAAGACTGGTACAGGGAACAGGAAATACTCTGATCTAAAACAAACAGAACCAAACACACAAATCAACCAACCACCAAAACCCCAACACTGCTAGTTTTAGTTCTTTCATTTCTTCAGGTCTATGCCAACTGCAGTTCCAGCCTCATCCTCCCTTCCAGACATTTCAGTTCTGTCACTGTCCCATCCCCCCCAACGCCCCACACCACACCAACTCACCCAGCTGGTTCAGGATGTAGGTGGCAGCCGGGGGGTCCAGGACGGCGCTGAGCAGCAGGGCGTCGCGCCCGATCTGCCGCAGCTCCACGGCCTGAATGAGGTAGCGCTGGTTGTCCCTGTTGGTGCCGGCCGAGTTGTCCCCCTGACCCCTGACCTTCAGCCGCTCCCAGTGCAGCAGCACGGCCGTGGTGTTCAGCACGTCCACCTTCAGTTGAGGAGTGCCGTCTGTGTGGGAAGGCAAAGGGAGAGCATGCGTGTTTCAGGTTCTGGTGTCTTGTTTTTCGCTGGTGGTCTTTCTTTCATGCATTTTGGTTTGGTTTGCTGGTTGGGTCCTACTCATTCTCTTTCATTCTTTTTCTTTTTTTTCAAATCTGGATACTTCTGAAGTTTTGGACCGTAAATGTGACACCCCTTTGTTTGTTTGTTTGGTTGGTTGGTTTCTTGCCATCTCTCTCTCTTGATATTGGTATTCTGATGTTTTGAACAGCAAAATGGACAATAAAGAATAAACAATCAGTCCATAACAACACCTTTGTTCATCACAAACTGTCTAATCCCTACAAAAACTAAACACACACTCACTAGCTGATGTTTTTTCTCATTTCTCCCAAAACACTGACAAATAAAGCTTATGTGTGCACATATGAAAGAGAGACAGAGAGAGAGAGAGAGAGAGAGAGAGTGAGAGAGAGAGAGAGAATAACCCAATAAAGAAAAAAAAATCCTTTGCAGAGATGCATTGCAAGGCTGAATTCTGTGAATGTTTGTTCATTTGGTGGAAGGAACCACAGTTGTGTGAAATCATTAACTCACTCATTCACACACACACACACGCACTCACATACAAACAAGCATGCACAAACACACACATTCACAAACACACACATACACAGTCATGTACGAAGCCCCCAGACTCACCACTGCTGACTTTGGGGGTGGTGTGGTGGGACCAGCCTCCTCGGTTGGCAGGAAAAACCGTTCTTGGTGCCTGCTGCAAGCCGCACCTCGTACTGGGTCTCTGGCTTGAGGCCTGCACAGGTCAAGGTCATTCATCCTGTATCCTGTGAGCCATACTACACTTCATTTTGGACAGGTCAAGGTCATTCATCCTGTATCCTGTGAGCCATACTACACTTCGTTTTGGACAGGTCAAGGTCATTCATCCTGCATCCTGTGAGCCATACTACACTTCATTTTGGGACAGGTCAAGGTCATTCATCCGGTATCCTGTGAACCATACTACACTTCATTTTGGACAGGTCAAGGTCATTCATCCTGTATCCTGTGAGCCATACTACACTTCATTTTGGACAAGTCAAGGTTATTCATCCTGCATCCTGTGAGCCACTACACTTCATTTTGGACAGGTCAAGGTCATTCATCCTGTATCCTGTGAGCCATACTACACTTCATTTTGGACAGGTCAAGGTCATTCATCCTGTATCCTGTGAGCCATATTACACTTCATTTTGGACAGGTCAAGGTCATTCATCCTGTATCCTGTGATCCATACACTTCATTTTGGGCAGGTCAAGGTCATTCATCCTGTTATTCTGTGAGCCATACTACACTTCATTTTGGACAGGTCAATGTCATTCATCCTGTAAGCCATATTACACTTCATTTTGGACAGGTCAAGGTCATTCATCCTGTATCCTGTGATCCTTACACTTCATTTTGGGCAGGTGAAGGTCATTCATCCTGTATCCTGTGAGTCATACTTCATTTTGGACAGGTCAAGGTCATTCATCCTGTATCCTGTGAGCCATACTACACTTCATTTTGCACAGGTCAAGGTCATTCATCCTGTATCCTGTGAGCCATACTACACTTCATTTTGGACAAGTCAAGGTCATTCATCCTGCATCCTGTGAGCCATACTACACTTCATTTTGGACAGGTCAAGGTCATTCATCCTGTATCCTGTGAGCCATACTACACTTCATTTTGGACAGGTCGAGGTCATTCATCCTGTATCCTGTGAGCCATACTACACTTCATTTTGGACAGGTCAAGGTCATTCATCCTGCATCCTGTGAGACATACTACACTTCATTTTGGGCAGGTCAAGGTCATTCATCCTGTATCCTGTGATCCATACACTTCATTTTGGACAGGTCAAGGTCATTCATCCTGTATCCTGTGATCCATACACTTCATTTTGGGCAGGTCAAGGTCATTCATCCTGCATCCTGTGAGACATACTACACTTCATTTTGGGCAGGTCAAGGTCATTCATCCTGTATCCTGTGATCCATACACTTCATTTTGGACAGGTCAAGGTCATTCATCCTGTATCCTGTGATCCATACACTTCATTTTGGGCAGGTCAAGGTCATTCTTCCTGTATCCTGTGATCCATACACTTCATTTTGGGCAGGTCAAGGCCATTCATCCTGTATCCTGTGAGCCATACTACACTTCATTTTGGGCAGAGAATTTATGGTGAGGAAGCCATGATGACAACAACATGATGAAAACAATATGCAAAACCATCCCACCAAGCCTCCACCCCCTCAACACAGATCAGGGCTGGTGTGAGGACACAGGCCAACGATGAAGGAGACAGAGAGAAGGAGGGGCAGAGACAGACAATGTGTGAAAGAGACAAAGAGAAGGAGGGGCAGAGACAGACGATGTGTGAAAGAGACAGAAAGGAGGAGGGACAGAGACAGACAACGTGTGAAAGAGACAGAGAGAAGAAGGGGCAGAGACAGACGACGTGTGAAAGAGACAGAGAGAAGGAGGGGCAGAGACAGACAATGTATGAAAGAGACATAGAGAAGGAGGGGCAGAGACAGACGATGTATGGAAGAGACATAGAGAAGGAGGGGCAGAGACAGACGATGTATGAAAGAGACAGAGAGAAGGAGGGCAGAGACAGACGATGTATGAAGAGACAAGAGAAGGAGGGGCAGAGACAGACGATGTATGGAAGAGACAGAGAGAAGGAGGGCAGAGACAGACGATGTATGGAAGAGACAGAGAGAAGGAGGGCAGAGACAGACGATGTATGGAAGAGACATAGAGAAGGAGGGCAGAGACAGACGATGTATGAAGAGACAGAGAGAAGGAGGGCAGAGACAGACGATGTATGAAAGAGACAGAGAGAAGGAGGGGCAGGACAGATATGTATGAAAGGGACAGAGAGAAGGAGGGGCAGAGACAGACGATGTATGAAAGAGACAGAGAGAAGGAGGGGCAGAGACAGACAGAAGGAGGGGTAGAGACAGACAGAAGGAGGGGCAGAGACAGATATGTATGAAAGAGACAGAGAGAAGGAGGGGTAGAGACAGATATGTATGGAAGAGACAGAGAGAAGGAGGGGCAGAGACAGACGATGTATGGAAGAGACAGAGAGAAGGAGGGGTAGAGACAGATATGTATGGAAGAGACAGAGAGAAGGAGGGCAGAGACAGATGATGTATGGAAGAGACATAGAGAAGGAGGGGCAGAGACAGACGATGTATGGAAGAGACATAGAGAAGGAGGGGCAGAGACAGACGATGTATGGAAGAGACAGAGAGAAGGAGGGCAGAGACAGACGATGTATGGAAGAGACAGAGAGAAGGAGGGCAGAGACAGACGATGTATGGAAGAGACAGAGAGAAGGAGGGGCAGAGACAGACGATGTATGGAAGAGACAGAGAGAATGAGGGGCAGAGACAGACAATGTATGGAAGAGACAGAGAGAAGGAGGGCAGAGACAGACGATGTATGGAAGAGACAGAGAGAAGGAGGGGCAGAGACAGACGATGTATGGAAGAGACAGAGAGAAGGAGGGCAGAGACAGATGATGTATGAAAGAGACAGAGAGAAGGAGGGGCAGAGACAGACAATGTATGGAATAGACAGAGAGAAGGAGGGCAGAGACAGACAATGTATGGAAGAGACAGAGAGAAGGAGGGGCAGAGACAGATGATGTATGAAAGAGACAGAGAGAAGGAGGGGCAGAGACAGATGATGTATGAAAGAGACAGAGAGAAGGAGGGGTAGAGACAGATGATGTATGAAAGAGACATAGAGAAGGAGGGGCAGAGACAGATGATGTATGAAAGAGACAGAGAGAAGGAGGGGCAGAGACAGATGATGTATGAAAGAGACAGAGAGAAGGAGGGGTAGAGACAGACAGATCAACTGTGTAACACAGGTGGGAGAGAGAATACAATTATGAGACCAAGCGGAGGAGTTCAAAAAGAATGTGGAACAATTGTGGATAAACTAACAACACTTAGAGACACACACAGAGGCGGCAGAACACAAAGGATGCTGGCTTTTTACAGGGATACACGAAGACAGAACAACACACACGCACACATTCTCTCTCTCTCTCTCATACACACAGAGGCATAATGATTACAGGGATAATCAGAGATGGAAAAACAAAGACACAAAGATTACTGGGACAAACAAAACACAGAAGAGGGAAAACAAAGAATGACTACTGGGATAAAAAAAAAAAAAAGACAGGAAAACATAAAAAAAAGTAAGCAGAATAATAACGGACACACAAAACAAAATAAAACAGGAAAAAAAAGATACCTACAGAAAAGGACAGAAAGAAAATGGAAAATGATCCCTGGGACAGTCTGCCAAACCAAATCTTTACCTGTGACAAGGTAGGAGCGCTGGTGTGACTGGTCGATGGTGATGGTGGTGATGGCGCTGGGCGTGGCAGCGGGGCGGTGCTGCAGCTGGTACTGGGTGATGATGCCGCCCCGGTCTTTCTCCACCAGCTCCTCCCACGTCACCAGCATCGTCTCAGCCGACGGGCTGCTCACCTGGAATATGGGCACCGCCCGGGGCACTGCACAAGCCGTACGTACACATTGATTACACAGCGATGTCACCGCCAGAGCCGTGAAGAGGACTGAGCATACAGCAAACAGACTATGAGCATACAGCAAACAGACTATGAACATACAGCAAACTGACTATGAACATACAGCAAACAGACTATCTCCAGCAAGCACGTTGCAAAGTGAGGTGACTGCAGGCGGAAATCTAAACAAATCTTTAAAAGTTTACGTACTATATCCGCCAAACATGCACAAACGAATCACAAGACAAAACACGCGTTTCGACCTCTTAGGTGTTCTTCAGGCAAGATACACAACACTCGGGACAATGAAAATGAAGAACGAGCAATCACTTGTCTTTGTCAAATTCGGTGCAAGATGGGTGTTGAATGTTCATCTTGTTTCTCTTGCCTGAAGAAGACCTAAGAGGTTGAAACGCGTCATGTTTTGTCTTGTGATTGGTTTGTTCATGTTTGGTGGATAGAGTACTTACACTTTCTAAGATTTATCTCCAGCAAAAATAGATCTATCCCAAGGTCAAAATTCAAGACTGAAACACAGAAGCCTCAGATACAGTACATAGAGTCACTGACATAATTAAGTTCAAAGTCACACCAATGTTTTTCCATGAAATTAAATCTGAAGACAGAAACACAGAACCCCAGGCCTAAGATACAGAACATAAAATCACGGACATCATTTAGATCCAACTCACACCACTATGTTTCCAGAACCCCAAGGCCTCAGATACAGACCATAAAATCAATCACTGACACCATTTAGATCCAAGCCACACCTCTACGTTTTCAGAACCAAAGACCAAAAACACAATACCCATAGAGCCTCACATACAGAACTTACAATCACTGACATCATCACGGTCCATGTCACACACCGCTGTGTTTTTCTGTGATGTCACATGTCACACCGCCATGTTTTTCTGTAATGCACATGTCACACCGCTATGTTTTTCTGTGATATCACATGTCACATCGCTATGTTTTTCTGTGATGTCACATGTCACATCGCTATGTTTTTCTGTGATGTCACATGTCACACTGCTATGTTTTTCTGTGATGTCACATGTCACACCGCTATGTTTTTCTGTGATGTCACATGTCACACCGCCATGTTTTTCTGTGATGTCACATGTCACACCGCCATGTTTTTCTGTGATATCACATGTCACACTGCTATGTTTTTCTGTGAAATCAGATGTCCACACTGCTATGTTTTTCTGTGAAATCACATGTCACACTGCTATGTTTTTCTGTGATGTCCACATGTCACACCACCATGTTTTCTTGATACCACATGTCACACTGCTATGTTTTTTCTATGATATCACATGTCATATCGCTTTGTTTTTCTGTGATATCACATCACACCACCATGTTTTCTGTGAAATCAAAACCCAAAACCTATGACGAAGAACCCATGAGGCCCCAGATACAGAACACACAATCACCAACATCATTTAGGTCTACACCATGAGGCCCCAGATACAGAACACACAATCACCAACATCATTTAGGTCTATGTCATCACCATGATGCCCCGGACACAGAACACACAATCACCAACATCATATAGGTCCATGTCATCACCATGAGGCCCCAGACACAGAACACACAATCACCAACATCATTTAGGTCCATGTCATCACCATGAGGCCCCAGACACAGAACACACAATCACCAACATCATTTAGGTCCATGTCACCACCACGAGGCCCCAGACATAGAACACACAATCACCAACATCATTTAGGTTCATGAGGCCCCAAACACAGAACACACAATCACTAACATCATTTAGGTCCATGTCATCACCATGAGGTCCCAGACACAGAACACACAATCACCAACATCATTTAGGTCCATGTCATCACCATGAGGCCCCAGACACAGAACACACAATCAACAACATCATTTAGGTCCATGTCATCACCATGAGGCCCCAGATACAGAACACACAATCACCAACATCATTTAGGTCCATGTGATCACCATGAGGCCCCAGATACAGAACACACAATCACCAACATCATTTAGGTCCATGTCATCACCATGAGGCCCCAGACACAGAACACACAATCACCAACATTATTTAGGTCCATGTCATCACCATGAGGCCCCAGACACAGAACACACAACCACCAACATCATTTAGGTCCATGTCATCACCATGAGGCCCCAGACACAGAACACACAATCACCAACATCATTTAGGTCCATGTCACCACTGTGTGTCTCTGTGAAATCAAAACCCCAGAAGGAAAACACAGAACCCCCAAATCTGGCACCCAGAGAACACGACTGTTGGCATCGTCAAGGTCCATGCTCCACCACAACTTTTAGGGGTGAGTGAAACAGGCATTCCAAACATGCCAAACAATGGAAGCAACAACCATTTGGAAACGGTTTTCATTTCACAGCATCTCATGGAACAACACGACTACAGCAAAATGCCAGGTCCACTGACAGTTTGACTGCCCCACTGATGCACACGATCAATCCTTCAACATCCTCTTTTTTATTTTTCCCACCCAACAATTTCTGCAACTCCCAAATGACTCTGAAACTCAAGATACTTCTCAGAGAAAATCACTTAACAAAACTTTTGTTCCCAAATCACAAAATCTGCTACATAAACCAAGTAGCAGTTCTCATTTTTGTACGCCTGTGCATGGTTTGTGTTAAAGAGTACCTCTGGCCACCGGGTCATTCACATCCATCCTGTAGATCTGGAACCCATCCTGTAGATCTAGAACCCATCCTGTAGATCCGGAATGCATCCTGTAGATCCGGAATCCATCCTGCAGATCTAGAATCCATCCTGTAAATCCGGAATCCATCATGTAAATCCTCCTGTAAATCTGGAATCCATCCTGTAAATCCTCCTGTAAATCTGGAATCCATCCTGTAAATCTGGAACCCATCCTGTAGATCTGGAATCTGTCCATCTCAAAGCGACTTTTTCCCCCTTGTCAGAGTCTTACACACTGCGACTGAAGTCCGACAACAGTTTCCACCAATTAAAAAGCACAAAAAAGCGAACAAACAAAAACGAAAAAAAACAAAACCTCACCCCCTTCCAGCGTGCGTCCCTCGACGGTGTAACGGATGCTGGACCCTTTGCGGGAGAAGGTCCGGATGGTGACGACGTAGGTGGTGTAGGGCAGGAGGTCGGTCAGGTTGTCGGAGCGCTTCAGGCCTCCCACAGTCTTCTGCACCTCGTTCAGGCTGGCCTCATCCCCTGCCAACACAGCCACACCATCAACATGGTGGGAGGCAGAGGGGTGGGGGGGGGGGGGGGGGGGTGGACAGGGAAGGAGTGACGGGGGGGAAGGGGGGCTGTTGGGTGGTGTTTTGTACTCAGGGTCCATACAGGAAGTCAAGTTCCAGTTCCATGACTTTTCATTAGTTTTCCCCTGCCACTTCGAGACATTTTTCACGATATTAACTTAAGTGATTCTCACCAAAGCAAAATGTACTCGAATCACCTTTTCAGAAGCCTGTAACAAGCTTAATGTCTGCTTGATCTTTGCACAATGACAAACATAATTATCTTGGTGGCAAGAATTCTGTTGTTTTTTTTTTTTCGCTTCATTTTGTCCGTTTGTTTGTTTTTGAATTTGTTATTTTCTTTTTTGATTTTGTCTGCTTGCTTGTTTTTTGGTAAACATGTGAGTTTGTTTTCAACCCTTATCAATTTCTAGAAACACACCAGGCCATAGCCTACCCTTGGTATTGGGAAACGCACCAGCTTGTAAACCACTTCATCTTTTGAGAAACACATCTAAGTGTAGCACATGGGTGGCCTTGTTCAAATGAGAAGCACACATGTACTCGTCTAACAGTCTGGTGTACTCAAGAGACGTTTCAGAAACATTTCCACAGGAAATGACCCTGTATTTCCAGTGAGAATTAATTCGCTTGAACTGTTCATCTTTTAAGAAAATTACAACTTGGTGATTGCAATTGTAGACGCTGATGTTTCCAGCAGATACAGCTGTGGTACCGGCATGAATTTAACACACAGGCTGATTTATTCAGAGAAACAACTAACGACGGAGTTAAAAGAGTGTTTCATGATGACGAGGCAAAACAATATCATCCACAATTCTTTAAAGTGCTTTATTCAACTAGAGAAATCTCCATCCAGGGTCTTCAGTGTGCCTGTGAATGAGTACGTCTGACAAGCATGGACTTGCTGATGATTTGGAACGCAATGTGTATGTGTGTGTGTGTGTGTGTGTGTGTGTGTGTGTGTGTGTGTGTGTGTGTGTGTGTGTGTGTGTGCGCGCGTGTGTGCGTGCATGTGTGTGCGCGCGCGTATGTGTGTATGCATGCATGCGTGTGCATACTGGTGAGTGTGTATGTGTGAATAAGCCCATCTGTCCATGACCACGTTGAGGTTGTATGCACTGGGTACAAATTTGTGTGTGTGTGTGTGTGTGTGTGTGTGTGTGTGTGTGTGTGTGTGTGTGTGTGTGTGTGTGTGTGTGCGCGCGCGTGCATTTGTGCATGACCATGCATGTCTGCAGACGTGTGTGTCAACGCACACTGTTGTATACACACATGCTGCATGCCCATTTTCCACTCACATATTCGGTAGGTGATGAGAAAGGCCAGGATAGGTTTGTCACTGGGTTCCTGGGTCCAATCCATTTGCAGGACTGTGCTGCTCAGTGGGGTCAAGGTCACTTTCTGTGGCGAAGGCGGGGCATCCTCTGCAAAAGCCATGGCCACAGTGCAGCGATAACGAGACAGCTATTGGCCGGTTAATAATGTGTGATTATGAGACAGCTATTGGCCGGTTAATAATGTGTGAATACAAGACAGCTATTGGGCACTTAATAATGTGTGATTACAAGACAGCTATTGGCCACTTAATAATGTGTGATTACAAGACAGCTATTGGCCAGTTAATAATGTGTGATTACAAGACAGCTATTGGCTGGTTAATAATGCGTGATTACAAGACAGCTATTGGCCACTTAATAATGTGTGATTACAAGAACAGCTATTGGCCGGTTAATAAGGCAATCAACACTTCAGAAAAACAAACTCTTACAGCTTATCAAACTGGAGAAGCTCACCCATACAGACACAGAGATGTAAGTGCATGAACACTTGCATACTCTACATTATGTATGCACAAACACACTTACCCACATCCATTACAGTGTTCACTACACACACATATAAAAACAAAAACAAAAAAATGGTAAGTAGGCACTCAAGGTCTGACCAGCGCGTTGGGCTAATGCGTAGGTCAGACATCCGCTGAGTCGTAGCCACGAGACCCTCTTCTTCAATTCTCTCATCTTAGTTGTAATTCATTTATCCATCAGCTTCAAATCATGCGTAGTGTGGTCTCAAAACTTAGCGGATGTGGTGTAGCGTATATGGACTAGTCCGCATGCAGTGACACCTCCTTGATGAAACTGAAACATTACAGTGTGTAAAGATGATACAAGTCCTGAATCCACAGTAAGTTTCCTTAACTAAGCAAGTACAGTAACTATTCTAACAATTCCTCTCCCCACCCTTAAACCTCATCCTTCTAACCCCCCCCCCCCCCCCCCCCAAACACACACACAACAAATTCAATGCATCACATGATTCCTTACTTTCTCTATCTCAGGATAAATGGGAACTTTTTTTTTTAAACAACCCTCTTGCCTATCAACAGAAAGTCAATACAAACACACTCATGCATATGCAAACATACAAACACACACACTCCAGCCCTATGCGCCTCTCTCTCTCTCTCTCCACATTTAGAGGCCCGTCTTTTTAAGCTGCGACTTACTGTGAGCAAACACCCCGATGCGAGCTATGGCGAAAACCTGGCCAATGGTGTTTTCGGCGATGCACTGGTAGTAGCCAGCGTTCTCCAAGCGGATAGTGTAAACAATCAGCCTGGTGTTTTCATCACTCAACTGCACACAGAACACAGAGACTAAGTTGCCACTTTTGGGGGACCTGACGGAATGGACGAAGACAGAATTCAGGCAGAACAAACAACAGTCTGACAATCATTTCCTCATGCTGGAGTCACTTACTCTACCATCCATCAATACCCCCTTGCAGACACTCTACTCTTCCCTTCCACTACACTTGACAATCTACCTACTACACATACAGTACTCAAGAAACATGACCAATACAAAGAATTCCAACCTGTTAAGTCGAAGTCTTGTAATGATCTTTAGGAACAAAAAAAAACACACAAACAAAAAAGACAAAACTAAAAGAGGTAAAATGGTTGACTTACTCATTTCTGTTATACATTCCTGTACATTTTCACTTCATTTTCACTTACAGAAGTATGTACACTGAGATGCTGAGGCACATCCCTCTTGAATGTTCAACAGAGCCAGCAGTGAGACGGAACAATGGAGGAGGAATAGTCAACGAACTCTAAGATGACAAAACAGGCCGGTGTCTGTGCTCTTTCATGTAACCCCCCCCCCCCTCCCCCCATCGAAACAATGCTCCTAACTGCTCACTCCAGCTCTCTAACACATAGCCGCACCCAGGTTCACCCTGATACACACTCAGCACTGGTGTTCCACAGGGCACTATAGCTAGCACTGGTGTTCCACAGGGCACTATAGCACTGGTGTTCCACAGGGCACTATAGCACTGGTGTTCCACAGGGCGCTATAACACTGGTGTTCCACAGGGCGCTATAGCACTGGTGTTCCACAGGGCGCTATAGCACTGGTGTTCCACAGGGCACTATAGCACTGGTGTTCCACAGGGCACTATAGCACTGGTGTTCCACAGGGCACTATAGCTAGCACTGGTGTTCCACAGGGCACTATAGCTAGCACTGGTGTTCCACAGGGCACTATAGCTAGCACTGGTGTTCCACAGGGCACTATAGCACTGGTGTTCCACAGGGCACTATAGCACTGGTGTTCCACAGGGCACTATAGCTAGCACTGGTGTTCCACAGGGCACTATAGCTAGCACTGGTGTTCCACAGGGCACTATAGCTAGCACTGGTGTTCCACAGGGCACTATAGCACTGGTGTTCCACAGGGCGTTGTAGCACTGGTGTTCCACAGGGCACTATAGCACTGGTGTTCCACAGGGCACTGTAGCACTGGTGTTCCACAGGGCCAGCACGTGTCACAGCCTATAGCACTGGTGTTCCACAGGGCACTATAACACTGGTGTTCCACAGGGCACTATAGCACTGGTGTTCCACAGGGCGCTATAGCACTGGTGTTCCACAGGGCGCTATAGCACTGGTGTTCCACAGGGCACTATAGCACTGGTGTTCCACAGGGCGCTATAGCACTGGTGTTCCACAGGGCGCTATAGCACTGGTGTTCCACAGGACACTATAGCACTGGTGTTCCACAGGGCACTATAGCAAGCACAGGTGTTCCACAGAGCGCTATAGCACAGGTGTTCCACAGGGCACTATAGCTAGCACAGGTGTTCCACAGGGCACTATAGCACTGGTGTTCCACAGGGCACTATAGCTAGTACTGGTATTCCACAGGGCGCTATAGCTAGCACTGGTGTTCCACAGGGCACTACAGCACTGGTGTTCCACAGGGCACTATAGCTAGCACTGGTGTTCCACAGGGCACTATAGCACTGGTGTTCCACAGGGCACTATAGCACTGGTGTTCCACAGGGCACTATAACACTGGTGTTCCACAGGGTACTATAGCTAGCACTGGTGTTCCACAGGGCACTATAGCACTGGTGTTCCACAGGGTACTATTGCACTGGTGTTCCACTGGGCACTATAGCACTGGTGTTCCACAGGGCACTATCTATCAAATCAAGGTTGTCACAAGGCAACCCAGCAGGGGAGACACTGCACAGCTGGCAAAACAGGGTTGCTGAACAGGAGGGAAGGAAAAGGATTGTTGAAGCTGTCTATTTGTACACACACACACACACACACACACACACACACACACACACACAAGCAAGTGCACACCTCAGCAGCCTAGCTGATAGTTGTTGCGCTGGCAGAAAACTGAAGTTGACGTCAGTCGTTAAAAGTTCAATCGCGCTAGCATCCAACATAAAGCTACTTTTGCAGCCAAACTGCCAAGTTGGTGGTAAAAATACTGTTGCACCAAACTGCCATGTTGGTGGTAACAATACAGTTACTGCTGCACCAAACTGCCATGTTGGTGGTAACAATACAGTTACTGTTGCACCAAACTGCCATGTTAGTGGTAACAATACAGTTACTGTTGCACCAAACTGCCATGTTGGTGGTAACAATACAGTTACTGTTGCACCAAACTGCCATGTTGGTGGTAACAATACAGTTACTGTTGCACCAAACTGCCATGTTGGTGGTAACAATACAGTTACTGGATAAGTCCCTTCCCCTTCACTCTTGTGAAGTCACCACCATCTCCAATTTTACCTTCACTCTTGCAGAGTCACCACCATCTCCTATATCACCTTCACTCTTGCAGAGTCACCACCATCTCCTGTATCACCTTCACTCTTGTGGAGTCATCGCCCATCTCCTATATCACCTTCACTCTTGTGGAGTCACCGCCATCTCCTGTATCACCTTCACTCTTGTGGAGTCACGCCATCTCCTGTATCACCTTCACTCTTGTGGAGTTCCACCTGTCGAGTCAGCATCTCCTGTATCACCTTCACTCTTGTGGAGTCACCGCCATCTCCTGTATCACCTTCACTCTTGTGGAGTCACCACCATCTCCTGATATCACCTTCACTCTTGTGGAGTCACCACCATCTCCTATATCACCTTCACTCTTGTGGAGTCACCACCATCTCCTATATCACCTTCACCTCTGTGGAGTCACCACCATCTCCTATTTCACCTTCACTCTTGTGGAGTCACCGCCATCTCCTATATCACCTTCACTCTTGTGGAGTCACTGCCATCTCCTTATCACCTTCACTCTTGTGGAGTCACTCCATCTCCTGTATTCACCTTCACTCTTGTGGAGTCACCACCATCTCCTATTTCACCTTCACTCTTGCAGAGTCACCACCATCTCCTATATCACCTTCACTCTTGTGGAGTCACCACCATCTCCTTATATTTACCTTGGTCACACAAGCATCTTAACACCTCGAAACAGTGACCACAGCCGCATGAACTCGCACACTCCCCACCCCACCCATCTCCGCAGCAGCGGCCCTGCCCACTGACCTCAAACTTGATGGTCTCCTTCTCCACCTGGTGGATAGGCACGCCGTTGAAGTACCACATGATGGTGGGTTTGGGGTTGCCCTCCACATCGCAGAACAGGGACACCGTCCGCGTGATGGGCCACTCGTTCGACTCCGGGTCCATGGTCATCACCGGGTAGGCTGCAAGTGAAAGGACAAGGTCACCATCAAGGGCCATGCAAATACATCCAACTCACTGAAGACAAGAGAATGTTGCATCTAGCCCACCCAAACACAAAGAGCCACATCAGGGATGTCACTCACTAAATTCTTTCTTCAGTAAGGTACATCACAAACCCACCACCAAGTAAAGGTACATTTACCGAAAAAGAATCATGATACACAATGCCTCCATAAAAAACCAGTATCAGCTGATGTAGAGGAGAATGGCCCCACAAATAAAATGACCAACTCCACTGCCCATCTTTACATACAAACCTCTGCTTTTGTTGTACCTGCATCAATGAATGATATAGCAACACCACCTTCACATCAATGAATGATATGTCAACACCACCTTTGCATCAATGAATGATATATCAACACCACCTTCACATAATATATCAACACCACCTTCACATCAATGAATGATATAGCAACACCACCTTCACATCAATGAATGATATATCAAGAACACCTTCACATCAATGAATGATATATCAAGAACACCTTCACATCAATGAATGATATGTCAACACCACCTCCACATCAATGAATGATATATCAACAACACCTTCACATCAATGAATGATATATCACAACACCTTCACATCAATGAATGATATATCAACACCACCTTCACATCAGTGAATGATACATCAACAACACCTTCACATAAATGAATGATGTATCAACAACACTTTCACAAAATCATCTGGCAGATACATTCCTCTGCTTCATGCAACGTGATTCCACTGAATATGCTACTGTTCTAGAATATGTATTTATTACCTTGTTGATGAGGTTTCTTTTCACCTACCATCTGACTGTGTGTGTGTGTGTGTGTGTGTGTGTGTGTGTGTGCAACAACTCTGTGTGTGTGTGTGTGTGTGTGTGTGTGTGTGTGTGTGTGTGTGTGTGTGCATGCGTGCGTGTGTGTGTGTGTGACAACTGTGTGTGTACATGTATAAGTGTGTGTGTGTGTGCATGTGTGCGTGTGCATGTGTGTGTGTGTGTGTGTGTGGGTGTGTGTGCATGTTTAAACCTTCATGTACAAAAGACATTAACCTCCTAAGAACTCTAACAGGCATTCAAGGCAATCTGCAGACAATATTCAAACAAACAAGCAAACAAAACACCCTCTCTCTCTCTCTGTGTCTGTGTGCACTACTTACTGTGCACGTTCAGCGTGGCCTCGTACTGCAGCTTCAAGAGCCTGCGGCTCAGCACGCACTGGTACACCCCGGCATCCTCCGACTTCACATTCATGATCATCAGGTTACCCCCGCCGAAAGTCTGGTGCCGCTGTGTGAGAGGCTTGTTGTCTGAAAGCAAGCGCTGAACATGAAAGCCCGTTAAAATGGGTGGGGTGACGTGGGGGTCAACCCTACCAACAACACGGCAGTTCTTGGAAGTCTCAGGTCCTTGGTGTGAACTGCATATTTGACACGTCTTTTTTTTTTTTTTTTTCCTCCCCTTCCCTTCACACTCACTCTGGAGATTCAGGCTGGGTGCTAGTCAGTTCCATGGATAACCCCCTCCCCCCCACAACTCTCTCCTCACCTTCCAACCCAAACTCCCGAGTCTCCTGTATTCCTCACTCTCTTTACCTCTCCTCTGTACAAACCTCTTTTCTCTCTAAACCTCTTCCCGCTCTCTACCCTCCAATCTCTCTACCCTCCAATATCTCTCTCTCTCTTCCATCCCACAACAGAAAGATCAAAACATTTGACTTCAGAGTGATTCCCCCTATTGTCACACAACTAGTGTTACTCCTGAAACAAACATTTGACTTCAGAGTGATTCCCCCTATTGTCTCACAACTAGTGTTACCCCTGAAACAAACATTTGACTTCAGAGTGATTCCTCCTATTGTCACGCAACTATGTTACCCCTGAAACAACATTTACATTTGACTTTAGAGTGATTCCTCCTACTGTCACACAACTAGTGTTACCCCTGAAACAAACATTTGACTTCAGAGTGATTCCTCCTATTGTCACACAACTAGTGTTACCCCTGAAACAAACATTTGACTTCAGAGTGATTCCTCCTATTGTCACACAACTAGTGTTACCCCTGAAACAAACATTTGACTTCAGAGTGATTCCTCCTATTGTCACACAACTAGTGTTACCCCTGAAACAAACATTTGACTTTAGAGTGATTCCTCCTATTGTCTCACAACTAGTGTTACCCCTGAAACAAACATTTGACTTCAGAGTGATTCCTCCTATTGTCACACAACTAGTGTTACCCCTGAAACAAACATTTGACTTCAGAGTGATTCCTCCTATTGTCACACAACTAGTGTTACCCCTGAAACAGACATTTGACTTCAGAATGATTCCCCTACTGTCACGCAACTAGTGTTACCCCTGAAACAACCATTTGACTTCAGAGTGATTCCCCCTATTGTCACACAACTAGTGTTACCCCTGAAACAACCATTTGACTTCAGAATGATTCCTCCTATTGTCACGCAACTAGTGTTACCCCTGAAACAACCATTTGACTTCAGAGTGATTCCCCCTATTGTCACACAACTAGTGTTACCCCTGAAACAACCATTTGACTTCAGAGTGATTCCCCCTATTGTCACACAACTCGTGTTACCCCTGAAACAAACGGAGCATGACTGCTCTGGAAGCGAGAACAAAGACAAACGGGTTTCAAACTAGCAGCACCAGGCACTCAGCTTTTCACCCTGTTCACAAACAGGCAGAGGACAAAAACCCTCACACTGACACCCCCCCCCCCCCCCCCTCCAAATTCCACCCCCAGCCACAGCAGTTTCTTGTCTACCTGTCAACAAAACAAAGGTCAACCTGCAGAGCTGCCAACCCCCTGGGCTCCTTTCTTCTTCTTTTTTTTTCCTCTCATTCTTTTTTTCCTTCTTCAGCTAGAGCTCCCTAAAGCTCACTGCAAGTGAAAGTTTTTTTCTTTGTGTCCAGCAAAATGTGACAGATTCAAAATTAAATCATCGTCATTAAAGCCAGCCAGCCACACTAAATCTTCAGGGATGCTGCTGTTGAAAGGTGACACCAGATCACAGGGGTTCGTGGTTGGTGTATCATCCGTCACAACGGCACCAGACGGCCTAGTTTACCGAACAGAACTTAACCCATGTGCAAGCATTCTGGTTTTGCTGTTGTTTTTGTTTGCTAATGGTTCATTTTTATGAGTTCACACATGAGACCTTTTGTCTGGAAAGTCTCGTCCGAATAATCTGAAGAGGACTGAAATGTGAAAATGTTGAGTCCAAAAAGATAACAAATTTGGTCTAACCAGGATCTCTTTAAACAAGAACTGAGCGCACAAACCTTAAGTCAAGAGATTAAGGCTTAGTCCACTAACCTGAAGTCAGAGAATAAGGCTTTGTCCACTAACCTGAAGTCAGGAGAATAAGGCTTAGTCCATTAACGTGAAGTCAAAAGAATAAGGCTCTGTCCACTAACCTGAAGTCAGGAGAATAAGGTTTATCCACTAACCTAAGTCAGAGAATAAGGCTTAGTCCACTAACCTGAAGTCAAGAGAATAAGGTTTAGTCCACTACCCTGAAGTCAGAAGAATAAGGCTTAATCCACAAACCTGAAGTCAAGAGAATAAGGCTTAGTCCACTAACCTGAAGTCAAGAGAATAAGGCTTAGTCCACTAACCTGAAGTCAGAAGAATAAGGCTTAGTCCACTAACCTGAAGTCAGGAGAATAAGGCTTAGTCCACTAACCTGAAGTCAGAAGAATAAGGCTTAGTCCACTAATCTGAAGTCAGGAGAATAAGGCTTTGTCCACTAACCTGAAGTCAGAAGAATAAGGCTTAGTCCACTAACCTGAAGTCAAGAGAATAAGGCTTAGTCCACTAACCTGAAGTCAAGAGAATAAGGCTTTGTCCACTAACCTGAAGTCAAGAGAGTAAGGCTTTGTCCACTAACCTGAAGTCAAGAGAATAAGGCTTTGTCCACTAACCTGAAGTCAAGAGAATAAGGCTTTGTCCACTAACCTGACTAAGCCATCCCTCTCCAGCTCAACCACATCAGACTCCACAGACATACACAACACACATATTTCTGCACACACACACACATACAATATTTAATACAATAACTTAACGCTCCTTAGCTTTTCTTGGTTTTCAGCGATTATTTACCTCTCCTTGTCCAAAACATACCAACCCCCCACCCCCCCCCCCCACCCTACTTTTTTTTCTTTTTTTCTGAACTTGATATTGGACATTCTATATCTCTCATACACATCCATACCCACCCTCCCACCAAATCAGGAGTTCAGAAATACAACTTCAATCTCTCATACACATCCATACCCACCCTCCCACCAAATTAGGAGTCCACAAATACAACTTCAATCTCCTGAACACCTGATGAGGGCTGGCTACACAAGTACAACTTCAATCTCTTGAACACCTGATGAGGGCTGGCTACACAAGTACAACTTCAATCTCTGGACACCTGATGAGGGCTGGCTACACAAGTACAACTTCAATCTCCTGAACACCTGATGAGGGCTGGCTACACAAATACAACTTCAATCTCCTGAACACCTGATGAGGGCTGGCTACACAAGTACAACTTCAATCTCCTGAACACCTGATGAGGGCTGGCTACACAAATACAACTTCAATCTCCTGGACACCTGATGAGGGCTGGCTACACAAATACAACTTCAATCTCTGAACACCTGATGAGGGCTGGCTACACAAATACAACTTCAATCTCTTAACACCTGATGAGGGCTGGCTACACAAGTACAACTTCAGTCTCCTGAACACCTGATGAGGGCTGGCTACACAAGTACAACTTCAATCTCCTGAACACCTGATGAGGGCTGGCTACACAAGTACAACTTCAATCTCCTGGACACCTGATGAGGGCTGGCTACACAAATACAACTTCAATCTCTGAACACCTGATGAGGGCTGGCTACACAAGTACAACTTCAATCTCCTGGACACCTGATGAGGGCTGGCTACACAAATACAACTTCAATCTCTGAACACCTGATGAGGGCTGGCTACACAAGTACAACTTCAATCTCTGAACACCTGATGAGGGCTGGCTACACAAATACAACTTCAATCTCTGAACACCTGATGAGGGCTGGCTACACAAGTACAACTTCAATCTCTTGAACACCTGATGAGGGCTGGCTACACAAGTACAACTTCAATCTCCTGAACACCTGATGAGGGCTGGCTACACAAGTACAACTTCAATCTCCTGGACACCTGATGAGGGCTGGCTACACAAATACAACTTCAATCTCCTGGACACCTGATGAGGGCTGGCTACACAAATACAACTTCAATCTCCTGGACACCTGATGCGGGCTGGCTACACAAATACAACTTCAATCTCTTAACACCTGATGAGGGCTGGCTACACAAGTACAACTTCAATCTCTGGACACCTGATGAGGGCTGGCTACACAAGTACAACTTCAATCTCTGAACACCTGATGAGGGCTGGCTACACAAATACAACTTCAATCTCTGAACACCTGATGAGGGCTGGCTACACAAATAAACTTCAATCTCTGAACACCTGATGAGGGCTGGCTACGGTGAAAGGAAAAAAAAATCAAAAACAAAATGAACACACTACACACAGAAAACCCCTTCCCACATGAACTACGGCCTTACCTCGGCGACGCCAGTCGATCAGCGGGGAGGGACACCATCGGCTAGACATTCCAGAATGACTGTTTCTCCCGCCATGGCTGTGGTGTTGTTGGGCGCTGCCAGCAGCTGCATCTCCATCCCAGACCCTGACCGCAGGACACGCTCAGCTGTTGGGGGTTTCGGGGGATTGATTACTTTTGTTTCGTCTTTTTTTTTTCCTTCTCATTTTCTTTGTTTCTTTTACAAGTTGGTTCAGGCATGGTGAGCATTTAAAAAAAAAAAAAAAAAACGTTCACCAATTCTTTATTTCTGAGTGACGTTGACAAAATTGAAACAAATTTTAATAATTATTCTTAGTGTATCTGACTAGGACAAACAAATTAAAAGATAAAACATGACCCATTTTGACCTTTCAGGTCTTCTTCACGCAAGATAAACGACATATAGGACAATGAAAATGAAGAATGAGCAATCACTAATCTTCTCATTATTAAAAATTATCTGAAAATTTGTTTCAACAATTTTTACAGCCGAACGCTTTAGCTTGCTGCCACATTCTGTTCAATAAAACAACAGAATTTCTGTTACAATTTTGTTGTACTTGTCGCTTTAATCTGACATAAAAGACAACCTTCTAAATATTTTCAAAGAAAGAAAAATAAAAAATGCAAGGATTCAAAATTTGCAGACAGAACGATAACAGATTCATAAACAACAACACTGGAACTGAGAACACAACAGTTGATGACCTACACTTGCAGAACTCAAATCAGACTTGTACAAACCAGCCGCAAAATCAGGATTGAAGCATAGGTTATTTGCTTCAATCTCCCGAATTTTGTTATCTCCAGATTCAAAATCGTCTGCACCCCATAAGTATCAAGGTTTTTCTTTCCCGCTAATGGTATGGAGAATTTAAAGAGAAAAGGACAGCAATTTCCCTTTGCCATAGCAGTAATAAAAAATATTTCAGTATGTCCAAAAAGTAAATCAAGAACAAAATGGCTTCTCTCTCTAATACCAATGGAGAGACCTTATGTGTCGGTTCAGCGGCAAAGAGCTCCAAAGAAAGTCACACATGTAGTCTGCTGAACCTGTCTCTACACACGGCAGAGGAGAGCTGGTTTGGGGCACACAGCGCATGTCCACACAGTGCTGTTAGCTCAGTGGAAGGGACACACACTGTGCATCCACGACGCTGGGTAAAGGTTAACCTTAAAATACAATTGTACTAGAAAAAAGAAAGAAAGACAATTTTGTTTGACACCAACAAATAAATCTATTTTCAAGATCACCTACTTTTTCTTTCTTGTTTTTTCTTTAGCAGACCTGTTTACCCCGAGCTTTGACTGAGACTGTTCCAAGTCCAAAACAAGAATATTTTCTATAAAACAGTAATAGTAATACTGCACCGAGAAAGTTTAAACCATGCTGCTGCAAACATGCATTGTTTGTATCACAGCAGTGGAATACTACATTACTAGTAACTATCAGACCTGTTCACCCTGAAACTGCTGCTGGTGTACTTTTCAACAAAAATGAGTGTATTTTCTACAGTGCATACAAAATTCTGTAAAAGCAGGAGATGGGTATGTGTGTGTGTGTGTGTGTGTGTGTGTGTGTGTGTGTGTGTGTGTGTGTGTGACCTGCTATTACACCAGAGAGCCATCTTCCCTATTGTAACCACCTGATCTTGTATAAACTACGGTGAAATAGGTTCTTTCTACTACAAATGACTTTCAAACCTGATTCATCAGCAAACTTTAGCATGAGCTCATGCTCTTTCGCCGGATTTTTCTATGTTTGAAGCAACGGAGACTGTGTAACATTTATTTCACGCACAGGAGTTAGCAAGTTTTGTTGCTCTTTGTGTAAGCCTGACCATGGTGAGACTCTGCGAGGCAATTGCTGATCATGAACTTCCTCTCCACAATTTTTCTCGACGTATTTCTTTTTAGTTTGTCATATTTATCGTTATTTCCACCAAATGTGTGCAAAATATGGCGACATTGTATGGGTAAAAAGGTCTGCTTTACCCTTGTCCTGATACTGGCAATACACAAGAAACATTTAACAGTCATGCTCTCTACCTGGACATAGAATACTACTCAACAGTCATGCTCTCTACCTGGACATAGAACACTACTCAACAGTCATGCTCTCTACCTGGACATAGAACACTACTCAACAGTCATGCTCTCTACCTGGACATAGAACACTACTCAACAGTCATGTTCTCTACCTGGACACAGAACACTACTCAACAGTCATGCTCTGTACCTGGACATACAACACTACTCAACAGTCATGCTCTCTACCTGGACATAGAACACTACTCAACAGTCATGTTCTCTACCTGGACATAGAACACTACTCAACAGTCGTGCTCTGTACCTGGACATAGAACACTACTCAACAGTCGTGCTCTCTACCTGGACATAGAACACAACTCAACAGTCGTGCTCTGTACCTGGACATAGAACACTACTCAACAGTCGTGCTCTGTACCTGGACATAGAACACTACTCAACAGTCGTGCTCTGTACCTGGACATAGAACACTACTCAACAGTCATGTTCTCTACCTGGACATAGAACACTACTCAACAGTCATGTTCTCTACCTGGACATAGAACACTACTCAACAGTCATGTTCTCTACCTGGACATAGAACACTACTCAACAGTCGTGCTCTCTACCTGGACATAGAACACTACTCAACAGTCGTGCTCTCTACCTGGACATAGAACACTACTCAACAGTCGTGCTCTGTACCTGGACACAGAACACTACTCAACAGTCGTGCTGTCTACCTGGACATAGAACACTACTCAACAGTCGTGCTGTCTACCTGGACATAGAACACTGCTCAACAGTCGTGCTGTCTACCTGGACATAGAACACTACTCAACAGTCGTGCTGTCTACCTGGACATAGAACACTACTCAACAGTCATGCTCGCTACCTGGACGGTCGAGGACCTTCAGCCGTGCCTGCTGAGACCACTTCCACTTGATGTTGGTGACCTCGTCAGGCAGGTGGTTGAAGTTCTGGGCGGCCATGCAGCGGTAGGAGCCTTCGTCACCGCGCGACACATTGTGGATCTGCAGGGCGCCCGAGGGCAGTTGTACAAACCTGCACACATCATCATCACTGACGTCCTGTCACAGTTGTACAAACCTGCATACATCATCATCACCGACGTCCTGTCACAGTTGTACAAACCTGCACACATCATCATCACTGACGTCCTGTCACTGTTGTACAAACCTGCACACATCATCATCACTGACGTCCTGTCACGGAGCAACAGAGACCGAGACATGTTCAAAAAGAGAGAGAGAGAGAGAGAGAGAGAGAGAGAATATTTGTGTGTGTGTGTGTGTGTGTGTGTGTGTGTGTGTGTGTGTGTGTGTGTGTGTGTGAGTGAGTGAGTGAGTGAGTGTGTGTGGGTGTGTGTGGAGAGAGAGAGACAGAGAAAGAGAGAGAGAGAGAGTGAGTGAGTGAGTGACAGAGAGAGAGAGAGAGAGAAGGGGGGGGGGGGGGGAGTTAAATCTGAAAATCAGTGCCAGGCATTACCTCCAGATCAGAGAGAGACAAACAAGAGGAAAAAGAGGTCAGGCCGGGAGGAAGGTGTGAGTGGTGGGGAGGGGAAAATAGGTCATAACAATACAGAGGAGAAAAGGAAAAAAAAAAAAACCTTGTTGAGATGGGGAGGTAAAGGGTGGTGGTGGGTGGGTTTGTTCAAAGCACAGGAAGGCAAAGCACTATAGATATGCATGCCAGATATGCACAGGGAGGAGGTGAAGGAGGAGGAGGTGGAGGCGGTGGAGGAGGAGGTGGAGAAGGAGGAGGTGGAGGCGGAGGAGGAGGAGGAGGAGGTGGAGGCGGTGGAGGAGGAGGAGGTGGAGGAGGAGGAGGTGGAGGCGGTGGAGGGGTGGAGGAGGTGGAGGAGGAGGAGGAGGAGGAGGTGGAGGAGGTGAGGAGGGGAGGAGGAGTGGAGGCGGTGGAGGAGGAGGAGGAGGTGGAGGAGGAGGAGGGGATGGTGGAGGAGGGGAGGAGGTGGAGGCGGTGGAGGGAGGAGGAGGGAGGGTGGAGGGGGTGGAGGAGTGGAGGAGGAGGTGGAGGGGGGAGGATGGAGGCGGTGGAGGAGGAGGAGGGAGGTGGAGGGAGGAGGAGGAGGTGGAGGGGTGGAGGGGAGGAGGAGGGAGGTGGAGGCGGTGGAGGAGGAGGAGGCGGTGGAGGTGGAGGCGGTGGAGGAGGAGGAGGTGAGGCTGGAGGCGGTGGAGGAGGAGGAGGAGGTGGAGGCGGTGGAGGAGGAGGAGGCGGTGGAGGAGTGAGGAGGTGGAGGCGGTGGGCAAGTGAACTGGGAGGAGGAGGGAGAAGGGAGGAGGCGCAGTATGGGGATGGTTGTACTACAGAGCATAAGAAAAGCCAGCTGAGGAACTGGGGGCTAGGCAGACACACAAAGAAGTAACGCGTGTGTGTTCGCGCGCGCCTGTGTGTGTGTGTGTGTGTTGTGTGTGTGTGTATATGTGTGCGCGCTGGAGAGAGAAGAGAGAGAGAGAGAGAGAGAGAGAGAAGGAGAGAGAGAGAGGAATGTGTGTGTGTGTGCATGCGCGCGCATGTACACGTGCATGCATATGGTGAATGCGTAAGTGCACATGTGCATGCATGTACAGAATCCAACCACCTGCCAACGAGCCACGCTCCTGACTGACAGTGGAAACCCTCAAGGCAACCACTCCTGTACACACACTACCCCTGACACCTGTCCCACCCCATTCTCCCCCTTTCCTGTACACACACTACCCCTGACACCTGTCCCACCCCATTCCCCCCCTTTCCTGTACACACACTACCCCTGACACCTGTCCCACCCATTCTCCCCCTTTCCTGTTACACACACTACCCCTGACACCTGTCCACCCAGTTCTCCCCCTTTCCTGTACACACACTACCCCTGACACCTGTCCCACCCAGTTCTCCCCTTTCCTGTACACACACTACCCCTGACACCTGTCCCACCCTTCTCCCCTTTCCTGTACACACACTACCCCTGACACCTGTCCCACCCATTCTCCCCTTTCCTGTCACACACTACCCCTGACACCTGTCCCACCCATTCTCCCCTTTCCTGTACACACACTACCCCTGACACCTGTCCCACCCAGTTCTCCCCCTTTCCTGTACACACACTACCCCTGACACCTGTCCCACCCAGTTCTCCCCCTTTCCTGTTCACACACTACCCCTGACACCTGTCCCACCCATTCTCCCCCTTTCCTGTACACACACTACCCCTGACACCTTCCCACCCATTGTCCCCCTTTCCTGTACACACACTACCCCTGACACCTGTCCCACCACCCTTCTTCTCTCCCCTTTCCTGTACACACACTACCCCTGACACCTGTCCCACCCATTTCCCCCCTTTCCTGTACACACACTACCCCTGACACCTGTCCCACCCAGTTCTCCCCCTTTCCTGTACACAACACTACCCCTGACACCTGTCCCACCCAGTTTCCCCCTTTCCTGTACACACACTACCCCTGACACCTGTCCCACCCAGTTCTCCCCCTTTCCTGTACACACACTACCCCTGACACCTGTCCCACCCAGTTCTCCCCCTTTCCTGTACACACACTACCCCTGACACCTGTCCACCCAGTTCTCCCCTTTCCTGTCACACACTACCCTGACACCTTCCCACCCATTCTCCCCTTTCCTGTACACACACTACCCCTGACACCTGTCCCACCCCATTCTCCCCCTTTCCTGTACACACACTACCCCTGACACCTGTCCCACCCAGTTCCCTCCCCCTTTCCTGTACACACACTACCCCTGACACCTGTCCCACCCATTCTCCCCCTTTCCTGTACACACACTACACCCCTGACACCTGTCCCACCCCATTTCCCCCTTTCCTGTACACACACTACCCCCGACACCTGTCCCACCCAGTTCTCCCCCTTTCCTGTACACACACTACACCCCGACACCTGTCCCACCCAGTTCTCCCCCTTTCCTGTACACACACTACCCCTGACACCTGTCCCACCCAGTTCTCCCCCTTTCCTGTACACACACTACCCCCGACACCTGTCCCACCCATCCCCATTTCCTACACCCTCCCTACACTGTCCCCCTTTCCTCCTGTACACCACAACACCTCCACCCCTGACACCTGTCCCACCCATTTCCCCCTTTCCTGTACACACACTACACCCCGACACCTGTCCCACCCATTTCCCCCTTTCCTGTACACACACTACTACCCCGACACCTGTCCCACCCATTCTCCCCCTTTCCTGTACACACACTAACCCCTGACACCTGTCCCACCCATTCTCCCCTTTCCTGTACACACACTACACCCCTGACACCTGTCCCCACCCCCACCCTATCTCCCTCCCCCCTTTCCTGTACACACACTACACCACATGCACCCGTCCCCACCCACTTCTCTTCCCCCTTTCCTGTACACACACTACCCCTGACACCTGTCCCACCCATTCTCCCCCTTTCCTGTACACACACTACCCCTGACACCTGTCCCACCCAGTCTCTCCCCCTTCCTGTACACACACTACCCCCGCACCTCCACACCCATTCTCCCTTTCTGTACACACACTACCCGAACTGTCCCCCTTCTCCCCCTTTCCTGTACACACACTACCACCCTGACACCTGTCCCACCCACGTTCTCCCCCTTTCCTGTACACACACTACACCCCGACACCTGTCCCACCCAGTTCTCCCCCTTTCCTGTACACACACTACACCCCGACACCTGTCCCACCCAGTTCTCCCCTTCCTGACCACCTCCCCCTTCATTCCCCCTTCTGTACACACACTACCCCCTGACACCTGTCCCCACCCATTCTCCCCCTTTCCTGTACACACACTACCCCCTGACACCTGTCCCACCCACTTCTCCCCCTTTCCTGTACACACACTACCCCGACACCTGTCCCACCCACTTCTCCCCCTTTCCTGTACACACACTACCCCTGACACCTGTCCCACCCACTTCTCCCCTTCTGTACACACCTCCTGACCTGTCCACCCTTTCCCCTTTCCTGTACACACACTACCCCCGACACCTGTCCCACCCACTTCTCCCCCTTTCCTGTACACACACTACCCCCGACACCTGTCCCACCCAGTTCTCCCCCTTTCCTGTAACACCACACTACCCCGACACCTGTCCCACCCCATTCTCCCCCTTTTCATCACCCACTGTTGTTCAATGGAGTCACCACCACCCAAGGTCACCACCCAAGGTTGTCTTAGTGATCTTGCGCTTCAAATACACATGCATCATTGCTGAACGCATCAACTCTGTCAAGTCAAAAAAAAAAAAAAAAAAAAAAAAAAAAAAGCAAAGGTCAGCGCAAGGGAAACAGATCTCTAGGGCAGCTGGGAAACGAAACCTGAGCAACCCTACGTAGTTTCTTCCCTTTATAAAGCCTTACAGGGCCTGTTGGAGCCATCCAGCGTTTCCACTTTCTTCCCTTTAGCCTTACAGGGCCTGTTGGAGCCATCCAGCGTTTCCACTTTCTTCCCTTTAGCCTTACAGGGCCTGTTGGAGCCATCCAGCGTTTCCACTTTCTTCCCTTTAGCCTCACATGGCCTGTTGGAGCCATCCAGCCTTTTCAGCTTCTTGAGCGGTAAAGGAACAAAATGTGGTGGGAACCCACTTTGTCACACAAGGAACCATTCTCAATCAAAGCTGTTGCTAGCCCACAACTGTCAGCATGTGCGAAAGTGGGGTGGGGGCAGAACGAAAACCACACAAAAGCAGGCCAGCAGGGGATCCAGGGACGTCATTCTTCCTTTTCGTTGTTCTGAATGTTGTTTATTCTTTCCTCAAGAAGATCTATGAGGTCGAAATGCGTCGTGTTTTTTGTCTGGTAATTTGTGTTTGTCCCTGTTAACTGGCAGATATACTTTAATAAATTCCTTTTAAAATTTATTATGTAGTGATATTTCACTTATCTCGCCCACTATGACAAGAGTCTGCAGTAAGCCTTTTTCAGTCTTTAATTTCTTCTCAGAAATATCTTTTCTTCCTCTTTTCATGCTGCATCCATCTTTCGGATCGCACAAAATGATGCAGCCAGAAATACTACAGCAGTGTGATTGAGGAGACGATGAATACAAGATACATGCCCCTGTCAGACAAGCTTTTGAAGCTTCTGGTAACTTCAAGGACAGGACTCTTGTCTGTCATCTCACATCTTAACTTTAACAGCAACAACAAACGAAACAAGCAAAAAACCCATCCCGGCCATTTATTGTAGTCACTGGCCTATTAACCTGGTAACTTTATTGCTCCCCACCCTCCAGGGAAAACAACAAAAGACAAAAAAAAAAACCCAAAAAAACAACATCAGATTTCTAGAATCAGGCAATTTATTGGTCACTGGCCTATTAACTTATCAACCTTGTCAACCCTCCCCCTCCTCCCCCCTAAGGGAAAACAACAACAATCACAACAACAAATCCTACCACTTTATGGATGAGAATGGGGACCTTAACCCTCACATCCTCCCAGAGCACTGCCACCTTAGGCCTTACTTGTGGAAAATCCCACAACTCTGTGGATCAGGACGGGGTCTGAACCCCCCCCCCCCCCCCCCCCCCCACTACAGCCACCTTCAATCTTACTTTGTGGATCAGGACGGGGATCTGAACCCATACCCCCCCCCCCCACAAGAACACAGCCATCTTCAGCCTTACTTGTGGTCATCGACGGTCAGCTGCTGGTTGTCACGCTGCCAGACGATGGTGGCTGGGGGCTTGGCCTTGATGCTGCAGTCAAAGCGCGCCAGGCCCCCTATGTACGTTTCCATCGGGCTGGGCTCCTTCGTGAAGTTTCTGGCAATGCCTGCACACACACAGGTGGTTCAAAAAATGATTAGGAATCATTTGCACCAAAACAGAAATTAACGTCAGATAATAATAATGACACTGATAGACAGCCCCCCCCCCCCCCCCCCCCCCCCCTCCCCAAAATCAAATTCAATACAACAAGAACAAAATGAATAGAACTATCCACCTATAGCCTTGTGCACTTCTTGAATGTGAAATTGAAGTGATCATGCACACATATATACCTCCTCCGCATCTCAACGCCAAGACTGGCAAATAAGCTTGCATCTCCCAGACCGTACCAGCAGAAATCTTTCCACCACTGCCTGGTTATCCACATCACGCAATGCAGCAACCTTACCAGCAGAAATCTTTCCACCACTGCCTGCTTATCCACATCATGCAATGCAGCAACCTTACCAGCAGAAATCTTTCCACCACTGCCTGCTTATCCACATCATGCAATGCAGCAACCTTACCAGCAGAAATCTTTCCACCTCTGCCTGCTTATCCACATCATGCAATGCAGCAACCTTACCAGCAGAAATCTTTCCACCACTGCCTGCTTATCCACATCATGCAATGCAGCAACCTTACCAGCAGAAATCTTTCCACCACTGCCTGCTTATCCACATCATGCGTTGCAGCAACCTTCAGAAATCTTTCACCACTGCCTGGTTATCCACATCATGCAATGCAGCAACCTTACCAGCAGAAATCTTTCCACCTCTGCCTGCTTATCCACATCACGCAATGCAGCAACCTTACCAGCAGAAATCTTCCCACCTCTGCCTGCTTATCCACATCATGCAATGCAGCAACCTTACCAGCAGAAATCTTTCCACCACTGCCTGCTTATCCACATCATGCAATGCAGCAACCTTACCAGCAGATATCTTTCCACCACTGCCTGCTTATCCACATCATGCGTTGCAGCAACCTTCAGAAATCTTTCCACCACTGCCTGGTTATCCACATCATGCGATGCAGCAACCTTACCAGCAGAAATCTTTCCACCACTGTCTGGTTATCCACATCATGCGATGCAGCAACCTTACCAGCAGAAATCTTTCCACCACTGTCTGGTTATCCACATCATGCGATGCAGCAACCTTAGCAGCAAAAATCTTTCCACCACTGCCTGGTTATCCACATCATGCAATGCAGCAAAGTACTTTTCCATGCTAGTGCATACACTGTGAAGTCCCACAAACTGTACAGCTGGGAGCCAAGTGGACCAACTGAGGCCTGAACTGTCCTCCTTTGTGACAGCCATGCTTCAAGATCCAGCAGACCCCACAGTCAGTGAAGGCTGCATCACAGAGATGGGTTCCATTCCAACAGTGAAGGGAGGATCACAGAGATGGGTTCCATTCCAACAGTGAACAGAGGATCACAGAGATGGGTTCCATTCCAACAGTGAAGGCTGCATCACAGAGATAGGTTCCATTCCAACAGTGAACATAGGATCACAGAGATGGGTTCCATTCCAACAGTGAAGGCTGCATCACAGAGATGGGTTCCATTCCAACAGTGAACAGAGGATCACAGAGATGGGTTCCATTCCAACAGTGAACAGAGGATCACAGAGATGACTTCCATTCCAACAGTGAAGGGAGGATCACAGAGATGGGTTCCATTCAACAGTGAACAAGGATCACAGAGATGGTTCCATTCCAACAGTGAACAGAGGATCACAGAGATAGGTTCCATTCCAACAGTGAAGGGAGGATCACAGAGATGGGTTCCATTCCAACAGTGAAGGGAGGATCACAGAGATGGGTTCCATTCCAACAGTGAAGGGAGAATCACAGAGATGGGTTCCATTCCAACAATGCTGAGAACTGGCTCAGCTAAAAGAAGGGATGGCATCCTGTGAGAAAACATGGCGCCAAACAATGCTGCCTGATGACCTCTCTTCACCATCCCATCACATGGATATGCTACAATCCCTCATTGAGCCACATACACATGGCGCCAAACAAGGCTGCCTGACCTCTCTTCACCATCCCATCACATGGATATGTTACAATCCCTCACTGAGCCACATACACATCGGCAGCAGTCAAAGGGTTAAAACACACATGCATGTGCGCATGCGAGCGCGCGCACACACACACACTGGCAACAGGAAAACCAGACAAAAAGCCCAGTCTACCTGAATATAGCTATGCAGAGAAATGTCAGTCAAACCACACCCCAGCAGGATAACAGTTCCAATCACCCACCCTCCTCCCACTTCAGATTCCATCTGCTGCCTCTGCCACCCGCGTCACCTGTACTGATCGACAGGGCACCAAAGTTTCCATTATTCCAAGTAGTGAGTCAGCACATCTTTGAAAGGGATCCACTGAATTCCACGCGTCCTTTTCAAAAATCTTCCACTAGCCAGCAGGCGTTCTGTTTACAATCGCTTCTGTGTTCGTGACAAGCACTTCGATTCATCTGATAACTTCCTATATTTATTCAGACGATGATGTTACACTAAACAACACCCACCCTGTTTCCCCACTCCAGGAGAAAGTACTGGCCAACACCGACAGCAGTGGAAGCCAAGCTGTATGGCACCCTGGAGGAGCTGCGACGGACGGCAGCCTTCATCGAGGACACCGGGCTGCTCATCTAACGGGATGGCGAACGAGGAAGAAGAAGAAGTTTCCCCACAAAAAAAGGAAAGAAAGAAAGAAAGAAAGACACACACACACAGAGAACATTTTATTTTTCTGGCAAATGAACTGGGTCTTTTCTATCTCAGGAATTGGCGAGTGGTATGACAGAAATCACCAGTAAAGGCGATCCAAGTCTCCTTCATTTGCCTGATGAATACGTCACTAGTTCCATCAGCAAAGGCAATCCACATCATCTTAATCATGTTGCCAGTTCTATCTATTTCAATGACGTGTGCGTGCACATGCACACCCATGCGCACGCACACACACAAAAACGAAAACCAGACAAAAAGCACTGTACACCTGAATATAGACATATATGTGCATGCACGCACATGCTCCAAATCATCAAAACGAAGTGAAAGAGTTGATGTTGAAACATCATCTAATCTGCCGCAGATCTCCTGTGACGGTCAACATGAGACGTGAACGCTCCTGTCATCTAACAAATAACACCCAAGCTCCCACCACCGCACATCAGGCCTATTACTGCGTACATGCTTAGCCCCCCCCCCCCCCTCCTTCCCCTATGTACCCCCTTCACCCAGGGTACAGATCCACCCCACCTCCTCCAGCTGACCCAACTTCCATAGCCAGTCACTGGTTCTTACACTACATTCCAGAAGGTCAGAGTCCTTGTGTAGGTTCCCATGCAGTCCCTCCTGATCCCCTTCCTCTCCCTCCCTCCACACTCCCAAGGGGCGGGGCAGGCTGCCGGATCTACTTCACTACAGCAGCATTTGCCCAGTCCTCTGCTCATTCCATGACAAATACTTGTGTACTGCAGAGCTGGAGGGATAGATCACCTTCCATTCCTCGTGAAGCGCTGAAGAACAGTGTCAACTTTTCCGCTGAAGAAGTTCAATGCATATCACCCTCAAACTTACAGGAAAGTGCCTTGTTCATATACTCAAAAGTATGATACAAGCATTGTGTGTGTGTGTGTGTGTGTGTGTGTGTGTGTGTGTGTGTGTGTGTACGAACACACCCACACACAGATATGCCCACAAATGTGCTTGCACGCATGAGACAATAGCATGAATCATCCCTTAATGAATCAATACATGTACAAGCTTGGCACAGCTTGTTTTTTTGTTTGTTTTTTCATATTCTTTTCTTCTTATTTTCTCTTCCAGCTGACTAAAGTAGTTTTCTGATGATGTCACAAATTTTCCACTTCATTTCCAAGTTTTTCCCTTTCTTCCAGTCCTCTCCCTCTCCCCTCCCCTCCCACTTTTTCTTCGTTCAGTGTGTGTGTGTGTGTGTGTGTGTGTGTGTGTGTGGTGTGTGTGTGAGTGCGCGCGTGTATGTGTGTGTGTATGTCTGTCTGCATATGTGTGTGTGTGTGTGTGTGTGTGTGTGTGTGTGTGTGTGTGTGTGTGTGTGTGTGTGTGTGTTGTGGAGAGAGATGAGAGAGATGAGAGAGAGAGAGAGAGAGAGAGAGAGACAGACAGCAGAAGACAGAGAAGAAGACACATAAATGACTTTAGAGGAAGACAGAAAATACAGACACAAATCATGAAGAGTGTGTATGAAGAACACCCTCATTAAGAGGAAGACAGAAAATACAGACACAAATCATAAGAGGTGTGTATGAAGAACACTCCCTCATTAAGAGGAAGACAGAAAATACAGACACAAATCATGAAGAGGTGTGTATGAAGAACACTCCCTCATTAAGAGGAAGAAGAAAATACAGACACAAATCATGAAGAGGTGTGTATGAAGAACACTCCCTCATTAAGAGGAAGACAGAAAATACAGACACAAATCATGAAGAGGTGTGTATGAAGAACACTCCCTCATTAAGAGGAAGACAGAAAATACAGACACAGATCATGAAGAGGTGTGTATGAAGAACACTCCCTCATTAAGAGGAAGACAGAAAATACAGACACAAATCATGAAGAGGTGTGTATGAAGAACACTCCCTCATTAAGAGGAAGACAGAAAATACAGACACAAATCATGAAGAGGTGTGTATGAAGAACACTCCCTCATTAAGAGGAAGACAGAAAAACAGACATAATCATGAAGAGGTGTGTATGAAGAACACTCCTCATTAAGAGGAAGACAGAAAATACAGACAAAATCATGAAGAGGTGTGTATGAAGAACACTCCCTCATTAAGAGGAAGACAGAAAATACAGACACAAATCATGAAGAGGTGTGTATGAAGAACACTCCCTCATTAAGAGGAAGACAGAAAATACAGACACAAATCATGAAGAGGTGTGTATGAAGAACACTCCCTCATTAAGAGGAAGACAGAAAATACAGACACAAATCATGAAGAGGTGTGTATGAAGAACACTCCCTCATTAAGAGGAAGACAAGAAAATACAGACACAAATCATGAAGAGGTGTGTATGAAGAACACTCCCTCATTAAGAGGAAGACAGAAAATACAGACACAAATCATGAAGAGACGAGTATGAAGAACACTCCATCATTAAGAGGAAGAAAGAAAATACAGACACAAATCATGAAGAGATGAGTATGAAGAACACTCCAAAAAGGACAAATGACCCAAAACATCCAGACTCTCACAAAATACACTTTCAATGAAACAAAAAATTGAACAGCTCTCCATGAACAGTAAGAAGAGTCCACATTGCAGGAAATGGCAGAAAAGATGTCAGCGACATGAATCAACATGGAATGCTTCAGACATCCCTCCATCACAGCCCCCATACACCACCCACACAACCACCACCCCACCACCACCACCCCTCCCGATATAGCCCCTTGTGGTCGGCTGATCTGTAAACAGCATCAACTGAATGAAGCCTCCCCTATATCCTTGTCTGTACCGACTGCCATTTGTGAGTGTGTGTGTGTGTGTGTGTGTGTGTGTGTGTGTGTGTGGTGTGTGTGTGTGTGTGTGTGTGTGTGTGTGTGTGTGTGTGTGTGTGTGTGTGTTGCGCGCGCGTGACTGCCATTGGAAATAAGGGAGAAAAAGGCCTACCTAAAGGCCTAGCTCAAGGCCTGTCACATTCCATGAGACAACAGTCTGTGACTCAAGGAAGGAGAGGGTGGTGGGGATCAGGTCCTGGGCCTCACTTATTCATGTAGAGACAACAGTCTGTGACCTCAAGGAAGGAGAGGGTGGTGGGGATCAGGTCCTGGGCCTCACTGTATTCATGTAGAGACAACAGTCTGTGACGTCAAGGAAGGAGAGGGTGGTGGGGATCAGGTCCTGGGCCTCACTGTATTCATGTAGAGACAACAGTCTGTGACGTCAAGGAAGGAGAGGGTGGTGGGGATCAGGTCCTGGGCCTCACTGTATTCATGTAGAGACAACAGTCTGTGACGTCAAGGAAGGAGAGGGTGGTGGGGATCAGGTCCTGGGCCTCACTGTATTCATGTAGAGACAACAGTCTGTGACGTCAAGGAAGGAGAGGGTGGTGGGGATCAGGTCCTGGGCCTCACTGTATTCATGTAGAGACAACAGTCTGTGACGTCAAGGAAGGAGAGGGTGGTGGGGATCAGGTCCTGGGCCTCACTGTATTCATGTAGAGACAACAGTCTGTGACGTCAAGGAAGGAGAGGGTGGTGGGGATCAGGTCCTGGGCCTCACTGTATTCATGTAGAGACAACAGTCTGTGACGTCAAGGAAGGAGAGGGTGGTGGGGATCAGGTCCTGGGCCTCACTGTATTCATGTAGGCATCTTCTGCTCCTGTTGACCTCATGCAGTCTGACTCTTGCTCTGTGTTGTTCTCGTCCTGGGCCTCCTTCTCTCATGCTCAGCATCACAACAGTCGCTGACGTCCACAGGAAAGAGGGTGGTGGGGATCAGCCGGGCTCACTGTATTCATGTAGAGACAACGTCTGTGACGTCAAGGAAGGAGAGGGTGGTGGGGATCAGGTCCTGGGCCTCACTGTATTCATGTAGAGACAACAGTCTGTGACGTCAAGGAAGGAGAGGGTGGTGGGGATCAGGTCCTGGGCCTCACTGTATTCATGTAGAGACAACAGTCTGTGACGTCAAGGAAGGAGAGGGTGGTGGGGATCAGGTCCTGGGCCTCACTGTATTCATGTATGTGCATTCTTTTCTGCCTCCCTTCCCCAGTCTGACCTTCTCTCTCTCTGTCTGTCTCTCTCTCTGTGCCTCTCTCTCTCTCTCTCTGCCTCTCCCTGCCACTCTCTCTCTCTCTCACCCCCTCCCCCCCCCCCCCCCCCCCCACACTGTCAACGCCTCCCTTAGCAGTGCTTACAGAAGTAACAGGTTGGGTTAATGTCCTTGACAAACCAATGAATGAAAAGATGTGCTAACGATTTCACTTGTGCAAGTCAGCCACTTTATTGGCATTTAACATCTTGCACTGGCTTGTTGCTCTCTCATTTATATTGTTTTTTGTTGTTGTTGTTGTTGTTGTTTTCACTGCTGGGATCAACTCACGCTCCCTCTCTCTCCACGTCTCCCTTCTCTCCCTCCCACGCTATCAGTTTAACAGAAAGCCAGAGAGCTGTCTCCTCTCTACAGCCAATGCTGTTAGGTGCACTGACATACAGCGTCACCGACACTAACTGTAATACATATAGGTGCACTGACGTACAGCGTCACCGACACTAACTGTAATACATATAGGTGCACTGACGTACAGCGTCACCGACACTGACTGTAATACATATAGGTGCACTGACGTACAGCGTCAGCCGACACTGACTTAATACATATAGGTGCACTGACGTACAGCGTACCGACACTAGACTGTAATACATATAGGTGCACTGACGTACAGCGTCACCGACACTAACTGTAATACATATAGGTGCACTGACGTACAGCGTCGCCGACACTAACTGTAATACATATAGGTGCACTGACGTACAGCGTCGCCGACACTAACTGAAATACATATAGGTGCACTGACGTACAGCGTCGCCGACACTAACTGTAATACATATAGGTGCACTGACGTACAGCGTCGCCGACACTAACTGTAATACATATAGGTGCACTGACGTACAGCGTCGCCGACACTAACTGTAATACATATAGGTGCACTGACGCACAGCGTCGCCGACACTAACTGTAATACATATAGGTGCACTGACGTACAGCGTCGCCGACACTAACTGTAATACATATAGGTGCACTGACGTACAGCGTCGCGACACTAACTGTAATACATATAGGTGCACTGACGTACAGCGTCGCCGACACTAACTGTAATACATATAGGTGCACTGACGCACAGCGTCGCCGACACTAACTGTAATACATATAGGTGCACTGACGCACAGCGTCGCGACACTAACTGTAATACATATAGGTGCACTGACGTCACAGCGTCACCGACACTAACTGTAATACATATAGGTGCACTGACGCACAGCGTCACCGACACTGACTGTAATACATATAGGTGCACTGACGACAGCGTCGCCGACACTACTATAATACATATAGGTGCACTGACGACAGCGTGACCGACACTAACTGTAATACATATAGGTGCACTGACGCACAGCGTCGCCGACACTAACTGTAATACATATAGGTGCACTGACGCACAGCGTCGCCGACACTAACTGTAATACATATAGGTGCACTGACGTACAGCGTCGCCGACACTAACTGTAATACATATAGGTGCACTGACCTACAGCGTCGCCGACACTAACTGTAATACATATAGGTGCACTGACGTACAGCGATCGCCGACACTAACTGTAATACATATAGGTGCACTGACGTTACAGCGTCGCCGACACTAACTGTAATACATATAGGTGCACTGACGTACAGCGTCGCCGACACTAACTGAATACATATAGGTGCACTGACGTCACAGCGTCGCCGACACTAACTGTAATACATATAGGTGCACTGACGCACAGCGTCGCCGACACTAACTGTAATACATATAGGTGCACTGACGTACAGCGTCGCCGACACTAAGTGTAATACATATAGGTGCACTGACGTACAGCGTCGCCGACACTAAGTGTAATACATATAGGTGCACTGACGACAGCGTCGCCGACACTAAGTGTAATACATATAGGTGCACTGACGACAGCGTCGCCGACACTAATGTAATACATATAGGTGCACTGACGCACAGCGTCGCCGACACTAATGTAATACATATAGGTGCACTGACGCACAGCGTCGCCGACACTAACGTAATACATATAGGTGCACTGACGCACAGCGTCGCTGACACTAATGTAATACATATAGGTGCACTGACTTCACAGCGTCGCCGACACTAATGTAATACATATAGGTGCACTGACGCACAGCGTCGCCGACACTAACTGTAATACATATAGGTGCACTGACGCACAGCGTCGCCGACACTAACTGTAATACATATAGGTGCATGACGTACAGCGTCCCTGACACTAACTGTAATACATATAGGTGCACTGACGTACAGCGTCACCGACACTGACTGTAATACATATAGGTGCACTGACGTACAGCGTCGCCGACACTAACTGTAATACATATAGGTGCACTGACTTACAGCGTCGCCGACACTAACTGTAATACATATAGGTGCACTGACAGTACAGCGTCGCCGACACTAACTGTAATACATATAGGATGCACTGACGCACAGCGTCGCCGCGCGACACTAACTGTAATACATATAGGTGCACTGACGCACAGGGTCGCCTGACACTAACTGTAATACATTTAGGTGCACTGACGCACAGCGTCACCGACACTAACTGTAATACATATAGGTGCACTGACACACAGCGTCGCCGACACTAACTGTAATACATATAGGTGCACTGACCAACAGCGTCGCCGACACTAACTGTAATACATATAGGTGCACTGACGCACAGCGTCGCCGACACTAACTGTAATACATATAGGTGCACTGACGCACAGCGTCGCCGACACTAACTGTAATACATATAGGTGCACTGACGCACAGCGTCGCCGACACTAACTGTAATACATATAGGTGCACTGACGCACAGCGTCGCCGACACTAACTGTAATACATATAGGTGCACTGACGTACAGCGTCGCCGACACTAACTGTAATACATACACTGCAACTGATCATAGGCCCAGTCCATCTGTACACACGCAGGGGCAACACTGTCATCAGATGAATGCACAGACATCAGCTATCGTTCAGTTCCAGTGTGATCCTAGAGTCATCTGATGAATGCACAGACATCAGCTACCCTTCAGTTCCAGTGTGATCCTAGAGTCATCAGATGAATGCACAGACATCAGCTACCCTTCAGTTCCAGTGTGATCCTAGAGTCATCAGATGAATGCACAGACATCAGCTACCCTTCAGTTCCAGTGTGATCCTAGAGTCATCAGATGAATGCACAGACATCAGCTACCCTTCAGTTCCAGTGTGATCCTAGAGTCATCAGATGAATGCACAGACATCAGCTATCGTTCAGTTCCAGTGTGATCCTAGAGTCATCAGATGAATGCACAGACATCAGCTACCCTTCAGTTCCACTTCCAGTGTGATCCTAGACTCATCAGATGAATGCACAGACATCAGCTACCCTTCAGTTCCGGTGTGATCCTAGAGTCATCAGATGAATGCACAGACATCAGCTACCCTTCAGTTCCAGTGTGATCCTAGAGTCATCAGATGAATGCACAGACATCAGCTACCGTTCAGTTCCAGTGTGATCCTAGAGTCATCAGATGAATGCACAGACATCAGCTACCATTCAGTTCCAGTTTGATCATAGAGCAAAACCCCACTGCACCTGGCCTTTTGCGGGCTGTCTCAACACAGGGGAGATAACCTATCACACTCATTCTGAAAGAGAAACAGGCAGCATAGAAAGCATCTGTTCATATCAACATCGCATCTGAGACTGGCCCCGGAGGCACCCAACAGGACCATACTCATACCTCCAGACAGTTTACAATCCTTCAGATCTCACCTTTCACTGACCTTTTTCTTGAAAGGTAAATCTTGAAAGTTATTACCATGACTCCACCAAACAACGTGGACAAACCAATCGCATAACAGAAACACAAAGCGTTTCAACCTCTTAGGTCTTCTTCAGGCAAGATTAAAAAAAAAAAAAAAGAACACTCAACGAAACAACAAAAATGAAACGAGCAATCACCTATCTTTGTTGAATTCAGTACAAGATGGATGGGCGTTGAATTTTGGGGGGGTCATTACTTCTGAGATGAATACTGATAAGCAAACAACACACACACACACACACATGCATGACACACACATACACACACACACACACACACACATGCATCACACACACACACACACACACACACACACACACACACATCCATTGTTCAGATCAAGCGATGATCCACATGAAGCTTCCACTGGGGTCTGCTGAGCTATGCCACACCTTCATCTTTGTTTGTTTGTTGATTGGTTCCCTGTGTGTTCGTTTCATTGACAAGGTGTGACCAACTGCATGCATCCTGCACGCCCACCTATACCTCCACCCCCATCCCCACCCCCTGTCCCCACTGCAAACCATCCACCCCACGCTGGCAAGACAACACAGGATGACATCAGCAGGAATCGGACTTCGGGCTTGCATGCCCACGCTTCACTCTCTCTCTCTCTCTCTTTCTCTCTCTTTCTCTATCTACTCTCTCTCTCACTCACACACATACCACCAATTATGCAAAACGCAAATTTTTGTTGTTGTTCTTCTTCTGATGAAATTGGAAATACTTTAGGTTCTGACGTCAGTGGGCACTTTGAATAAGAAGTTCAATGCATACATATGCTTTGTGGACTGCTTTGGAGTCAAATGAATTTTGACCGAGGGTTAAAAAAAAACAAACAACAACAAAAAACCCTGGATAAAATCCTCTCTTTCAGTGTCACTTCTCCATGTGTTCATCATAATTAAACTGAAGTAGACTGACCTAAAGATGCATAACTTGAGACATCACTTCACATTTAACCCCCCCCCCCCCCCCTCTTCTCCCTTACTCTTCCCCACAACTCCACCCTCAACTCCCCTCCCTCCAAAGCTGATCCACCCTTTGAACTTACCTCGAGAGGGAGACCCAGAAGGCCAGTTAGTACATCACGACCACCCAACACATTCTCTAGGCACCAGGAAGGAAAAAAGGGGAGGTGTGTGTGTGCCAGCGTGCGCGCGCGCGTGTGTGTGTGTGTGTGTGTGTGTGTGTGTGTGTGTGTGTGTGTGTGGGTTAAATACACAGTCCATGATTTAAAAGTGCACGTGTTCGTACATTGTAGGTGTGTAACCTTAGAAGAGATCGATGCTGGTGGCACTCTGCCACACTGAACTGGTCAATCAATAGTCAGTCACCTTCTCTCTCTCTCTCTCTCTCTCTCTCTCTTTCCCCTTCCCACCCCTGCAACCTCCTTCACCTCCCCCTCCTCCCCACCACCACCACTCCCACTCTCTCCAAATATGCCCTCCCACTGGAATGAAGGCGGGCCTGCCATACCAACCAGCCAACTGAACTGGTATTGGAGCTGTGGTGGTGGTGTCTCCCTCAGCTCTCTCTGCACTGGCTCTGTCTCTATCTCGCTCTTGAGAGAGAGAGAGAGAGAGAGTGGTCTGTGTGAGTGTGTGTGTGTGTGTCTGCGTGCGTACGTGTGTGTGCGTGGGGGGGGGGGGGGGGGGGGTCTGTTGGTAAGTTATATATGTACCGTACGAACGAACCTCTGTGAAAGTGTATCTGCTCCGAGTGCGAGCGCGTTATGACGTAGGCAGTGTGTGCCGTGTAGTAGATGATTCAGACATCTCCCCCAGCAAGCGAGAGAGCAGAGAAGGGGGGGGGAGGGAGGTGAGGGTGAAAAGTGGGGACGAAGGTGGAAAGGGACTAATGGCAGTTTGACCCCCACGCGCGCGGCCTTGACCTATCAGGCCGTGGCCGAGTGGACAGAGGTGGGCAGGGCCAGGCTGCGGGGCGAGGTCACTGACCTTTCAAAGCTGTACCACCTCCACCACCACCACCCAACTTGCGCTACCACTACCGCCACAGGCACGGCGTGCGCGCACATACCTCTTCCCCCCCCCTCCACACACACACACACACACTCTTTGCCCCCCCCCTCTCTCTCTCTCTCTCTCTCTCTCTCTGGCCCACTTCTGGATGCTCTAACAAACAGTTTGAGATCCCACAAAGATTCCTTCAGTGGGTGGGGAAATCGCTTTTTTCCCCTCCCGCCCAGGGTTTTTACCCACACTTTAAAGGAAAAAAAAAAAAAATTGGTAGTTGAAAAAATATATCTGGGACTAGCCTTTATTCAGTCCTGTTGCTTCAGAGGAAAATATGTACATATATATATATATCCAGGACTGTAGGTAAACATTTCAAGCCTTCATTCAGTCCATACATATATATATCTGGGACTGTAAGGTAAACATTTCAAGCCTTCATTCAGTCCATACATATATATATCTGGGACTGTAAGGTAAACATTTCAAGCCTTCATTCAGTCCATACATATGTATATCTGGGACTGCAAGGTAAACATTTCAAGCCTTTAATCAGTCCATACATATCTATATCTGGGACTGTAAGGTAAACATTTCAAGCCTTCATTCAGTCCATACATATATATATCTGGG
>CM065744.1:6605737-6626366 GCA_033310375.1 Conus canariensis | reverse complement strand
AGGGCAAAGAGGAAACCAGTGTCCATGAACTCTAACAGGGCAAAGAGGAAACCAAGTGTCCATGAACTCTAACAGGGCAAAGAGGAAACCAGTGTCCATGAACTCTAACAGGGCAAAGAGGAAACCAGGGGTCCATGAACTCTAACAGGGCAAAGAGGAAACCAGGTCCATGAACTCTAACAGGGCAAAGAGGAAACCAGGTCCATGAACTCTAACAGGGCAAAGAGGAAACCAGGGTCCATGAACTCTAACAGGGCAAAGAGGAAACCAGGGTCCATGAACTCTAAAGGGCAAAGAGGAAACCAGTGTCCATGAACTCTAACAGGGCAAAGAGGAAACCAGTGTTCATGAACTCTAACAGGGCAAAGGGGAAACAAAGTGTCCATGAACTCTAACAGGGCAAAGGGGAAACAAAGTGTCCATGAACTCTAACAGGGCAAAGAGGAAACCAGTGTCCATGAACTCTAACAGGGCAAAGAGGAAACCAGTGTCCATGAACTCTAACAGGGTAAAGAGGAAACCAGTGTCCATGAACTCTAACAGGGCAAAAGAGGAAACCAGTGTCCATGAACTCTAACAGGGCAAAGAGGAAACAAGTGTCCATGAACTCTAACAGGGCAAAGAGGAAACCAGTGTCCATGAACTCTAACAGGGCAAAGAGGAAACCAGTGTCCATGAACTCTAACAGGGCAAAGAGGAAACCAGTGTCCATGAACTCTAACACGGCAAAGTGGAAACCAGTGTCCATGAACTCTAACAGTGCACAAAGGAAACCAGTGTCCATGAACTCTAACAGGGCACAAAGGAAACCAGTGTCCATGAACTCTAACAGGGCACAAAGGAAACCAGTGTCCATGAACTCTAACAGGGCAAAGAGGAAACCAGTGTCCATGAACTCTAACAGGGCAAAGAGGAAACCAGTGTCCATGAACTCTAACAGGGCAAAGAGGAAACCAGTGTCCATGAACTCTAACAGGGGGCCAGGAGGAGGAGGGGGGCGGGAGGAAAGGGAGGAGACAGGGGTGGATGGGTGGGAGGTAGGGAGAGTGAGAATCGAATCCAGAGAAAGAGAGAGAGAAAGAGGGGGGGGGGGGGGGGGTGCAGAGAGGCAGAATATATTCAGAGAGAGAGAGACAGAGACAGAGAGAGAGAGAATACATTGAGAGAGAGAATGAGAGAATACACTGAGTGTGTGTGTGTGTGTGTGTGTGTGTGTGTGTGTGTGTGTGTGTGTGTGTGTGTGTGAGAGAGAGAGAGAGAGAGAGAGAGAGAGAGACAGACAGACAGAGACAGACAGACAGACAGACAGACAGACAGGAGTGATATTCAAAGGCTGGGAGAGAATGTTAATCTAAGGCTGTCACCTCCAACTGACCTTACCCTGTTTGACCCTGGAATGCTGCTGGCTTACTGATGACGCCAGGGTCAACAAGCACAAAACAAACAAACAAACAAACAAACAAACAAACAAACGTACAAACAAACCATCAACTACTTCAGCCCACCTTCAGCAGAACAACAAACTAACCAAATCAACTGAAATAACCGCTACAGTAAACAACAGACGGACACCAATAGACACAAGTTAAAAGTCTAGTTGAAAGTTCCAGCGGCATACCACAACACACACACACACACACACTCTCTCTCTCTCTCTCTCTGCATACATCTGTGTTGTGTGTGTGTGTGTGTGTGTGTGTGTGTGTGTGTGAGTATGTTTGTGTGTGTGTTTTGTGTGGTGTGTGTGTTGTGTGTGTGTGGCACGCAAGGGGTAGGGGGTGGGTCTACCCCCTCTCTCTCTCCACCTGCAAACCACATCTCTGTGAGTAAGCGAGCGAGAGGGGGAGAGAGAGAGAGAGAGAGGAGAGAGAAGAGAGAGAGAGTGTGTGTGGTGCGTGCGTGCGTGCGTGCGTGCGTGTGTACGTGCGTGCGTGTGTGTGTACGTGCGTGCGTGCCTGCATGCGTGCGCTCGTGCGTGCGCGCGCGGGGGTGGGTATGAGTCTGTGCATACCACAACACACCTCTCTCTCTCTCTTCCTTGGAAGCGAGTATGTTGTGTGTGCCCGTGCGTGCGCACGCGTGTAGACTAAAGACTAGCCTTGAGCATTGAAAAAACAAAACAAAAAAAAAGTCCGCGAGGTGGCCGAGTGAGCCCGTGCCGTGCGTGTGACGAGCGCAAGCGCGCGTGTGAGGGCGAGTGAGTGAGTGAGTGAGCGAAAGAGACTGACTGGGCTGTGGCACTGCTCGTGGGAAGGGGGGGGGGGGGTGATAGAGGAGATGGGGGGATGGGAGCAGGGGGGAAGGGAGGGGGAAGGAGGTTGCAGACTTGAAATGACCTCTCCAAGCCACCTCCCGTTTGTATTGATCCACATCTCTCTCTCTCTCTCTCTCTCTCTGCCTCTCTCTGTGCCATCTCTCTGTGCCATCTCTCTCTTCCAGCGACTACACAGAACTCACCCCCACCCCCACCCCCCATCCCAACCTCACAAACCCTCGCCCCAAACCCTCTCCTCATCTCACCCCCTTCCTCCACCCCCCTCTGCCCCAAAGAGCTTCTCTCTCTCTCTCTCTCTCTCTCTCTCTCTCTGGGCTTCTTTTCTTCCAGCCCACCTCTGTTTTCTCAGAGTACAGCGGATTTCATGGCAGAGACGACAGAGAGAGAGAAGAGTGACAGAGTCGTTTTGTTGTGTGGTGGCGAGTGCAGTGCTGTGTGTGTGTGTGTGTGTGAGTGTGTGTGTGTGTGTGTGTGGTGTGTGTGTTGTGTGAGCGAGCGAGTGCATGCGTGTATGCACACATGTGCACGCATCTGTGAGCGTGCACTTTCATACACATATCCCAGGTGACTGTCCTCATTACACAAACATGAGTATCAAAAATCCAAAGAATTTCATCTATTATCACTTTGGACATAACATTATTTCTGCGAATGACAAGCAGTTGAAGACTGGTGCCAAACTTCATGAACATTACAACTTCCTTGATTTACCCCTGCCCCACCTACCACTCACTCTTTGTTCATTCTACCATCAGATGTCATACCACTCACTCTTTGTTCATTCTGCCATCAGATGTCATACCCCTCACTCTTTGTTCATTCTGCCATCAGATGATGTCATACCCCTCACCTTCATTTACAATGATACCCTCACTTGTTCATTCTGCCATCAGATGTCATACCCCACTCTTTGTTCATTCTGCCCTCAGATGTCTATCCCTCACTCTTGTTCATTCTGCCATCAGATGTCATATCCCTCACTCTTTGTTCATTCTGCATCAGATGTCATACCCTCACTCTTTGTTCATTCTGCCATCAATGTCATACCCTCACCTTGTTCATTCTGCCATCAGATGTCATACCCCTCACTCTTTGTTCATTCTGCCATCAGATGTCATACCATCACTCTTTTCTTCTGCATCAGTGTCATACCTCACTCTTTGTTCATTCTGCCATCAGATGTCATACCATACTCTTATCATCTATCAATTCTACCACCACTTTGTTCATTCTGCCATCATGTCATACCATCCTCTTGCATTGCCATCACGCTACACTCACTCTTTGTTCATTCTGCCATCAGATGTCATACCCATCACTCTTTATTCATTCTGCCATCAGATGTCATACCCACCACTCTTTGTTCATTCTGCCATCAGATGTCAGACACACAATCCCGCTGCCAAAATATCTAGTTTATTTTAACATTTCAAATTCCTTAGCGTGCAAATCATATTCCTTCATTTGCAACAACCAAAATCGGCATAAAATACATCGAAAAGCTCTCTTTCTCTCTCTCTCTCTGTTTGTAGTGTGTTTGTGTGTGTGTGTGTGTGTGTGTGAGAGAGAGAGAGAGAGAGAGAGGAGAGAGAGAAGAGAGGGAGAGACAGAAACTGACAGACTGTGAGAGAGAGAGAGAGAGGAGGAGGAGGAGAGAGAGAGAGGGGGGGGGGAGGGAGCAGTCAGTATTTCAGTCAGCCAGTCAATTCAGTCAGCCAGTCAATACATCCTAGTCGCCAGATCGCTTCAGCACGCCTGTCATCACCCCCCCGCCGGTCGCACACAGGACAACGCTTCATCTACCCCTGTCCCCCCCCCCCCCCCCCCCCCCCCCCCTTCCCCCCTTCTCTTTGCAGCAAAACTGGGAAAACGCCATATTAAAATAATAAAAAAATTGGACACCTCAGAGACAGAGAGGGAGAGACTGAGAGAGAGAAGAGAGAGAGAGAGAGAGAAGAGAGAGAGAGTATTGGACAGTCATTCCAGTTAGTCAATACAGGCAGAAGGGGGGGGGGGGGGGGGGGCGGGGAGGGGGGGAGTCGAGAACGGGGTCACACTGAGGGACAAAACTGCTCATTTACTACAGAACACAACATGATACACACTATTTTTTGTTGTTTCGCTTCTGAAGGTCAACAACAAACCACCAAAAAAAAAAAAAAAATTTCAGGAGCCCCCCCCCCCCCCCCCTCTCTCTCACACACACACACACACACGTACATGCGCATGCATGCGTACGCACACACACACACACACACACATGTGCGTGCATGCGCGCGCGCACACACACACACATGTGCGTGCATGCGCGCGCACACACACACACACACACACACACACACACGAGTTGAGCAAGCCTTACCTTTTATAGCCAGGAGGAGAGCAGAGGAAGCCGCGGAAAAGAAAGTTTTCTTTCACACTGCAGGACAGGAACTAGCCAGGACAGGGACAGGGACAGGAACTAGCCAGGACAGGGACAGGAACTAGCCAGGACAGGGACAGGAACTAGCCAGGACAGGGACAGGAACTAGCCAGGACAGGGACAGGGACAGGAACTAGCCAGGACAGGGACAGGAACTAGCCAGGACAGGGAAAGGGACAGGAACTAGCCAGGACAGGGAAAGGGACAGGAACTAGCAGGACAGGAACTAGCCAGACAGGAAAGGGACAGGAACTAGCCAGGACAGGGACAGGGACAAGCCAGGACAGGGAAAGGGACAGGAACTAGCCAGGACAGGGACAGGAACTAGCCAGGACAGGGAAGGGACAGGAACTAGCCAGGACAGGGAAAGGGACAGGAACTAGCCAGGACAGGAACTAGCCAGGACAGGGAAAGGGACAGGAACTAGCCAGGACAGGGAAAGGGACAGGAACTAGCAGGACAGGGAAAGGGACAGGAACTAGCCAGGACAGGAACTAGCCAGGACAGGGAAAGGGACAGGAACTAGCCAGGGCAGGAACTAGCCAGGAAGGGACAGGAACTAGCCAGGACAGGGAAAGGGACAGGAACTAGCCAGGACAGGGACAGGAACTAGCCAGGACAGGGAAAGGACAGGAACTAGCCTGGACAGGGACAGGGACAGGAACTAGACGACAGGAAAGGGACAGGAACTAGCCAGGACAGGGACAGGAACTAGCCAGGACAGGAAGGACAGGAACTAGCCAGGACAGGAAAGGACAGGAAACTAGCCAGGACAGGGACAGGGAACTAGCCAGGACAGGGACAGGGACTAGCCAGGACAGGGACAGGACTAGCCAGGACAGGGACAGGAACTAGCCAGGACAGGGACAGGAACTAGCCAGGACAGGGACAGGGACTAGCCAGGACAGGGAAAGGACAGGACTAGCCAGGACTAGGAACTAGCCAGGACAGGGACAGGAACTAGCCAGGACAGGGAAAGGGACAGAACTAGCCAGGACAGACTAGCCAGGACAGAAAGGGACAGGAAACTAGCCAGGACAGGAACAGCAGGACTAGCAGGAAAGGGACAGGAACTAGCCAGGACAGGGGACAGGAAACTAGCCAAGGAACCCGGACAGGAAATGGGACAGGAAAATAGCCAGGACAGCAAAGGAACTAGCCAGGACAAGGACAAGGGAACTAGCCAGGGACAGGGAAAGGGACAGGAACTAGCAGACAGGACAGGAACTAGCGGCAGGAAAGGGACAGGAACTAGCCAGGACAGGGAAAGGACAGGAACTAGCCAGGACAGGGAAACCAGACAGGAGCCAGGACAGGGAAAGGGACAGGAAACTAGCCAGGGAGGAACAGCCAGGACAGGGAACCAGGCGGACAAGCCAGGACAGGGAAAGGGACAGGAACTAGCCGGGACAGGGAAAGGAACTAGCCAGGACAGGGAAAATGCCAGGAACAGGGAAAGCCAGGACAGGGAAACGGGACAGGGAACTAGCCAGGACAGGAAGGACAGGACAAGCCGGACAGGGAAAACTAGCCAGGACAGGGACAAGCCAGGACAGGGAAATGGACAGGAACTAGCCGGGACAGGGAAAGGAGACTAGCCGGACAGGGAAGGAGGAACTAGCCAGGACAGGGAAAGGGAACTAGCCGGACAGGGAAACTAGCCAGGACAGGGAAAGGGACAGGACTAGCCAGGACAGGAAAGGAAAGCAGGACAGGACAAGCCAGGGACAGGGAAAGGAACTAGCCAGGACAGGACAAGCCAGGACAGGGAAGCAGGACAGGGACAGGGAAGGAACTAGCCAGGACAGGGACAAGCCAGGACAGGGAAAGGACAGGAACTAGCCGGGACAGGGAAAGGAACCAGGCAGGAAGGACAGGATAGCCAGGACAGGGAAAGGGACAGGAACTAGCCAGGACAGGGACAAGGAACTAGCCAGGACAGGGAAAAGGAACTAGCCAGGACAGGAAAGGCAGGAACTAGCCAGGACAGGGAAGGAACAGCCAGGACAGGGAAAGGGGGGGACAGGAACTAGCCGGACAGGGAAAGGAACTAGCCAGGACAGGGACAAGCCAGGACAGGGAAAGGAACTAGCCAGGACAGGGACAAGCCAGGACAGGGAAATGGACAGGAACTAGCCGGGACAGGGAAAGGAACTAGCCAGGACAGGGACAAGCCAGGGCAGGGAAAGGGACAGGAACTAGCCGGGACAGGGAAAGGAACTAGCCAGGACAGGGACAAGCCAGGACAGGGACAGGAACTAGCCAGGACAGGGACAAGCCAGGACAGGGAAATGGACAGGAACTAGCCAGGACAGGGACAAGCCAGAACAGGGAAATGGACAGGAACTAGCCGGGACAGGGAAAGGAACTAGCCAGGACAGGGTCAAGCCAGGACAGGGACAGGAACTAGCCAGGACAGGGACAGGAACTAGCCAGGACAGGGACTGTAACTAGCCAGAACAGGAACTAGCCAGAACAGGGAAAGGGACAGGAACTAGCCAGGACAGGGACAGGAACTAGCCAGGACAGGGACAGGGACTGGGTAAGAGATGGGAGTTTGGAAGAACGGTGGTGGGTTGGTCGAACAGTAAGATTGCGTGCGTCAGAGAGAGAGAGAGAGAGAGAGAGAGAGGAGAGGGGGTGGTGGTGGTGGTGGTGGTGGTGATGCAGGGTGAATGGGTGGGGGCGGGGGTGAAAATGACTGCCGTGCTTATTTATTTTAAAAAAATTCTGATCCTTTAATGGACCGTCTCATTATATACCACTGTCGGTGAATGAACTACGGAACCTGCAAATTGATGACTATTCTCTCTCTGTCTGTCGCTCTCTCTTGCTCCTTTTCGTCATTTAAATCAACAGTCTAGTAAAATATCTGGGCATCCGTGACTTTTTCTGGCAACACACTGTGAAACTGTAAATTGTGTGATGGGCCTTAAGAGGTCACTTTCACTTGCTTTTCTCTGCTATAGTTTAATTTGTTCTGACACCAATATTTCACTTCTTGATCAGGTGATTTCATCTTTCGCCAGTCACATGATCACACATAAACTCATGCTGGGGTCCTCTCGCCTACATGGTGAATTTACAGAACAAACATAAACTGAAGAAATACTCATGAAATGAAGAAAAAGAGGAGGAGGGGAAAAAAAACGCAAAGCGATCAACAAGTAGTTGGTGGCGATAACCAGCCACGTGAGATCAAAGAAAATCTGTCCCTACGTGTGTAGTTCTAGGCATTCAGCAAGATCCGACTCAGACATGTTGAAGTACATGTTCCTCAAGTGATGTTTGTAAATGTTTTTTCCTTCCTCCTTTCTAGATTATTCCATTGAACTCTGTGTGTGTGTGTGTGTGTGTGTGTGTGTGTGTGTGTGTGTGTGTGTGTGTGTGTGCAGTCCTTCGTGTGTGTATGTTTTTATTTTAGATCCTCTTCCCCTTCCCTCTAATTTTGTGCATTCATTTATGTGATCTTCTGTCTGTTGTCAGTGCTGAAAAGTTTCTTAAAAGTTTAAAAAAAAAAAAAAAAAAGAAAAAAAAAAAGAAAGAAAGAGAGAAACTGAAGAACACACACACACACACACACACACACGCATCGTGCACGCGCACACACACATTACACTATACCACACACCGCGCGCACACACACACACACACACACCCCCCCCTCCCAAACATTCGATCCAGCTGATCTCATGGATGACCATGTGCACGGCGTTCTATTACTAATATCAGCGCCACACAGCGTTATTATCTTCTTTTATTATGATTGTTCTTTGAGAAGCGTTATTATCTTCTTTTATTATGATTGTTCTTTGAGAAGCGTTATTATCTTCTTTTATTATGATTGTTCTTTGAGAAGCGTTATTATCTTCTTTTATTATGATTGTTCTTTGAGAAGCGTTATTATCTTCTTTAGCGCACAGAACAGATTCCAGTTGGCTTGTCGGAGAGGGCCATAGTCATACAAAGAAAGGGAGGGAATTAGGTATCTGAGGAGATCCAAGGAAAGGTCACTCCGATGCACTGTTCTTCATCGCTCTCCGCGCTGGACAGACTCCAGAAAATTCGGGTAACTGACCAGCTGAGCTCACCAGTAACACGATTTGCTCCTAGCTTGTGTCCCCCCCCCCCCCCCCTCCCCCCACCTCCCTTACAAACCTTTGAACCCCCCCCAACATATGGGTCAAGGATGTCCTCTTTACCTGTGGCTACTGTACCTTTTGATTACAGACATTTCTCTTTCACACCTGAACCCCCCCAACCCATGGGTCAAGGATGTCCTACTTACCTGTGGCTATTACACCTTTCGATTTCAGACACATTTCTCTTTCATCAAGGATGTCCTATTTACCTGTGGCTATTACACGTGATTGCAGACACATTTCTCTTTCATCAAGGATGTCCTACTTACCTGTGGCTATTACACGTGATTTGCAGACACATTTCTCTTTCATCAAGGATGTCCTACTTACCTGTGGCTATTACACCTTTTGATTTCAGACACATTTCTCTTTCATCAAGGATGTCCTATTTACCTGTGGCTATTACACGTGATTGCAGACACATTTCTCTTTCATCAAGGATGTCCTACTTACCTGTGGCTATTACATGTGATTGCAGACACATTTCTCTTTCATCAAGGATGTCCTACTTACCTGTGGCTATTACACGTGATTGCAGACACATTTCTCTTTCATCAAGGATGTCCTACTTACCTGTGGCTATTATACCTTTTGATTTCAGACACATTTCTCTTTCATCAAGGATGTCCTATTACCTGTGGCTATTACACTGTGATTGCAGACACATTTCTCTTTCATCAAGGATGTCCTACTTACCTGTGGCTATTACACCTTTGATTTCAGACACATTTCTCTTTCATCAAGGATGTCCTACTTACCTGTGGCTATTACCATGATTTCAGACACATTTCTCTTTCATCAAGGATGTCCTACTTACCTGTGGCTATTACACCTTTTGATTTCAGACACATTTCTTTCATCAAGATGTCCTACTTACCTGTGGCTATTACACGTGATTGCAGACACATTTCTCTTTCATCAAGGATGTCCTACTTACCTGTGGCTATTACACCTTTTGATTTCAGACACATTTCTCTTTCATCAAGGATGTCCTATTTACCTGTGGCTATTACACGTGATTGCAGACACATTTCTCTTTCATCAAGGATGTCCTACTTACCTGTGGCTATTACACGTGATTGCAGACACATTTCTCTTTCATCAAGGATGTCCTATTTACCTGTGGCTATTACACGTGATTGCAGACACATTTCTCTTTCATCAAGGATGTCCTACTTACCTGTGGCTATTACACGTGATTGCAGACACATTTCTCTTTCATCAAGGATGTCCTATTTACCTGTGGCTATTACACCTTTTGATTGCAGACACATTTCTCTTTCATCAAGGATGTCCTACTTACCTGTGGCTATTACACCTTTTGATTTCAGACACATTTCTCTTTCATCAAGGATGTCCTATTTACCTGTGGCTATTACACCTTTTGATTTCAGACACATTTCTCTTTCATCAATGATGTCCTACTTACCTGTGGCTATTATACCTTTTGATTTCAGACACATTTCTCTTTCATCAAGGATGTCCTATTTACCTGTGGCTATTACACGTGATTGCAGACACATTTCTCTTTCATCAAGGATGTCCTATTACCTGTGGCTATTATACCTTTTGATTTCAGACACATTTCTCTTTCATCAAGGATGTCCTATTTACCTGTGGCTATTACACGTGATTGCAGACACATTTCTCTTTCATCAAGGATGTCCTATTACCTGTGGCTATTACACGTGATTGCAGACACATTTCTCTTTCATCAAGGATGTCCTACTTACCTGTGGCTATTACACGTGATTGCAGACACATTTCTCTTTCATCAAGGATGTCCTACTTACCTGTGGCTATTATACCTTTTGATTTCAGACACATTTCTCTTTCATCAAGGATGTCCTACTTACCTGTGGCTATTATACCTTTTGATTTCAGACACATTTCTCTTTCATCAAGGATGTCCTACTTACCTGTGGCTATTACACGTGATTGCAGACACATTTCTCTTTCATCAAGGATGTCCTATTTACCTGTGGCTATTACACGTGATTGCAGACACATTTCTCTTTCATCAAGGATGTCCTACTTACCTGTGGCTATTACACCTTTTGATTTCAGACACATTTCTCTTTCATCAAGGATGTCCTATTTACCTGTGGCTATTACACCTTTTGATTCCAGACACATTTCTCTTTCATCAAGGATGTCCTATTTACCTGTGGCTATTACACGTGATTGCAGACACATTTCTCTTTCATCAAGGATGTCCTACTTACCTGTGGCTATTACACGTGATTGCAGACACATTTCTCTTTCATCAAGGATGTCCTACTTACCTGTGGCTATTACACGTGATTTCAGACACATTTCTCTTTCATCAAGGATGTCCTACTTACCTGTGGCTATTACACGTGATTGCAGACACATTTCTCTTTCATCAAGGATGTCCTATTTACCTGTGGCTATTACACGTGATTTGCAGACACATTTCTCTTTCATCAAGGATGTCCTACTTACCTGTGGCTATTACACGTGATTGCAGACACATTTCTCTTTCATCAAGGATGTCCTATTTACCTGTGGCTATTACACGTGATTTCAGACACATTTCTCTTTCATCAAGGATGTCCTACTTACCTGTGGCTATTACACGTGATTGCAGACACATTTCTCTTTCATCAAGGATGTCCTACTTACCTGTGGCTGTTACATCTTTTGATTGCAGACACATTTCTCTTTCATCAAGGATGTCCTACTTACCTGTGGCTATTACATCTTTTGATTGCAGACACATTTCTCTTTCATCAAGGATGTCCTACTTACCTGTGGCTGTTACATCTTTTGATTGCAGACACATTTCTCTTTCACACCTGTGCACCTCCATTTGCCGTTTGATTTTTTTTCCCTTAGTCTGGGAAAAGTGTATTTTCCTGAAACCTGTTGTACTTTGGAATCATCTGTACACTTAAAAAAAAAAACATGCACACACACACAATCACACACAGTAACAAACAGCTTTTAGCTCTTGACAATGGCCTCTTTAGTTTCTTAAGTCTCTATCTCTTTTTAACTGAAAGTTGAAGAAGAGCACTTGCATGCGAGTGTGATTACTGTTGTAGTGAATAGAACTGCTAGGGCATGACCACGCACTGTGAAACCACGCACATACACACACACAAGAGCATGCGCAAACACACACACACACACAAGTGCACGCACACGCAAACACACACACACACAAGAGCATGCACACGCAAACACACATCTCTCTCTCTAAACACACACACACACACACACACACACACACATGCACATGGACACTCACACACGCTGACAGAAACTACCTTGCACATAACCTGTGTAATAACCTTCACATTTGGTCGTGTTTTTGGACAATGTGGTGCAGCGAGTTGATTGTTTAGGAAAATAAATTGGTCAATAAAAAACAAAACAAAACAAAAAAACTCCTGTGTGCAGATGAATAGGTGTGCATTGTTTCCCATTGTCCTTTGCTGGCTGCCTTCACAATTAGGGACAGATAAAGTGTTGCATGCATTAAGCCGCTTCATTTTTCACACCAAGGTTGAGAGAGAGAGAGAGAAAGAGAGAGAGAGAGACAGAGACAGGGGAGAGAGAGACTCAGAGAGAGGGAGACAAAGAGAGAGAGGGAAAGGGGGAGATAGAGAGGGAAAGGGGGAGAGAGAGACAGAGAGAGAGAGAGAGAGAGAGAGAGAGAGACTGAGACAGAGAGAGAGAGAGACTGAGACAGAGAGAGAGAGAAGGGAAACAAATACATAAAGACAACAACAACTATAAAAACAATAATGTGAGGTGAGATATGTCACAAAGAAAGGGTCTTAAAAAGAAGGGGGGTGGGGAAAACACATGCACAAAACCACCACCCTAATTATTCTACAGCTTTGTCACTACTGGTTTCACCCTAATTATTCTACAGCTTTGTCACTACTGGTTTCACCTAATTATTCTACAGCTTTGTCACTACTGGTTTCACCCTAATTATTCTACAGCTTTGTCACTACTGGTTTCACCCTAATTATTCTACAGCTTTGTCACTACTGGTTTCATTCACACAAGAACAAAACACATTCCCACTCCATGAGTTCTCTCTCTCTCTCTCTCTCTGTAAAACGTATCATACAGGTCTTCGCATACAGACATTCCCCACGGACTTTCTATGTACACAAATGTGCGTGCACGACCACTTAAATACGCACAACCGTTTTCTACTCTTTTAAAATCCATTGAAACCTTTTTAACCCCTCCTCCTCCCCTTCATCTCCTCCCCCCCCCCCCCCCCTAACCCTCTCCAACTCCGCTCTGTGTATCAAGTTCTCACTGTACAATCACCTTCATCATCAACATCACAGCAAGGAAAGAGACTCTCTCTCCTGTTCTCTGGGCTGAGGACATACATCCCGGCACGCCCCTTTCCCCTCAACCTGAACACTATGAAAAGCCCCTGAACCATCAGTCTGTGTGTTGTTGACACATGCTTCTGTGTGCGTGCATGCGTGCATGTGTGTGTGTGTGTGTGTGTGTGTGTGTGTTTGTTGTGTGTGTGTGTGTGTGTGTGTGTGTGTGTGTGTGTGCGCGTGCGTGCGTGCGTGTGTGTGTGTGTGTTGGTTTGTTTCCCTTCTTAATGATTACTGCCCTTCATTATTTCTCTTACTACGGTATATCTATCCTGTCCTTTCAACTTCGGTGGGGATGCACTCAATCTGTCACCTTCGGTGGGGATGCACTCAATCTGTCACCTTCGGTGGGACTGCACTCTGTCACCTTCAGTGCGGCTGCACTCAATGTCAATGCCTGCACTTTTTTCCCCCTGATACCTCTCCCATGAATGGGTCTCCCTTCTTTCTTGTTCACTTTTTCTCATATTATTATTTTTTTCTTTATTTTTACAATCTCAACTTCAATTCAAGCCAGTGATTAAGTGCAGTTATTCTACTTGCTGAGGCAGCTGCCACCAGTCCACCAACACTGCAAATCCTTTCATCATTCCCTCCCCTAGGTCATCCACAACCCCCCCCCCCTCCCTCGCCCCCATCATCCTGCACACGGTACCCCCCTCACCCCTTCCCTTCCCCCCTAGCCCTCTCCCTTCCCTTGTGCGTATGCGTGCAGATGTGCATGCATGCATGTGTGTGAAACTGAAAGCGTCACTGTGCGCACAGGCACAAATGTAAGCTTCAACTTCGGAGCGATCATGTATGAATGAGTGCAAGCGGGCATTCCTGAAGGTAATGACCTTGACACACCACAGCACCATTAACAGGTAGGCTGAGTAATAGAGAAACATCATACACAACAGGGGGGTACGACAGCTAATGACATGGACAAATTACATACATATACAGGCACAAGCACATATGTGCATGCGCATATGCACACACACACACACACACACATATGTGTATACAAACACATACAACACACACACACACACACGCGCATGTGTACACATACACAAACACATACGCACCCATGCATGCACACACACACACACACACACACACACACACAACACACACACACACACACACACAGTCATTTACTTGCTCACTCTCAACCCTGTAATGACCAACCTCCATCAGCATCACCAAGACTGACCAGGCAAACCCTGAAGGAATTCATGACTGAAAATCCCATGAACTCCAACACTTAGAACAGGACTGTTTTAATGTCAGTCTTACTTTGAAATCTTCACACAAAATACTGAAAACAAAACAATATTTACGTTACCCTTATTGAAAATGTGAAACACCTCTGTGAGAGAGAGAGAGAGAGAGAGAGGAGAGAGAGAGAGAGAGAGAGAGAAAGAGAGAGAGTGTGTGTGTGTGTGTGTGTGTGTGAATGTGTTTATCTGTTTGAAAGTGTACGTACGTGTGCATGCATGCTTGTGTGCATGCATACATGTGTGTGTGTGTGTGTGTGCGAGAAGAAAAGGTTCAAGAAAGTCAGTGGATTTCAAATTCTCCATCTGAGAGACAATGTTCAATATAAAGGACTAATTCACGCATTCTGGGTACAGACATTTTCTGCCAATGCAGCCTGTTGCACCCCAAAAAGCTTGACCATGGACAATGCACAAAATCATAACAAGCAATGAATCTGTGCATATAAGGAGTACAAAATCATAATTACAACTGGCACGATGCTCTCTCTATCTCTCTCTCTCTCTCTCAGGTCCATGTTCCTGTTCAGGACTATCTATGCTAGGGTAGGGACCTTTGATCTCTAACTAAGCCCTCCTACAAGCTGGCTTGGCCCACTAGGGCGGGGTGGTGGATGATGGGGGTGGTGGTGGTCGAATTTTCTCTTGGTCTGATGACATGTGACGCGAGAGTGTGTGGAGGGGGTGTAGGCAGAAGGACAGAAGAGCAGGGAAGAGGGGGGGGGGGGGGGAGAGAGAAGGATGGGGGGGGGGGGGGTAAGTTTGGGCGCGCAGTGCTGCCGCTTTGCCTTGCCTGCCTGCCTGCCTCCCCTTTCCTCCCAACACTACAAGAGCGGACCACCGCCACACAGGACGCACAGCGTAGGCAGCACTCCACTGATATGAGGGACACAGCAGGAGGAGAGAGAGGAGTGGGGGAGGGGGGCGTGTGGTGGGGAGGGGAAGTAAGAGAGGCTGGGTGTGTGAGCAGTTGCCAAGAGAAAAACAAAAAAAGAGGTCAGGGGCTGCTATGCTTGGAGTAAAGTCGGAGTCGTCATCATACATGCTTCATACCGGAAAATCCTCGTTACAAAAGGCCAAAATGTTCTCAGGTGAAAAACACCCAAACCAACTGTCCTACATACAGTCTCCATACGGGAGAATCCTCGTTACAAAAGGCCAGAATGTTCTCAGGTGAAAAACACCCAAACCAACTGTCCTACATACAGTCTCCATACGGGAGAATCCTCGTTACAAAAGGCCAGAATGTTCTCAGGTGAAAAACACCCAAACCAACTGTCCTACATACAGTCTCCATACGGGAGAATCCTCGTTGCAAAAGGCCAGAATGTTCTCAGGTGAAAAACACCCAAACCAACTCACTCCCAGTTTTTTTTCCCCCACAGGAAGACAAGAAGAGCTTGGATAGCAGCTAGCTTTGATTCTCATCTGTTATCACCACCGTTTTTTTGTTGTTTTTTTTCCCCCTCTTTTCTTTATGATTTTTTTTTTCCAGGCCAGCGTTTGTCATTACCGTGAGAAAATTTACTAAGTTCAACACTTTCGATATTATTGTGATGGCCATTTTCCTAGTTAAAACCATTTTCGGTGCCGAGTTATATCTCATTTTTTTTAATGCTGCTAATTATCACACACACACACACACACACACACACACACACATCTGTCTTTACGTGAAATATCTGTTAGCACAATTAGCTTGTTTTCACGCCTAAAATACCTCAAATATGTAATTACCACAGATTACCGAGTGAAAATACCGTTTAATTAAGCGTGAAAAGAGCAAGAAAACAGTTATCTTAAACTCCATGAGGCCACAGTACTCTTCCGCATTGGTAGAAAAGAGAGAGAGAGAGGGGGGGGGGGGGAGGAGGGGAGGGGTCCAGGAGAAAAAAACAAGAAAGAAAGGAAGGGGACGGGGCTGGTGGGGCTGGCTACTAAGGCCTACAGGGCGAAGAAACAAAAGTGCGAAAAGTGTGTGTGTGTGTGTGTGGAAGATGAAGGAGGAGGGTGGGGGGAGAAAAGAAGGCCGGCTGTGGAAAGTGAAAGTGAGAGAGAGTGGGGACAGGAGGGGAGGAGAGGAGAGTGGAGGAGATAAGGGGGTTGTTTGTGAAGAAGGCAGCAGCAGCGCAAGAGAGAGAGAGAGAAGAGAGAGAGAGAGAGAGAGAGAGAGAAAAGCGAACTGTGGGTGAAAGAGGGGGAGGGTAGGAAGAACTGAGGAGGAAGGGGGGGGGGGGGGGAGGGGCGGGAGAGGGGGGAAGAGGGGAGGGGCGAGGAAAGTGGGTCAACCCAGTGCCTTCACAGTGTGGCCTCGTGTCTCTCTCTCTCTCTCTCTCTCTACTCCCGCTACAACCATGAACCTCTCTCGTCCCTCCCCATCCCCCCACCCCTCCCTCCTTCCCTCCTCTCCTCTCCTCCTCCTCTTCTCCCTTGAACTATTCCTCCTCCCCTGTTCCGTTGATGATGTGTGTGGTGCGTGTTGCGTGAGTGGGCCGTGGAACGAGGGCGCGTGCGCGACGAGGTGGGGGGATGGGGGGGGGGGGGGGAGGACGTGAACTGCGTGAGTCCCGAGCGCCCAATCTTTTCTCCCCCCCCCCCCCCCCCCCCCCCCCCCGCAAAAGCTCCGGAGCACGTCAATCCGTGCGCCAGGGGTGTTTGTTGATTTCTGACCGACTGTCGTTTGCTTGGTCTGTTGTTGTTGGTGTTGGTGGTGGTGGTGTCCACATGGAGAAATCAGCTTAGCATCGTCTAACATAGCGGTGCTTAGAATTTTTCTCTTCTTTTTTTGTTTATTTGTCTGTTTCTTTCAGTGATACCGTTTTTTGTGCATGTTCCGTTTTAGGTTTGCTCCTATGGGTCTTTATGAAAAAATAATGGGGGGGGGGGGGGGGGGGGGAAGAAGAGGGGAAAGAGAAGAAAGGGGAAGGAGGGCGGAGGGTGAGGGGTGGGGGGAAGGAAATGCTCAAAACTCGTTCACAGGTCATCCTGATGGGAAGGACTGAACACTATGAAAAGCCCCCTGACCCATCAGTCTGTGTGTTGACATATGCCTGTGTGTGTGTGTGTGTGTGTGTGTGTGTGTGTGTGTGTTGTGGGGTGTGAGAGAGAGAAAGAGAGAGAGAGAGAGAGAAGCTGAGCATGGGTATGTTGTCTTTCTATTAGCCTCTGTCACTCTCTTCTCCTCTCTCCTTCTTCCCTCCTACTTCTCCTTCTCCTCTCCCCCCTCTCTCCTTCCCTCCTACTTCTCCCCTCTCCCTTCCCTCCTACTTCTCTCTTCTCTCCCTCCCTTCCCTCCTACTTCTCCCCTCTCTCCTCCTCCTACTTCTCCCCTCTCCTTCCTCCTACTTCTCCCTCTCCCTCCCTCCCTCCTCTTCCCCCTCCTTCCCTCTACTCTCCCTCTCCCTTCCCTCCTACTTCTCCCCTCTCCCTTCCCTCCTACTCTTTCTCTCTCCCCTCTCCCTTCCCTCCTACTTCTCTTCTCCCTCTCTCCCTTCCTCCTACTCTCCTCCCCTCTCCTTCCCTCCTACTCTCTCCCCTCTCCCTTCCCTCCTACTTCTCCCCTCTCCTCTCCCTCTCCCTTCTCCTCTCTTCTCTTCCCTCCTACTTCTCTCTCCCCTCTCCCTCCCTTCACTCCTTCTCTTTCCCCTCTCCCTTCCCTCTCCCTTCTCCCTCTCCCTTCCCTCTCTCTCTTCTCCCCTCTCCTCCTCCACTTTCTTTCTTCTCCCCTTCTCCCTCTCCCTCACCTCCCCTCTCCCTCCCTCTCCCACTCCTTCTCCCCTTTAGCACAGTCTCTGAACTGCAGCTGCTTCTATCTTACGACCTACTTCTCTTGCACCACGACCAGATCTACATGTGTAATGTATTCATACACACACAATAAAGATACACAGGCACACGCACATCACAGTGTTAAGGGGGGGAAAAACAAACAATACGTAACTCTGAGCACCATACATTTAAAAGAAATACACGTAACAGGTAGTGCTCGTTAGCACCAAGCTGAGAAAGTCTGGGAGCATTTTCAAAAGGAGACACAGAGAGAATGGTCGGTAGGAAGGAAGTGGTGGACATGGTCGGTAGGAAGGAAGTGGTGGACATGGTCGGTAGGAAGGAAGTGGTGGACATGGTAGGTAGGAAGTGGTGGACATGGTAGGTAGGAAGTGGTGGACATGGAGTAGGTAGGTAGGAAGTGGTGGACATGGTCGGTAGGAAGGAAGTGGTGGACATGGTCGGTAGGAAGTGGTGGACATGGTCGGTAGGAAGTGGTGGACATGGTAGGTAGGTAGGAAGTGGTGGACATGGTCGGTAGGAAGTGGTGGACATGGTCGGTAGGAAGTGGTGGACATGGTAGGTAGGTAGGAAGTGGTGGACATGGTCGGTAGGAAGGAAGTGGTGGACATGGTCAGTAGGAAGGAAGTGGTGGACATGGTCGGTAGGAAGTGGTGGACATGGTCGGTAGGAAGTGGTGGACATGGTCGGTAGGAAGGAAGTGGTGGACATGGTCGGTAGGAAGTGGTGGACATGGTCGGTAGGAAGGAAGTGGTGGACATGGTCGGTAGGAAGGAAGTGGTGGACATGGTCGGTAGGAAGAAGTGGTGGACATGGTCGGTAGGAAGGAAGTGGTGGACATGGTCGGTAGGAAGTGGTGGACATGGTCGGTAGGAAGGAAGTGGTGGACATGGTCGGTAGGAAGGAAGTGGTGGACATGGTCGGTAGGAAGTGGTGGACATGGTCGGTAGGAAGGAAGTGGTGGACATGTAGGAAGGAAGTGGTGACATGGGCGGTAGGAAGTGGTGGACATGGTCGGTAGGAAGTGGTGGACATGGTCGGTAGGAAGGAAGTGGTGGACATGGTAGGTAGGAAGTGGTGGACATGGTCGGTAGGAAGAAGTGGTGGACATGGTCGGTAGAAGGAAGTGGTGGACATGGTCAGTAGGAAGGAAGTGGTGGACATGGTCGGTAGGAAGTGGTGGACATGGTCGGTAGGAAGTGGTGGACATGGTCGGTAGGAAGGAAGTGGTGGACATGGTCGGTAGGAAGTGGTGGACATGGTCGGTAGGAGGAAGTGGTGGACATGGTCGGTAGGAAGAAGTGGTGGACATGGTCGGTAGGAAGAGTGGTGGACATGGTCGGTAGGAAGGAAGTGGTGGACATGGTCGGTAGGAAGGAAGTGGTGGACATGGTCGGTAGAAGTGGTGGACATGGTCGGTAGGAGGAAGTGTGGACATGGTCGGTAGGAAGGAAGTGGTGGACATGGTCGGTAGGTAGGAAGTGGTGGACATGGTCGGTAGGTAGGAAGTGGTGGACATGGTCGGTAGGAAGGAAGTGGTGGACATGGTCGGTAGGAAGTGGTGGACATGGTCGTAGGAAGAAGTGGTGGACATGGTCGGTAGGAAGGAAGTGGTGGACATGGTCGGTAGGAAGTGGTGGACATGGTCGGTAGGAAGGAAGTGGTGGACATGTGGAGAGGAAGTGGTGGACATGGTCGGTAGGAAGTGGTGGACATGGTCGGTAGGAAGTGGTGAATGGTCGTAGGAAGTGTGGAAGAGAAAGTGGTGGAGAGAAGTGTGACGGAGGAAGTGTGGACATCGAGGAAAGTGCAAAGGAGTGGTGGACTGGTGGAGGATGTGGACAGTGAAGAGGGGACATGTGTAGGAAGGAAGGTAATTGAGAATGTGAATGGGTGGAGGAGGTGACATGTCGTAGAGGAGTGGTGGAATGGTGTAGTGGTGTGGAGAGTGGTGGACATGTGTGAGAAGTGTGATGGGTAGGAGTGTGACAGTCGGTAAGAGTGAATGGGGTGAAGGTGGACTTGGAGAGGAATGGTGGATGGTGAGGAGATGGTGACGTGGTGAAGAAGTGACATGGGGGGTGTGACATGGTAGAGAGGGCATGCGTAGGAGGAGTGTGGATGGGTAGGAGTGAATGGGAGAAGTGTGGATGTAGAGGATGTGAATGTGGTAGGGTGAAGGGGTGAAGTGGTGAATCGTAGAATGGTGACTGTAGGAATGGGCATGTCGGTGGAAGTGGGGCATGGTCGTAGAGTGTGACAGTCGTAGGAAGTGGTGAATGTGTAGGTGGAATGGTGGATGCGTTAAGAGTGGGAATGCGAAGTGGATGGGTAGGAGGAAGGGACATGGTAGA
>CM065744.1:6595737-6598237 GCA_033310375.1 Conus canariensis | reverse complement strand
GAAAGATGCAACTGGAACAACTCTTTGTAAACATTGCCTGAGGTTGCGCTGCATTGACGCGTAGATCGCTAACGCCCCCCCCCCCCCCCCCCCCAAGCCTCGCGCGCACACACACACACACACACACACAAAAGCGCTTTCACAAATCATATGTTGTCAATTTAATTTTGGTGAAAGGTTATGAGGTGTGTGTGTGCGCGCGCACACACAAGGGAAATGATATTAATGGAAATCTATTGTAGTTAATGTTAACACATTTTCTATAAAATGAAAGTATTTGATGCCAGATTCTGCCCTGGAAACAAAACAAAACAAAACAAAACAAAAAAAACAACAACAAAAATCGCACACAAGACGTCCAAATTCTCCAATATTTGAGCTCGACTCGCCATCCTTTTCCAAACTTTTTTTTTCTCTTTTTTATTTTTTTTGAACATCTTTATTGATTGAATTAAATTTACTCCCCCCCCCCCCCCCCCCCCGCCCCCCTTCTTCCTCACGCCGCCAACCCGCACCACAGTTCGTTTCTATTGATTGAATCAATTTTTCTTCGTTCCCCCCCCCCCCCCCCCCGCACCCCTCCTCCCCCCCTTTCACCACCCCCGCACACACACCCACACACATCCTATTCACGGTCTCGCTTGTCTCCCCCTTACGCAGTGCCAATGAGTGACCACATCTCTCTCTGCACTATAATGCTACTTTTACCTCCTCCCCCTCCCCTTCCCCCCACCCCCGGTACCCCCTCTCCCCCTCCTTATTTTTTTTTTTTTAACCCTGACCGACTTCTGCTCTGCCAACTATCCCTTTACCCACCCACCCCCCCACTCCCGGTCTTTCCCCTCTCTCTCCCCTTTCTACCTCCACCTCCCCCCCCCCCCCCCCCCCCCAAAAAAAAAAGCCTTAGTACACACCCACAACGCCCACCCACCTCTAGTCCTGCCTACTTCCTGAGCTCTCCATCACCCCCCCCCCCCCCCCTCCTTCTCACTCCGTCACACAGGCTGTTGTCCACAACCTTCAGGAGCCACAGGTGGGGGTGTTGACATCATTGGGGAGGGGAGGGGGGGGGGGAAATACCTCTAGAACTGAAACGAGGAGAGGGGGGTGGGGTTGGTAGTGTTAAATCGGTAGGAGTGATAACAACGGGCAAGATCACGAACTCGCCAACTCTTCCCCACCCCCATCTATCCGCCTGTCTGTCTGTCTTTTTCTGTGCCCCCCGCCCCCGCCCCCCCCCCCATACCCCCATCTCTCTCTCTCTCTCTCTGCGTGTGTGTGTGTGTGTGCATGTGTGTAGCAGGCGCGCGAGAAAATCATGTCTCTATGCTCAACTTAACCCAGAATGGCACCCAATTTGAGCTGAGCTGCAATCTGAGAACAATGAGAGCGAGAACCAACATCATCTTCTTTTCCCTCACGTTCCCACCCCCTAGGTTGCCCCTCGCTGTAGACGACTCCTCGCTAGCTGGCCACGACCTTCTGTCCACGACGACCACCTGGGATTGCCCTTCTCTGTAGACGACTCCTCGCAAGCTGGCCACGACCTTCTGTCCACGACGGCCACCTGGGATTGCTCTTCTCTGTAGACGACTCCTCGCAAGCTGGCCACGACCTTCTGTCCACGACGGCCACCTGGGATTGCCCTTCTCTGTAGACGACTCCTCGCAAGCTGGCCACGACCTTCTGTCCACGACGGCCACCTGGGATTGCCCTTCGCTGTAGACGACTCCTCGCTAGCTGGCCACGACCTTCTGTCCACGACGGCCACCTGGGATTGCCCTTCTCTGTAGACGACTCCTCGCAAGCTGGCCACGACCTTCTGTCCACGACGGCCACCTGGATTGCCCTTCGCTGTAGACGACTCCTCGCAAGCTGGCCACGACCTTCTGTCCACGACGACCACCTGGGATTGCCCTTCTCTGTAGACGACTCCTCGCAAGCTGGCCACGACCTTCTGTCCACGACGGCCACCTGGGATTGCCCTTCGCTGTAGACGACTCCTCGCTAGCTGGCCACGACCTTCTGTCCACGACGGCCACCTGGGATTGCCCTTCTCTGTAGACGACTCCTCGCAAGCTGGCCACGACCTTCTGTCCACGACGGCCACCTGGGATTGCCCTTCGCTGTAGACGACTCCTCGCTAGCTGGCCACGACCTTCTGTCCACGACGGCCACCTGGGATTGCCCTTCGCTGTAGACGACTCCTCGCTAGCTGGCCACGACCTTCTGTCCACGACGGCCACCTGGGATTGCCCTTCTCTGTAGACGACTCCTCGCTAGCTGGCCACGACCTTCTGTCCACGACGGCCACCTGGGATGGCCCTTCCAGCCAGAGGACCTGAGGAGCAGGTTATTTCAGTTCCAGCCTGACCAGTTGTCCTGGCAGCGCATGCTCTGCAACCCGCACAAGAACATCCAACACTTTGTTGACCAACCACAACGTGCCTCAGATATCGTGATGTGGCAGACGGGGAAAAAGACCTGCTGTCCACAGTGA
>CM065744.1:6585737-6590737 GCA_033310375.1 Conus canariensis | reverse complement strand
CGCTTCATTCAGTCGTTTCCCGTGTCATCCAGTCAATATCGTTCAATATCGTTCACTCACTACGGCCTACACTGCCTTGGATTGCGTTGTTCATCCCATCCAACGGCCCCACACCCTGACTACAGCCTACACTGCCATGGGATTGTGTTGGTTCATCCCACCCAACGCCCCCACACCCTGACTCTCCACACAGTCAGTCGGTCACCAACCATACACCAGCAGCGCTAACCTGCCTTCACTTTCTGCCCGGCATGTTCTGTTCGCTCAATAGACACCCCACCCAATAGACACCCCACCCACCCCACCCCTCCCCACCCCCAAAAGCCCAACAGACCGACTGTTCACGGCGTCCAAGCATGACTTAAAAGTCACATTATTAAAAAAACAAACAAACAAATAACAAACGCACTTAAACATAGAGGAAAAACTCAGCTCCGATCACCGGCGTTCGCTGATGATTATTGCTAATGAAAGAAAAGGTATGCATGTGTGTAGGCACACAGACATCACCGCGGACACACACACACACACACACACACACACACACACACACTCACGCGCACACACACACACACACTCACGCGCACACACACACACGCACACACACACACACACACTCACGCGCACGCACAAGCACACACACACACACACACACACACACACACACACACACACACACACTTCTCCCATCTCTTGCATCACCCAGCACGCTGCCTCTTGCATCATATGACAAGGCTCCACAGTCCATCAGCAGTGAGCAGGAAGGGAAGGGGAAATGGGCAGAGGAGGGGGGGGGGGGGGGGTGGGCCGCTGCCTGGAGAAATGGAAGAGAGGGGTCGGAAGAGGACTGAGGGGGGGGGGGGGGGGGGGGGGGGGGGAGGCAAGCTGGCGATGAAGGAGATTTGAGGGAAGAACACAGGGCACACACACACACACACACACACACAGAACGAGGCTGGCGTTACGCTACAGAATGGAATAGTGCGCTGCAATTCCATCGACTTGGGAGGTTACAGCGTAAACAGAAAGAAAAAAAAACATCATAGCAAAGGGTTGAGAGCAGGGTGTGAGGAAGAAAGGGGGTGTGTGTGTGGGGGGGGGGGGGGGGGGGGGGGGGGGTGAGGGGATGTGTTTTGTAGAAACAGATTTTCGGATCAATGGTCGTGCTTGCTTAAAGTTCATGACTCCTAATAGCAAGGTCTCTCAGGAGTCACTTGGGCATTAAGAGGATGTGTGTGTGTGTGTGTGTGTCTGTGTCTGTGAGAGAGAGAGAGAAGGGTAAGGGGCTAGAGTGAGAGAGACGCCGGGTTGAGAAGAGTTCACCCGTACAACTCGTGTCATCGTCGTTCTTTTGTGTCCGCCGCAGTTCCCCTTCCGGCACCCACCGCCTCTACACACACACACAGAGCCACACACACACAGAGCCACACCCACATACAAACCCGTACACACACACAGAACAACACGCACACCCACATACACACACGCGCGCGCGCGCGCACACAGCCACACACACACACACGCGCGCACACACACGCACACAGCCACACACACACAGCCACACACACACACACGCGCGCACACACACGCAGACAGCCACACACACACACACACACAGCCACACACACACACACACACGCGCACACACAACGCAGACAGCCACACACACACACACACACAGCCACACACACAACACACGCGCGCACACACACGCAGACAGCCACACACACACACGCACACAGCCACACACACACACACACGCGCACACACACACGCACACAGCCACACACACAGCCACACACACACACGGACAAACGCACTAAACAGTGACATGTACTGTGGTCCCGTTTCCACCCACCCCACCGACACCCCCGCCCTCCCCGCCAAATCCCCCTCCACCCCTCTGTGTGTGTGGCAGCGGTATTCATATCGGCACGAGCGGGCGCGCTGTCAAGTAGGCGCGCACGAGAGGTCGTAGGTCACGCCACTGTCTGCACTTGAGCATGCATGCCCCCCCCCCCCCACCCCCCACCCCTCTCTCTCTCTCTCTCAACTACCAACGAATGCACGTACACAAAACGAACAACTTCCTTCAAGACCAAATCGGCCTAAATTAGGATAAGACAAGCAGCTGACAAACAATTTGTTACTATCTTTTATTTTATCCATTTATTTATTTATTTATATATGTCTCTTGCTTACATTCTTATTAGTCATGTAACGTGTTTCTGATAGGTTTAGATATCGCCCCCCCCCCCCCCCCCCCCCAACCCCACTTGTTTCAAATTTAAGTCCAATGTCGTTGAAACAGGTTAAGATAACGGTTTCGTCCCCCCCCCCCCCCCCCCCCCCCCCCTAAAAATACTTCAAATGTTCAAATACGTTTGGATATCGGTTCCACCCCCCCCCCCCCCCCCCCCCCCTCTTGTTTAAATCATACTTCCAATGTCGTTTAAATAGGTTTAGATATCGTTTACACCACCGCCTTATGAGAAGCGGAGGCCTTAATGAACAAAGCATCAGTGTTTCTGTGTCTTTTCCACCTGGTCACTCTCTCTAATTACCTGCTCTCTCTCTCTCTCTCTCTCTCTCTCTCTCTCTCTCTTCAGCTGTATAGGCCTAGGGTCTAACAACACCCCCCCCCCCCTCTCTCTCTTCGCTCTCTCTCTCACTGTATAGCCAAGGCCTAACAACCTAGCACCCCCCCCCCTCCCCTCGCTCGCTCTCTCTCTTCAGCTGTATAGGCCTCGGGCCTAACAAACCTCTCTCCTCCGGTCAAGATGCACTGCGTGGAAAAGAAACACACACACACCACCAGCACAGGTGGCGTGCACTGGTCGGACATCCAGCAGCGCCGCCGACGTAGTGCCTTGCGTGCATACCTTCTAAAACCTGCTGCTGTGCCATGGAAACCAGGTTGACTGGGTCGTTAGGAATCCGCACACTGCACAAGGGGGAATTACTAGGGTCTTCTCACCACTACCAAGTACTCAGGAAGCGGACTGGAATCCGCACACTGCACAGGGAATTACTACGGTCTTCTCCACCACTACCAAGTACCCATGGAAGCGTACTGGAATCCGCACACTGCACAGGGGAATTACTACGGTCTTCTCCACCACTACCAAGTACTCAGGAAGCGGACTGGAATCCGCACACTGCACAGGGGGAATTACTACGGTCTTCTCCACCACTACCAAGTACTCAGGAAGCGGACTGGAATCCGCACACTGCACAGGGGAATTACTACGGTCTTCTCCACCACTACCAAGTACCCAGGAAGCGGACAGAATGAAGCGACTCGGGTTCACCGACATACACACTCCCTGATGAAATACAGAAGATCAAGTCTGGAAAATGCTCCTCATCTCCGGTCCCCCCCCCCCCCCCCCCTCCTGCATTTCAAATCCTAATGGTAGATCCAAAATGGGGGAAACTGCGATGTTAAAGACCTTGAGGTCACTGGAAATCCCCTCTGTTTATGGTCAGCTATCCCTCCCCCTCCTCCCCTCCCCTTTCTAATTCTCTCCCTTCCTGCAAGTCATCTCTCAAGCTACACTTTTCATCGACTCCTCATAGCCTCCAGCTTTCTCTTTGTCCTATGTGTGGTGTGTCTGTGATAACGACATCATATCACTGACAGTCGCTTTCTCTTTGTCCTGTGTGTGGTGTGTGTCTGTGATAACGACATCATATCACTGACAGTCGCTTTCTCTTTGTCCTATGTGTGGTGTGTCTGTGATAACGACATCATATCACTGACAGTCGCTTTCTCTTTGTCCTGTGTGTGGTGTGTCTGTGATAACGACATCATATCACTGACAGTCGCTTTCTCTTTGTCCTATGTGTGGTGTGTGTCTGTGATAACGACATCATATCACTGACAGTCGCTTTCTCTTTGTCCTATGTGTGGTGTGTCTGTGATAACGACATCATATCACTGACAGTCGCTTTCTCTTTGTCCTACGTGTGGTGTGTCTGTGAGCGCGCGAATCACCCCTCTGTGTGTGTGTGTGTGTGAAAATGAGAGACAGAGATACAGAGAGAGACGGAGACAGAGACAGAGAGACAAGAGAGCGAGTGCTGCGACCCTTGTAAGCGCTCAGGGCTATTTTTAGATTAAGCACCATAAACATCCCTTCATTATTATTATTATTATTATCATCATTATAAATTGTAGATGAACAGATCATATCAATGAACGGACCTATAGGTCGGACGGGGGACCGCACACATCGCTTTAACCTGACCCCAGTGCAAAAAGCTTATTTCATTGGATTTCATCTCATTTTATTTTCTTTCTTTCTGTGAGCTGATAAAATATCACCACGCTGAGAGAGAGAGAGAGAGAGAGAGAGAGAGAGAGAGAGAGAGACAAGAGAGCGAGTGCTGCGAACCTTGTAAGCGCTCAGGGCTATTTTTAGATTAAGCGCCATAAACATCCCCTCCCCCCCCCCCCTTTTTTTTTTTTTTTTTTTTTAAATAAATATTATAAATTCTAGATGAACAGATCATATCAATGAACGGACCTACAGGTCGGACGGGGGACCGCACACATCGCTTTAAACCTGACCCCAGTGCAAAAAGCTTATTTCATTTCGTCATTTTATTTTATTTCTTTCTGTGAGCTGATAAAATATCACTACGCTGAGAAGAGAGAGAGAGAGAGAGAGAGAGAGAGAGAGAGTTCTCCGTTCACAGCAGCAAAGAGGGAGGCTCACAGCATGGGGGGGGGGGGGGGGGGGGGGGGGTGATTCTATGAAACTCCTATAAACTCGCCTAAACAGACTGCAACAGGACGGGGTGGGGGTGGAGGAGGGGGAGGGACCCAAGTTTGATAATGATAATGATGAGGAGGGTGGTGGTAGCGACTGGGTCGTAGTGGTTGGTGGTGGCAAGAGTAACGAATATTCTTTTTTTTTATTTTACTCTGTGGAACTCTTCATAATTAAAGGCGGGGAAAGCACCTGCTCGCTTCTGCTTGATAACAGGCAAGCCTG
>CM065744.1:6568952-6585637 GCA_033310375.1 Conus canariensis | reverse complement strand
AAATTTTGTACATTTCCAGATTCTTGAGACAGTTTTTCTATATGATTTCACATGCCTTTCCAGTACAATTTACAGTTTCATTTTCATTTCAACAAACGGTTCCATTTGCGGAATGATGCACGTGGCTCAAAACAAAGAAAGACTGTAAAAACTCTGCGAGTGACGTGCTGAAGTTGAAAAATGCCCTGTTCTGTACATTCTTTGAGAAAAGTTTGTAAATGGTGTTTGAATAACTAACTACTATGTGAAACTTGCCAGTGTAAGACAGTTCTTCCTTCAGAGACATTCCCCCCCACAGGACATTGTTGGTTTTGGTTTTTTGAACTCCCTCTGTCCTTAATCAGAGGGTTCATGAGGTGGTTTGCCGAGACAGGAGGTTTCATTGTACCAGGATATTGCAGATGTATCTGAATAGAGCATCACACTTGAAAGTAGCTGCTGCCCTTTGGCAGTTTCTGCCTGAGGGAGGACATGTGACACAGTCGTGTGTATGGACCCATGAGTTAGGGTTTCTGGTGATCTACCTGAGGGAGACATGTGACACAGTCGTGTGTATGGACCCATGAGTAAGGGTTTTCTGGAGATCTACCTGAGGGAGGACATGGACACAGTCCGTGTGTATGGACCCATGAGTTAGGGTTTTCTGGTGATCTACCTGAGGGAGGACATGTGACACAGTCGTGTGTAATGGGACCCATGAGTTAGGGTTTTCTGTGATCTACCTGAGGAGGACATGTGACACAGTCGTGTGTATGGACCCATGAGTTAGGGTTTTCTGGTGATCTACCTGAGGGAGGACATGTGACACAGTCGTGTGTATGGACCCATGAGTTAGGTTTTCTGGTGATCTACCTGAGGGAGGACATGTGACACAGTCGTGTGTATGGACCCATGAGTTTAGGGTTTTCTGGTGATCTACCTGAGGGAGGACATGTGACACAGTCGTGTGTATGGACCCGTGAATGAGGGTTTTCTGGAGATCTACCTGAGGGAGGACATGTGACACAGTCGTGTGTATGGACCCATGAGTTAGGGTTTTCTGGTGATCTACCTGAGGGAGGACATTGGACACAGTCGTGTGTATGGACCCGTGAATGAGGGTTTTCTGGAGATCTACCTGAGGGAGGACATGTGACACAGTCGTGTGTATGGACCCATGAGTTAGGGTTTTTCTGGTGATCTACCTGAGGGAGGACATGTGGCACAGTCGTGTGTATGGACCCATGAGTTAGGGTTTTCTGGTGATCTACCTGAGGGAGGACATGTGACACAGTCGTGTGTATGGACCCATGAGTTAGGGTTTTCTGGAGATCTACCTGAGGGAGGACATTGACACAGTCGTGTGTATGGACCCGTGAATGAGGGTTTTCTGGAGATCTACCTGAGGGAGGACATGTGACACAGTCGTGTGTATGGACCCATGAGTTAGGGTTTTCTGGAGATCTACCTGAGGAGGACATGTGACACAGTCGTGTGTATGGACCCATGAGTTAGGGTTTTCTGGTGGACTGTTTGGAGACTTTGTCCAAAATCAAATATCTTTCAGTGTTCCCCTCCCCTTCTTCTTCTTCTTCTTCTTCACCCTCATTCCTTCTAAGTGCTGCAGCTGAAAGTGATGTGAACAAGTGGGACATTGGTTATATGTGAGACTTCTTTTTAGTGCTGAAAATGTTAGGTTTGTTCTGAATTGGGGGGTCTCCATTCCTCAGATTTCAGTGTATGTGTACAAACACACCTCTTGTGGGTTGGTCTCTTCCAGGAGGTCTCCATTCCTCAGATGTCAGTGTATGTGTACAAACACACGGTCTTGTGGGTTGGTCTCTTCCAGGAGGTCTCCATTCCTCAGATTTCAGTGTATGTGTACAAACACATGCTCTTGTGGGTTGGTCTCTTCCAGGAGGTCTCCATTCCTCAGATGTCAGTGTATGTGTACAAACACACGTCTTGTGGGTTGGTCTCTTCCAGGAGGTCTCCATTCCTCAGATGTCAGTGTATGTGTACAAACACACGGTCTTGTGGGTTGGTCTCTTCCAGGGGGTCTCCATTCCTCAATGTCAATGTATGTGTACAAACACACCTCTTGTGGGTTGGTCTCTTCCAGGGGGTCTCCATTCCTCAGATGTCAGTGTATGTGTACAAACACACGGTCTTGTGGGTTGGTCTCTTCCAGGAGGTCTCCATTCCTCAGATTTCAGTGTATGTGTACAAACACACGGTCTTGTGGTTGGTCTCTTCCAGGAGGTCTCCATTCCTCAGATGTCAGTGTATGTGTACAAACACACGTCTTGTGGGTTGGTCTCTTCCAGGAGGTCTCCATTCCTCAGATGTCAGTGTATGTGTACAAACACACGGTCTTGTGGGTTGGTCTCTTCCAGGAGGTCTCCATTCCTCAGATGTCAGTGTATGTGTACAAACACACCTCTTGTGGGTTGGTCTCTTCCAGGGGGTCTCCATTCCTCAGATGTCAGTGTATGTGTACAAACACACGGTCTTGTGGGTTGGTCTCTTCCAGGGGGTCTCCATTCCTCAGATGTCAGTGTATGTGTACAAACACACCTCTTGTGGGTTGGTCTCTTCCAGGAGGTCTCCATTCCTCAGATGTCAGTGTATGTGTACAAACACACGGTCTTGTGGGTTGGTCTCTTCCAGGGGGTCTCCATTCCTCAGATGTCAGTGTATGTGTACAAACACACGGTCTTGTGGGTTGGGTCTCTTCCAGGGGGTCTCCATTCCTCAGATGTCAGTGTATGTGTACAAACACAGGGTCTTGTGGGTTGGTCTCTTTCAATCTGTCTGTTCCACTCTCTTGTCAAACTTGCTATTAATCAGCGGTTATTTTTAGTAGGTTATTGTAGTTATGTCATTTTTTTCTTTTTCTTTTATGTGAGTATTCTGTGTGCTGAATGTATGTTGTCTGATTTGTCTAAAAAAAAAAAAAAAAAAAAAAAAAAGCAACCTGTGCTTTGCCATTAGTGTAGATCTCTGTGTGAAGTTTGATTTGAAAGCATTACTTTGGCATCCAAGTGGAATCCACATTATATGAGCTCACTCCATTGTGAAATTCTTTTGATTTGGGTATGTCTGATCTGTGAATTCTTTCTTTTGAACTTTTTTTCCCGTAAATTAAGTAATTTTAGAAAATTCTCCCCCCCCCCCCCCCCCCCCCCCCCCCCCCCCAAGATCTCTTTTATAGATTCTCTTTAGATGTAAATGATTAACAAGTATAGGAACTGTTTCTTCCAAGCTCCATGTCTAGAAAAAAAAGTTTAAAGCATATATTGCTGGAAGCCGGTGCTGTTTGCGGCACCAAAATTCGTTTGGCATGCAAATCAAATGGTTGTCCCCATTTGGAATAAATGCAGATTTGTTTATGCACTTTTCTTCTGCTGTTGCTGTGACTGCATTGTCAGGTTAGGGTATGTGGGCAAGCTTGCTTTGTTTTGTTTTGTTTTTTGACAGGAGTTGGGGTGTTGAGGGTGGGGTTGGGGGGAGAGGAGGGGGTAGTTCTGTGTTCTGTATGGCTTTAGTCTGCATGTTTGTTAATTGAATGGGTGCCGGCATTGGTCTGGAGTTGTGTGCTTTTGATTTTTTCAGTATGGGAGCAAGAGTTATTTTACATACTTGTTTATTTAATGTTTACTTCTTTCCATCGCAAATTTAAAAAAAAGTAATTATTATGACTCCGACGAACAACGCCCATCTTGCGCCAGATTTGACCAAGATAAGTGATTGCTTGCTCTTCATTTCCGTAGTCTTAAGCGTTGTTTATCTTGCCTGAAGAAGACCCAAGAGGTCGAAATGTGTTGTGTTTTGTCTTGTGATTCGTTTGTCTACGTTGTTTGGTGGAGTCATGATAATTACTTTTAAAATTTGTTTAGATCTCTGCCTGCAGTCACCACACTTTGCAACTGCCGTCTTTCCATCTCACTTTATGGTTCCTCTCCAGACACATACACTGCATTTTTTTGTGTAAAAATGTGAATGTTTTGCTGAGGTACTGTGCATAGTCTGACCCTGAGCAGATCATATTGATGCTGAGAGGAGCAGTTGAACAAGTTCAAGTCGCTGAATTGCTCACAGTTGATGCTGATGATCTCTAGGCTGACCCTGAGCAGATCATATTGATGCTGAGAGGAGTAGTTGAACAAGTTCAAGTCGCTGAATTGCTCACAGTTGATGCTGATGATCTCTAGGCTGACGCTGAGCAGATCATATTGATGCTGAGAGGAGTAGTTGAACAAGTTCAAGTCGCTGAATTGCTCACAGTTGATGCTGATGATCTCTAGGCTGACGCTGAGCAGATCATATTGATGCTGAGAGGAGTAGTTGAACAAGTTCAAGTCGCTGAATTGCTCACAGTTGATGCAGACGATCTTTTCTTCCTATATTGCCTACTTAGGAATTATTGATGCAGACGATCTTTTCTTCCTATATTGCCTACTTAGGAATTATTGATGCAGACGATCTTTTCTTACTATATTGCCTACTTAGGAATTTCTTTGTATTATTGTTCTGTGTTGGCAGTGCTACATGTTCATGTGTGCGCATATATACAAGTGAATTTTTCTCCTTTAGTGGTTTACAGTCAGTGGTTTTGTATGTCTGACATTGCACAGAAGTGAAATAAAACCCCAGATTGAAATTAAGCCGACTATAATTATAGGCCCACATGATAATTATGGGTCTTCTTGAGAATGTGGTATGTGTATACCAGGAAGAAAAATGGAGAAACTGTGAAAAAAAATGTTTTTTTTTTAATGGGAACAAGGTGGGCAGATTTACCTGACTCTTATCTCATAACAGATTATTGTATAGATGTGAATTTATTTGCGTATAACTATAAGCCATTTAGCCATTATCACCAAAGAAAGCAGAACTGTGTTTGGACCTGCTGGTTTTTTTTTTTTTTTTTTTTTTTTTTTTTTTCAATGATTGTGAATGAAATAGGTGTTACGGTTTAACTCATTTTAAAGACATTCTCATAATATTGTATATTTCAGTAGCAAAATGAAAAATGAATGAGGCGATGACACAGCAACAGAGCTGGCAGGTTAACAAGCTGACCGGACAGCATGATTTGAGGCAAACTGGAAAACAACTGTGCCTGTTCTGCCTGCTCGTATGTTCAAGAGCTCTGTAATCACCATCATGAGTAACAAGTGAAAATGATGAAAAGTCGACAGCCACTTCAGGTTGAAGGAATTCTCAGAGAAAAACGAGTCCGTTCAGACAACACAATTGTTGTTTTTTTTTGAGTCGTCTGAGGGACTTTTCAGTTTTGAAGTTCACTGGCACACCTGCATGTGTGCTGGCCGAGGGTGAGCAAGCGACTGAATGTGACCATCTCAGGAAAAGCTACGTTGTGTGGTACCTGGTGTGAAATGGATACCACTACCAGTATCTTGCTGACGTAGATGTATGTACATACATATGTGTAGAAGCTTGTGAAAGTCCAGAATTTGCATCTCCTTGACTGTGAACTTTTGAGAATGAGGTGGGAAGAGGGCATTTTCGTAGCAAGGGGAGAAGTTAATGCAGAAGTAGTCAGAAGAAAAAATTTGTTCCTGTGTTAAATGCAAGTGTGTGTCTTATTAATAGGAAGTGTACTAGTTTCCATATATGTGGATCCCTGTCTGAATGTTGTTGTTTAACGTCTGTTTACTAAAGTGATATTAGACGGTGGGAAAGGATGGGGGAGAAGGGAAGGGATAGAGAGAGTGGGAAGGAGACGACTGCATGTAAAAGTTGATATGAACGTACCTGTGTTTGTTGGTGCTTGCATGAGTGTGTACAAGTGTTTAAAGTATGATTATTGCATGGGAAAATGGGTAAGAATATTGGATAATTATCTGACAATGAGCAAGGCTACGAACGTATGAAAATCAATGAGAATCAACCCAATATGAAAGAACAATAACACATTAATCCTTAAACATCGAATTAACATATAACACACTAAGAAAGCAACAGCCAATACATGCATATGTCAAAAAATATATATAATTATATAATGTGTGTGTGTGTGTGTGTGTGTGTGTGTGTGTGTGTGTGTGTGTGTGCAATAGCAGATGTATGTGTAGTGTGTGTGTGTGTGTGTGTGTGTGTGTGTGTGTGTGTGTGCATGCATGAACATGCGTGTGCGTGCGTGCGTTCGTTTGTGCTTGCATCCGTGTTTGCGTATGTATGTGTATACATGTGTGTGTGTGTGTGTGTGAGAGTGTGTGAGAGAAAGAGAATGTCCCTGTCTGATTCTCTGAATGTAGTTTACCCTGTGTACATCTTCTGTGTTACGTTTATAAAAAGTGATGTTTTAAAAGGCATGCAGAGGAAAATTTTTTTTTTATTACACATGAACTGCATGTACTTTTCATATTAACATCTTGCATTTCAAATGGATGGTTTGCTGACTGAGAAAGACAAGGAAGGGAGAACATGGTATGGGCACTGGGGGACGTTTTGGTGCTGCTCATTCTATTCAGTTCGCCCCTCTCTCCTCTGTCTGTCTGTCTGTCTGTCTGTCTGTCTCTATCTCTCTCTGTCTGTTTGTCTGTCTGTCTGTCTGTCTGTCTCTCTCTCTCTCAACAATCTTCCAGGAGTGTGGTGAACAAGGCTGCTGTGAAATGTTGAGTATCTGCGTCCATGATTTAGGTAAATGTGATGTGTGTCCCGGTTTCCTCGCCCCCCCCCCTTCCCTGAGCGTGCCCATTATGTTAATTCAGCAAAGCCACAGTTTACCAAATAAAATGTGTTTATTGCACACAGCATGGAGATACCAGATTTCAGTAGCATTTCAGTCAGGAGGTGAACTGCAAACTGTTGTTGATTTAAAGGCAAGGGCTGTGGAGGGGAAATAACTCTGATTCATTGAAATTCCCCCCCCCCCCCCCCCCCCCCCCCCTTGGATGTTGATAAACAACAAAGAATGATTTGACCACTTCATTGTCCTGAGCCAGTCAGAAACAGTGTTGATTAAGAACACGATGCAGGTTATGTAAAGTCAATTCCAGGTTTTTGTTCGCTGGTTAAGAGTGGGGGGTAGGAGGGTTACAGGAGAGAGAGAAGTCAGTGGGGTTTGACTTTGAGGCCCCAGCCTAAAAAACAAACAAATAAACAAAAAAACCCAAAGAAAATGGAAGAAAGTCATTGGAAGTTTGGTGACTATTTCCCCCCTTTCTAAAAAACAAAACCCCCACAAAAATGGACCCCCCCCCCTCCCCAAATTATTATTATTATTATTATTTTTCAGTGAACATAAGATGGGAGCTCATTCCATTTTTGTTCCGGATTATTTTAAAAAGTTGGGCAGGAAAAGCTTGGACTAGGGATGATAAAAAGAGTTTGGAAATGTATCTCAAAGAAGCATATTTTGGGGTCGTCTTTCTATGCCTAATGGAGAAGTAATTAACAGAATCCTGTGCGATGATTTGAATTGGAAGTTATGGGCAGTTTATGTTCCTGTTTTAATGATTTACAACATATATTAACTTTTTTAACCCATGTCCAGACATGTGTTTGAAATCTTCATTATTTGTTCTATGTGGCTGATATGTGTAGGGTCTTTCAAAATGTCTGTCTGTAGTGTTTCTTGTTGTGTTGTGTACTGTTCCATTTCATTTTGCTTCTGTATTTTACCCTCTTCACTGTTTTTGTAGTTCTTTGTGTGTGTGTGTGTGTGGGGGGGGAGGGGGGCGGGGGGGGGGCGCTGTGTGTGCCGGTTTTCCAGTGTGTTTGGTACAGGAATTGTGATTCAGTGATAAGTGATAAGTTAAAACCACAGCTGTGTTCAAAGGTTGAATCAAAGGTTACAAAGGGATGAGTTTGATCAGAAAGAGTGTAAAAGGATGGGTTCTGCTGATTCGGTAACATCAGCAGTAGACAACTGGAGACAGAAACCCACCACAGCCCGAGCTGCTCCTTTCCACACCTGTGGACAACAGTGTACACCAGAGGTCCCGCTAGGGACAGGCATCTTACTTACAAAACGGCAGGGTGGAGGGGGTGGGGGGGGGGGGGGGATAGAGTACGTTGGGCAAGTCGGACAGGAACTTTTGGAAGCATGAGGTGAGCGGAGTCAGGTATTAACGCTGGAAGGGGGACCAGTTGGTTGGTAGGCCAAGACAAGAGAGGATTGACCGCTTAATCCGCTTTGAACGTTTGACGTAAGCTAGCTAGCCCCTTGCTGTGGAATGTTGTTTCCTGCTTCACACCAAAGGGCTTGACTCTGTCGCCTGCCAAAGGTTGGGGAGCCTTGCAGGTAGGACGCCCCCCCCCCCCCCCCCCACTCCACCCCCAACCCCTGTTCAGACTGGAATGGCAGCACACTGCATGCATTCACACTTGGGGGGTGGGGGTGGGGAGGGGGGGAGATTGGGGCATGACACTTGTCATCGGTCCTGGTGGTGGTGGTGGTGGTGGTGTGTGCGTGTGTGCGTGGTTTTTTTTGGTCACGAAAGACAGTAGTGCACTGCAGTTTTCTTCTTTTTTTTGTTTTCAACTAAAATTTCTTTCCAGTGATGAGGAAGCAGTGAAAGTTCAGGAATAAAATTTATAACATGATCTAAAGATTATTCACTGTAACCTGGTCCCTTTCCAGGTAATTCTGAGGGGTCCTGGTAAATACGAAACATTTATCACAGACTAGTCACCACCCTTGTCCTTCTTCCTGCGCCCCCCCCCCCCCCCCCCCCCCCCCCCCCATCCAAAGAAAAAAAAAGTAAAAAACAAAAACAAAAACAAAAAACACCAGTAAAGCAACAACAGCAGCAGCAGTCAGTCTGATGTTTTATGTGCCACTGTACTGATGGAAAGTCTTGGCACTGTGAGGGTCAGGGTCTTCATTGATGTTGGTGTGTGTTACGCATCCAGGCAACAACAACCAGCCAGACCCAGGGCGTGTTCAGTGTAACACCTGATGGGATAACCTGGTGTGGACAAAGTCAGAGCGTGTTAAGTGTAACACCCGATGGGATTACCTGGTGTGGACAGCCAGGGCGTGTTAAATGTAACACCCGATGGGATTACCTGGTGTGAACAAAGTGGCAGCCTGTGTATGTAGCTATCACTGGACGTTTAAGTTACATAGAAATTGTGAGGCACTGGTCTGGTCAGCTGTGGGATGGTTGGATGGCTGTACTACGTATGAGATGAACGCTTGTGACAGTATGAGATGAATGCTTGTGACAGTATGAGATGAACGCTTGTGACAATGACCGCTTGTGACAGTATGAGATGAACGCTTGTGACAATGACCGCTTGTGACAGTATGAGATGAACGCTTGTGACCGTTCTTAACTGGGTGCTAATAACATGTGTGCATGTGCGCGCGCACACACACACACACACACACACACACACACACACACATGACTAAACGCTCACCCACCTCCTCCCCCCCCCTGTCCGCCCGTCAGACAGTTGTGTTTTTGGGTCACCCCATGAGAGAAGTAACATGGAATTTGAAAGGAACCCCCCACCCCTTTCTCCAAGCCATGAGGACTTTATACACAGGAAGGGAGGGAAGGATAAGGGGGTGGAACAACCTGTCCTTTCCCCTCTCACTCCCTTTCCCACCCCCCACCCAACCCGTCCAGGACGTTTAAAATCTGAGCACTCTTGAAACCATGGTACTCCCCCCATCTCCCTCCCCATGTACTACACTCTGCCAGCCTTGTACATGGCCGTGGAGAGAGGAGGTCGCTCGCTTTTGCTTGTGGGGTTGCGGGTTGGGAGCTTGCACACGCAGAGAGAGAGAGAGAGAGAGAGAGACTGGGGCTGGCCACGAGTTGCTGCTTGCCACTGGTCAGTTAGTAGGTGGGTTGGCAGTGGGCCAACGGTACAAAGATGCTGGGGTCAATGCCTGCTTGCCCTCATCGCCCTCCGCGCTGCTTTCTCCTGACCCCCCCCCCCCCCCCCCCAACCCTGTTCCTTCCCAACTTGGCCTCCTCACCTCTTCCTCTCCACCTCTCCCCTTCCCCTTACACAGCCATCCATGGCTTCGTATTCTATCAATGGTGTGTGTGTGTGTGTGTGTGTGTGTGTGTGTGTGTGTGTGTGTGTTTCAGTAGTGGTCCATTTTCCCTCCTCCACAGTACCTAGGCTCCTTGCCCGCCTGGCACTGACTGACGTAGTGTAGTGAGTGAGTGAACCCCCTGGGCTGCTCAGAGAGAGAGAGAGAGAGAGAGAAGGGTAGATGGAGAGGTGGATGAGTGGAGAGAGAGAGAGAGGTGGATGAGTGGAGAGAGGTGGATGAGTGGGGGGAGAGAGAGGTGGATGAGTGGCGCGAGAGAGAGGTGGATGAGTGGAGAGAGAGAGAGAGAGAGGTGGATGAGTGGAGAGAGAGAGAGAGAGAGAGAGGTGGATGAGTGGAGAGAGAGAGGTGGATGAGTGGAGAGAGAGAGAGAGAGGTGGATGAGGGAGAGAGAGAGAGAGAGAGAGAGAGAGAGGTGGATGAGTGGAGAGAGAGGGAGAGAGAGAGAGGTGGATGAGTGGAGAGAGAGAGGGAGGTGGATGAGTGGAGAGAGAGAGGTGGATGAGTGGAGAGAGAGAGAGGGAGGGAGGCGGATGAAGAGAGAGAGGAAGGTGGATGAGTGGAGAGAGAGGGAGGTGGATGAGTGGAGAGAGAGAGAGAGGTGGATGAGTGGAGAGAGAGAGGGAGGTGGATGAGTGGGGAGAGAGAGAGAGAGAGGTGGGTGAGTGGAGAGAGAGAGGGAGGTGGATGAATGGGGAGAGAGAGAGAGAGAGGTGGATGAGTGGAGAGAGAGGGAGGTGGATGAGTGGGGAGAGAGAGAGAGGTGGGTGAGTGGAGAGAGAGGGAGGTGGATGAGTGGAGAGAGAGGGAGGTGGATGAGTGGAGAGAGGGAGGTGGATGAGTGGAGAGAGAGGGAGGTGGATGAGTGGAGAGAGAGGGAGGTGGATGAGTGGAGAGAGAGAGGGAGGTGGATGAGTGGAGAGAGAGAGGGAGGTGGATGAGTGGAGAGAGAGGGAGGTGGATGAGTGGAGAGAGAGGGAGGTGGATGAGTGGAGAGAGAGAGAGGTGGATGAGTGGAGAGAGAGAGGGAGGTGGATGAGTGGGAGAGAGAGAGAGGGAGGTGGGTGAGTGGAGAGAGAGGGAGGTGGATGAGTGGAGAGAGGGAGGTGGATGAGTGGAGAGAGAGGAGGTGGATGAGTGGAGAGAGAGAGGTGGATGAGTGGGGAGAGAGAGAGAGGTGGATGAGTGGAGAGAGAGAGAGGTGGATGAGTGGAGAGAGAGAGGTGGATGAGTGGAGAGAGAGAGAGAGAGAGAGAGGTGGATGAGTGGAGAGAGAGGGAGGTGGATGAGTGGAGAGAGAGAGAGAGGTGGATGTGTGGAGAGAGAGGGAGGTGGATGAGTGGAGAGAGAGAGGTGGATGAGTGGGAGAGAGAGAGAGATGAGAGAGAGGGTGATGAGTGGAGAGAGAGGGAGGTGGATGAGGGAGAGAGAGAGAGGGTGGATGGTGGAGAGAGAGGGAGGTGGATGAGTGGAGAGAGAGAGAGGTGGATGAGTGGAGAGAGATGGAGGTGGATGAGTGGAGAGAGAGGGAGGTGGATGAGTGGAGAGAGAGGGAGGTGGATGAGTGGAGAGAGAGAGAGGTGGATGTGTGGAGAGATAGGTGGATGAGTGGAGAGAGAGGGAGGTGGATGAGTGGAGAGAGAGGGAGGTGCATGAGTGGAGAGAAAGAGAGGTGCATGAGTGGAGAGAGAGAGCTCTAGAGGTGGATGAGTGGAGAGAGAGAGAGAGAGAGAGAGAGAGGTGGATAAGTGGGGAGAGAGAGATGAATGAGTGGAGAGAGAAAGAGAGAATGAAAGGAAGAAAGAAAGAGACAGGTGGATGAGTGGAGAGAGAGAGAGAGAGAGGTGGATGAGTGGAGAGAGAAAGAGAAAGAAAGAAGGAGAAGGATGAGTGGAGGAGAGAGAGAGAGAGAGAGAGAGAGAGAGATGGATGAGTGGAGGGAGAAAGAGCAGGCGGCAGGCAGACCTGCCCTCCCCAAGCTCACTCACCCCTGACCCTTCCCTCCGTCCCTCGCCCTCTTCACCCTCCACCTCCGCCTAAGCCAAAAAACATCCACAGGCCAGTAGTCTTGCTCTCTCTCTCTAAGGGTTGGGTTGGCCTGAGTGGATGGATATTTGCTTCCCTGTGGTGTTGAGAGGCTGGATGTCATCAGAGTCCCGAACATTTTAAAGCGACTTAGGACTGAAGGTAGTGAACAACAATAGTACGGACGAATTTGTTGTCATCGGCTCACACACACACACACACACACACCACACACACACACACACACACACACACACACTCGCACACACACACACACACACACACACACACACACACACACACACACACACACACACACACACATTTGTCTAATATCACTTTAAGTGAACAGACGTTAAATTGAAGAACTAACACAACACACACACACACACACACACACACACACACACACACGCGCGCGCGCGCGCGCGCGCGCCACACACACACACACACACACACACACACACACACACACACACACACCCTTCCCTGCTCACTCCGTGATGCGCAGTTTCTGATTTTATTCTATTTATGTTATTTTGGGTGGGTGGGGGGTGGGAAGGTAGGGGAGGATAGGGTTAGGTGGCTAGAGATGGCAAGTTTTAGATATTATTTAAAAGAAAGTAATTAGCAGTCAACCTGTATGGTTTTGCACACACACACACACACACACACACACACACACACACACACACACACACACACACACACACACACCACTCATCAAACCACTTACCCACCATGTGTGCCGCGCGTGCTTTGTTAATTCATTTGTGACAGACGTTTTGAAAGAGAACACACACACACCACCACACACACACACCACACACACAGCAGCGCCCCGCCGCCCGCCCCCACCACACACCACACACCACACACCACACACACATCAACAGCTTCCTCTCACAGTTGATAGCGCAGTTTGACTGGATTTTATGGTTATGTTATTTTGGGGGGGGGGGGGGATGGAAGGGTAGTGGATGGGTTAGGTGCTAAGATGGCATTAGATTTAAAAATATTCAGTCACCTTTAGTTTTGCCCACACACACACACACACACACACACACACACACACACACCACCATTTCCGGTTTTGACACGTCACCTGGTTGGTGTGTGTGTGTGTGGTGTGTTGTGCGTGCGGGCTGGTGTTGTGGTGTGTGCGGTTGTGAGAGAGAGGCGCTTTTGGCCTCACACCACAACCCCTTTCACCAGCTTCCCCCCCCCTTCCCCCCTCTACTCCACAGATTCCGGTTTTACAAGTGAGAAGGGATGGAGGGGGGGGGGGGTGGGGGGGGGGGGGAGTGTGGAGGGCGGTGGGGTGGGTGTGGGGGGTGGGGGGTGGTGGCCACTCCCTACGTGGCATACTTGTGTGCTCCATGCGCCTAGCCCTCCTGAGCTTGGCGCCCACTAAGTACTACACACTACACTGCACGTCTCAACTCACCACTGACCGTATGTTCCGCTCGCCAGTAATGCAAGGGGGGTGAAAAGGAGAGGGAGAGGACGGGCGGGCTGGGGAGGAAGAGGTAGGGGGTGGGGGAATGGTCAAGTGGTCAACTGGTCGGAAGCTTCTGAATCTATGGCCGCCTGCCTTGCTTCTGTGTGTGTGTGTGTGTGTGTGTGTGTGCCTGCCTGCCTGCCTGCCTGCCTTCTGTTGGCCAGCCACCCCACAAGTGCGCGCGTGCGCCATGGTTTTGTGGAGGAGTGTCCTTGAAGGTGGATAGAGAAGGGGGGGGGGGGGGGGGTTAGAAAAGAGAGAGACGGGGAGGAAATGATAGGCAAGGTGAGTTGGAGTGGTAGGGAGGTGTGGGCGGTTGAAGTGGAGGGGGGGGGGGGGGGGGGGGGGTAGGACATCGGCGTTTACACATGCACTGATCGGACAGCGAAGGGCGCTCGTCGTTCGCACATGTATACACACTGTATGTAGGGAGTGTGAGTGTTCAGTCAAGAGAAGGCAGTTGAGAGAGGATTGTCGTGGGGACGAGGTTGTTATGAGATGTTTGTAACTCGCAGGGGCTGCATATGTTTGTTTTTTTTTCTGTAGTCTTGCAGTGTTTGTTTCCCCTTCCAAACTGAAAGCACAGCGCTGATGTTCTTGGTCAGTTGGGTGTATATTATTAACATGAATGGTAAAGAATCTTCATTTCAGTGTGTGTGTGTGTGTGTGTGTGTGTGTGCGCGCGCACGCGCGTGCACATACATGCATGTAACTCTGTTGTGTGTGTGAGAGAGAGAGAAAGAGAGGCTTGAAGTCATCCAACTAAGTGTTTAAAAGAGGAAATGTGATAGGACCATGTGTGACCCCAATTTTCACTAGATAGATAAATCATTTTAGGGTGAAGACATAAATCATTTCAGGGTCAAGACGCATCACTGACAGTGGGTGCCTTGGTTCATTAACATAACTTCAGATTATTCCACCCACTGCAGGTTTAAACCTTCCTCGGGCATTTTGTTTATTTGTTTGTTTGTTTTGTTTTTTTTTTTTTATAGTTATATAGCAAAATGTATAGGTTAAGATGAAAAAGAAAGATTGTCACTCAGTTAGGGCATAGTACAGGGAAAGCAGGATGTTGTCGTCAGTTGTGTTGGTGTGCACAGGACATCTGGAGAGAAATGCCCGACAGATAACAGTAAACCCAGACAGGTTGGTTGGGTCTTCTGCCCAGAATGCACGTCTGGAAGAGATTACAGTTTGTAGTCATCGGCTGAACAACTTCAGGAATGGTGAGAGTGAAGATGATCCACCCATGGTAGATGTCAGGAATGTGAGAGTTACCCATGGTAGATGTCAGGAATGGTGAGAGTCAAGACGATCCACCCATGGTAGATGTCAGGGATGGTGAGAGTCAAGACGAACCACCCATGGTAGATGTCAGGAATGGTAGAAGTCGCCCATGGTAGATTCAGGAATGGTGAGAGTCACCCATGTAGATGTCAGGAATGGTGAGAGTCGCCCATGGTAGATGTCAGGAATGGTGAGAGTCGCCCATGGTAGATGTCAGGAATGGTGAGAGTTCGCCCATGGTAGATGTCAGGAATGGTGAGAGTCACCCATGGTAGATGTCAGGAATGGTGAGAGTCGCCCATTGTAGATGTCAGGAATGGTGAGAGTCGCCCATGGTAGAATGTCAGGAATGGTGAGAGTCACCCATGGTAGATGTCAGGAAATGGTGAGAGTCACCCATGGTAATGTCAGGAATGGTGAGAGTCAAGACGATCCTCCCATGGTAGATGTCAGGAATGGTGAGAGTCAAGACGAACCACCCATGGTAGATGTCAGGAATGGTGAGAGTCAACCATGGTAGATGTCAGGAATGGTGAGAGTCAAGACGATCCTCCCATGGTAGATGTCAGGAATGGTGAGAGTCAAGACGAACCACCCATGTAGATGTCAGAATGGTGAGAGTCACCCATTGTAGATGTCAGGAATGGTGAGAGTCGCCCATGGTAGATGTCAGAATGGTGAGAGTCACCCATGGTAGATGTCAGGAATGGTGAGAGTGAAGACATCCACCCATGGTAGATGTCAGGAATGGTGAGAGTCAAGACGAACCACCCATGGTAATGTCAAGGAATGGTGAGAGTCGCCCATGGGTAGATGTCAGGAATGGTGAGAGTCACCCATGGTAGATGTCAGGAATGGTGAGATGTGAAGACGATCCACCCATGGTAGATGTCAGGAATGGTGAGAGGTCGCCCATGGTAGATGTCAGGAAGGTGAGAGTCGCCCATGGTAGATGTCAGGAATGTGAGAGTCGCCCATGGTAGATGTCAGGAATGGTGAGAGTCACCCATGGTAGATGTCAGGAATGGTGAGAGTCACCCATTGTAGATGTCAGGAATGGTGAGAGTCGCCCATGGTAGATGTCAGGAAATGGTGAGAGTCACCCATTGTAGATGTCAGAATAGTGAGAGTCACCCATGGTAGATGTCAGGAATGGTGAGAGTCGCCCATGGTAGATGTCAGGAATGGTGAGAGTCAAGACGATCCTCCCCATGGTAGATGTTCAGGAATGGTGAGAGTCAAGACGAACCACCCATGGTAGATGTCAGGAATGGTGAGAGTCACCCATGGTAGATGTCAGGAATGGTGAGAGTCAAGACGATCCTCCCATGGTAGATGTCAGGAATGGTGAAGTCAAGACGAACCACCCATGGTAGATGTCAGGAAATGGTGAGAGTCACCCATTGTAGATGTCAGGAATGGTGAGAGTCGCCCATGGTAGATGTCAGGAATGGTGAGAGTCACCCATGGTAAGATGTCAGGAATGGTGAGAGTGAAGACGATCCACCCATGTGTAGATGTCAGGAATGTGAGAGTCAAGACGAACCACCCATGTAGATGTCAGGAATGGTGAGAGATCGCCCATGGTAGATGTCAGGAATGGTAGAGAGTCACCCATGGTAGATGTCAGGAATGGTGAGAGTGAAGACGATCCACCCATGGTAGATGTCAGGAATGGTGAGAGTCGCCCATGGTAGATTCAGGAATGGTGAGAGTCGCCCATGGTAGATGTCAGGAATGGTGAGAGTCACCCATGGTAATGTCAGGAATGGTGAGAGTCGTCCATGGTAGGTGTCAGGAATGGGAAGGGGAAGAAAAATCCAAAACCGGAAATTAGTACGC
>CM065744.1:6531519-6568852 GCA_033310375.1 Conus canariensis | reverse complement strand
GGGTTGACTGCCAGAACCCAGTATCTCTCTTATATATATATATAATGTATATGAGATACTGGGTTCTGGCAGTCAAACCCTCGAATTTATTATAATTGATTATTATCCACACCACCTAACTTTCATTCTCCACCAAATGACCTTCATTGGTCTTCACAATTTACAAAGCTATATGTTTTTTTTGTTTGTTTTCTTTTTGGTAGCAGTATACATGCCACAGAACAGGATAATTTGTTGTTAAACAATCTCTAAACATTCAGACGCTTGTGTTACAATCTGACACCACCATCCCCCCCCCCCTCTCCCCCCACCCTACCCCCTTCACCCACTCCCAGTTTGTAAATTTGCGTTTCCCAGTCCCCCCCATGCTCCATGTGTTTCTTCAAATGAGACCCCCCTCAATACGACAGTTAGGTAAAGTGTGACAGTGGCCAATCTTTTAACTGTAATAAAAATTTGGGGAGTGGGGGGGGGGGGGGGGAAATCACTTAAGAAAATCCTCTCTTTAAATGATTTAAAGCCACAACTAGGTTTCTTCGCACACACAAAAAAGTTATGGACTTTTGCAAGTTTGTTGGCTGGGTGCTCGGTCATCTTGAGAAATCAGAACTCAGAGATACTCTGAACATGTATACACCCAGTGATTCAGATCCTTTCTTAGCATCCATTAAAACTTGTTTTAAAAGGTTTAAAGGTCAAAAGCAGAGTTGCGGAACTTTGACAGATGATGAAGATGACCTATTCAGAGTGTACAAAAATGGCCAGACCACAAAATGGATACAAATCAGGTCTGTGACCTTTCTAAGCATGTTGGGTAAAATCATGTTGCGCCTCTACGAACTGTGCACGTCATGTTGCCTAAAATAGCCATGCATGGTTGCAACAGACGTGATAATATGAACCACCGCGTCATCTGCCTTGTCAGACTGATTCAACACACCCAAGTTCAAGCATCCAAGTATTCACACACACACACGCACACACACACACACACACACACACACACACAACACACACACACAAACACACAACACACACACACAACACACACACACACACACAGCAATCCCTTTATTTCAGCACTCTTGATAAATTCGCAGCCAAATAACTACAGCGTTCTTCCGCTGACCTGAGGGCGCGGGTTTGAACCATTCTGGGGTCACACTTTCACAGGCTAAAAACTCTGTCCACACAGCTGTGAAGCAGGTACCTATTTCAGTTCAGGGAAGGCAAAGGCAGTGGAAAGAGGGGCTGGATTTCTCTTTCCATTATGCCACCTGCCTGACACAGTCCACCTTTAACAGTTCATGCTTTTATGCCTATTAGGACATGGAACTTTCACGCTAACATTACAACAAAAAATCAATCCCGCAATTTAAAGCACTATTTGCTTTAAAAAAAAAAAAAAAAAAAAGACGTAATACCTCTTGACACTCATCCCACACCGAACAAGCCAAGAAAACTCATAATTAGCACTCATCATTTACAGGGAGGATCTACCAATACTTTGCAAAATGGTCAATGTGCTTGCCACAGACAGGATCCAAAGTAGCATGGTGACCCACAAGCAATAACCAATGCATCAAGTAACGTTCCTCTGAGTTGTATTTCAAAAGAACACTGCTATGGCACTGCCAGTGACCAAGCTGCCACCAACTCATCCAGCAGTAGTATGTCCCCAAGTTCTGTGTGTCCAAAGAAAGCTGCCACCAACTCATCCAGCAGTAGTATGTCCCCAAGTTCTGTGTGTCCAAAGAAAGCTGCAGTGGCGCTGACCATAGCCAGAGATAGATTTTAGCCAAGGAAGAGAAATGAAGGGGGTGTAGCAAATGGCATCCAGTGACAGATTTTAGCCAGGGAGAAGAAATGAAGGGGGTGTAGCCAATGGCTCCAGTGATAGATTTAGCCAGGAGAGAAATGAGGGGGTAGCAATGATCCAGTGATAGATTTTAGCCAAGGAGGAGAAATGAAGGGGGTGTAGCAAATGGTATCCAGTGACAGATTTTAGCCAGGGAGAAGAAATGAAGGGGGTGTTAGCAAACGGCATCCAGTGACAAATTTTAGCCAGGGAGAAGAAATGAAGGGGGTGTAGCCAATGGCATCCAGTGATAGATTTTAGCCAAGGAAGAGAAATGAAGGGGGGTTAGCCAATGGCGTCCAGTGATAGATTTTAGCCAGGGAGAAGAAATGAAGGGGGTGTAGCCAATGGCATCCAGTGACAAATTTTAGCCAGGGAGGAGAAATGAAGGGGGTTCAGCAAATGGCGTCCAGCACGTGCTGAATCAGAACCAGCACTGGACACATCACCAAAGCGACTGACTCGGCAGCAGCCCAGTGGAACCTCTGGTGGTAGGCAGCCTGATGACCTCACAGCAGAGGTGCAGTCTTGGGGGCTGATACAGGACAACCGAGGGTGCAGCTGTGCATGGAAGAATGGGAAGGACATTTAAGGGTATAAAGCCACTGGCGGGGCACATAAACTGTGACAGAGAAAGAAAAAAAAAAGAGAGAGAACTAAATTCACAACTTCAACTAAGCTGGTTCAGCAGAACTCCACACAGTCACGTACAGTTGAAGTTTTCCATCATGCTCTCCAACAAACAAAAATCAATCAAACCAACAAGAACCCCTTGGAACAGCCTCAAGAGAGTTCTCCTTGTGGAAAGCGAGTGTCACCCAAGTGGATAAAACACACCTGCGTGACAATGTTGAGCCCCCCCCCCCCCCCCCCCCCCCCCCAGCGTCAAGTTCTCCACAGTGATCCAGTGGGTCAGAGGTTATCACCAAGTGGCTACCACTTCCTACACCCCTAGGCTTTTTATCAGCTCCACTTCAAGCTCAACCCAGGCCTCCACACACACACACACCTTCACTGTCTCACACCTCCACCACCCCTGCATGCACAGTCCACACACCTTGTCTAAGGTGTTGTTCATGCTGACTGATGTCTTCAGCTATAAATATGCAGGCATGCCAGAGCTCCCTACGAAGTACCAACATGCACCAATGTCCTGACTCTGTATGGTGTTCACGGCACACGTCGTGTAACGGGTCCAGCGGGACATACTCTATGATTCAGTGCTACACTAGCAGTTTCCTGCCACACACACAGAGCACCTGACCACATGAAAATTCCACAATCAGGTCAATAGAGGTCATTTTCCATGAACATTCCATCGCCAGTAAAATGCAGCAAACAATCGGCAACATGCTAGGAATACTCCCTCCTCCATTGGGATACTCCAACTGTAATATCAAACAGACCTAACATGTCCCTCCAGAGCTTAGTCCTGACTCGCTACATTAGCTGCTACATGTTTCACACTGTCTCTCAAGAACAGACCTAACATGTCCCTCCAGAGCTTAGTCCTGACTCGCTACATTAGCTGCTACATGTTTCACACTGTCTCTCAAGAACAGACCTAACATGTCCCTCCAGAGCTTAGTCCTGACTCGCTACATTAGCTGCTACATGTTTCACACTGTCTCTCAAGAACAGACCTAACATGTCCCTCCAGAGCTTAGTCCTGACTCGCTACATTAGCTGCTACATGTTTCACACTGTCTCTCAAGAACAGACCTAACATGTCCCTCCAGAGCTTAGTCCTGACTCCTACATTAGCTGCTACATGTTTCACACTGTCTCTCAAGAACAGACCTAACATGTCCCTCCAGAGCTTAGTCCTGACTCGCTACATTAGCTGCTACATGTTTCACACTGTCTCTCAAGAACAGACCTAACATGTCCCTCCAGAGCTTAGTCCTGACTCGCTACATTAGCTGCTACATGTTTCACACTGTCTCTCAAGAACAGACCTAACATGTCCCTCCAGAGCTTAGTCCTGACTCCTACATTAGCTGCTACATGTTTCACACTGTCTCTCAAGAACAGACCTAACATGTCCCTCCAGAGCTTAGTCCTGACTCTCTACATTAGCTGCTACATGTTTCACACTGTCTCTCAAGAACAGACCCTTCAGAGTTTAAAAGTGACCATCACTTCAGTCCCAGGATCCCACAGACCCCCCCTCTGAATCAGTTCTAATGGCAGCCCTGCACAAGACAGATTACAACCACCAAAGGTTGAAAGAACTGCACTACTAGGCTGTCTGACAGTTCCTTTTTTTTTTTTTTGAGAGGATGGGGGTGGCGGGAGGGGAGGGTGGCAGTCACCCCAAATCTCTCTTTTTTTCCAAAAGAATAAAAGATATACAAAATAAAATCAAATATGATAAGGACCCCAAGCACTCCATACCAACCTTGCACATTACAGTCAAGATGGCTAAAACAAGAAGGTAAAACAACACAGACAGACAGACAGAATGTTGCTTGTAGCCCAGCTGACAGCGAAGGGCCATGTCTGGGTTGTCACTGCTTTGAAGTCAATTTCAAGTCATTAGATAAAAAAAGAAAAAAAAAGAAAAAGAGAAAAAAAAAAAGGCCACTCATCCACCCAACACCTTCTAAAAAAACACACCAGAAATTTTGTTAAAAATCTTTCTTCCATAAAACCTTAAACTAGGCGAAAAGTGTCGATCTCTTTTTAGAAACTGAAAGGTCACATCGGGTGGGACAACTCTGAATAAGGGTTTCAATCATGCAAGTCCCCACACGCTAAAAGAACATGTCCGACTGTGAAGACCGTTTCTTCTTCACACCCAAAATATCAAAGGAAAGATGTGGTAAGGAAATAACACATAACTGAACATTATGTACAGGACGGAATGCAAGTACTCTGACAAAGATAGTGGTGCGAAAACAATCTCTGTCAGTGCCATTTCATGATCGACATCCCACCCTCTTTCAGTCCTCTCTCTCTTCTCTCTCTTTCACACACACCACACACACAACACACACACACACACACACACACACACACTTTTTTTATTTTTCTTTTCAAATGTTACGAGTGAAGATGTGAATTCCAGTTGTCCTGTTGGACCTTGTTTGCTTGCCTTTTTTCCTGGTTTTGTTTCTTCCCCCTGTTTTTACATGATATACTTACAAAACACGAGAAGAAGAAATTTAAAAAGTCAACCATCTACCAATGATTTTCTTTTGAAGCTACAACCCAACTGACTACCGTAACGTAACTCTCTCATATAATAATGATTATGCTACAAGTCAGAGCAGCAGGTCATCTCAAGAAAGGAAAATAGAATAATTTACACACAAACACCAAGACTAACAGAACTTGCTAGAGGTCATACACCCATACAGGCTACTCCCCCCCCCCCCCCCCCCCCCCCCCCCCCCCGACTATTCAGGAACACCAACCAAGAACAGTGCAAGGGTCATAGCAACTTTGAAAAGACCTGGTTCCCCTGAGTGATCACATTACAGGTGAATGACCACGACAGTCTGACAGTGATCACAGTACAGGTGAATGATGACAGTCTGGCAGTGATCACAGTACAGGTGAATGACCACCACCAGTCTGGAGTGATCACAGCACAGGTGAATGACCACGACAGTCTGACAGTGATCGCAGTACAGGTGAATGATGACAGTCTGGCAGTGATCACAGTACAGGTGAATCACCACCACAGTTTGGCAGTGACCACAGTGAATGACCACGACAGTCTGGCAGTGATCACAGTACAGGTGAATGACCACCACAGTCTGGCAGTGATCACAGTACAGGTGAATGATGACAGTCTGGCAGTGATCACAGTACAGGTGAATGACCACGACAGTCTGGCAGTGATCACAGTACAGGTGAATGACCACGACAGTCTGGCAGTGATCGCAGTACAGGTGAATCACCACCACAGTCTGGCAGTGATCACAGTACAGGTGAATGACCATCACAGTCTGGCAGTGATCACAGTACAGGTGAATGACCACCACAGTCTAGCACAAACATACAGATCACAAGACACAGACACAAGCAATCACTGGATGACCACCACAGTCTAGCAATACACAGCATCAAGACACAACACAGACACAATCGTGTGATCTACATCACCAAAAATGTATATGAAGCCAGACATATGGATTACTCCGCGAAGTGCTCCAAGTTTCTGTTTGGGGTCCACCATCCCCCCTCCCCTTTCAAGTTTCTGTTTGGGGTCGGTTCATCCCCCCCCCCCCCCCCCCCCCCTTTTTTTTTTTTTTTTTTATATATATAAACAGAACTCCAGTCTGTCTAGCACTGTGGAGGAGTCTGCAGTCCAATGACAAATGATCCGAGTTCCACTGCAGAGCTGAGTCCTGAATTTGAAGCATTCATGAGGCAAGTTTTTTTCTTTCTTTTTGTTTTCTTTGATTTAACCTAAAGGGTGTTTAACAGTATACACAGTTCAACGTTCATGTTTCATCCTTTCCTTTGTTTTACTACGACAGGATGTCACATTCCTATTTGGAGGAGCAAAACATTTCTAAAATTAGGCATCGGCAAGGGGGGACAATTTGTGAAGCAGTGTCCGTCAGGGAAAAATTAATGGATTCATCTTTGGACCATATCCACTCTTCCATGAAGGTTTGATAAAATGAATTTATCTATTCACGCAACCTTGTTCACACACACACACACACACACACACACACACACACACACAACGCACGCACGCACGCACATGCACACGCACACACACACACACACACACATATACACACACACACACATAGGTGAAAACATAACCTCCCTGTCGAGGTTATTCTCTTGGAGACAAACAAGTAGGAAAAAATACCATAAACTAATATTCACATCACTCTAATAGAGTGCTCTGCTTGATCTTAGGGCCATGACCAAGAAGCTGCAGTGGACAACAGCACAGAAGTGACCAGTCACGTCCCCCTGAGAGGACCAGAGCTGCTAAGGCCTTAGAAAAGAATTTAAAAAAAAAAAAGACTGTAGCATTTTGACTTGAAGTGTAGTGAACCAAATTTAAAGCACTGAACTTGTATGCGATGTCACACATCACTCTCAGGCACACTTCACTTCACAAAGTGGACTGAGAAAAAACGGAAATCAAGCTGGCTGTATAAGTGACTGCATGGTTATTGATTCGTACAAAATATCAAAATGGCCAAATAATGAAACCAACATATACAGTGGCAAAAATTGTGACCGTCTTGAGCAATTCTCTTCTGCTTGTTCTCCTCTCCCACTGGACTTGCCTTTTTTTTTTTTTAAAACAAATCCAGTCTACTGTTTAAATAGAACAGGCACCACTGAACACCAACGACGTGATCGGAGCAGTGGGTCAGGGGGGGGTTCCTCTGAGCGTGAAGATGGCCCTTGACGATTGTGCACTGATGGGGGGGGGGGGGGGGGGGGGGGGGGGGGGGGGGGGGGGGGTCCAATGAGCGGACAGAGATGGGACAGCTTAAAAAAAAATTCCACTGTCTAAAGATCTACAGTGTCTAAATACCCTTTAAGCTGCTGTCTCAAGTTGGCATAGTGGGTTTTTTTTGTTCTTTTTAGTTTTTCTCTTCACATAACATTTTGTCATGAAGTGTATCAGCTTAGCACTGTCAACGAAATTTGCATGCAATGCCAAATGTCTAGCACCTGGCAGCTCTGGAGCTCTTTTCAGACTCACCAAGAGAACAGAGCCAGCTGAAGATTCTCCTACACAAGCAGTTCTAAGCATTCTGTGGTGGACAACCTCCAGCAAGGAAAGGACAGTCTGTGAGTGAGGCTGTTGTCACACTCGCCATGACACCGCCGTTTGTGCCGAAGTAAGTCTGCATAGCACCACTGTTTACAGTCCCTAGCATTCCTCAGCTGTTTTTCTGAATGAAACTCACTTCAATGTTGAAATAACCATCTACACCACCATTCATTCTGGTAACTAGCATTCCTCAGCTACTTTTCTGAATGAAACTCACTTCAGTATTGAAATAACCTTGCACAACACCATTCATTCTGGTAACTAGCATTCCTCAGCTACTTTTCTGAATGAAACTCACTTCAATGTTGAAATAACCATCTACACCACCATTCATTCTGGTAACTAGCATTCCTCAGCTACTTTTCTGAATGAAACTCACTTCAGTATTGAAATAACCTTGCACAACACCATTCATTCTGGTAACTAGCATTCCTCAGCTACTTTTCTGAATGAAACTCACTTCAGTATTGAAATAACCTTGCACAACACCATTCATTCTGGTAACTAGCATTCCTCAGCTACTTTTCTGAATGAAACTCACTTCAATGTTGAAATAACCATCTACACCACCATTCATTCTGGTAACTAGCTGAAATAACCATCTACACCACCATTCATTCTGGTAACTAGCATTCCTCAGGTACTTTTCTGAATGAAACTCACTTCAATGTTGAAATAACCTTGCACAACACCATTCATTCTGGTTTCTTGCATTTCTCATGTACTTTTTTTTTGCATGAAATGCATCTCAAACTCATTGGTAAATTTTTTCTTCTTCTTGACACTGGGGTAAATATCAATCCATGGTGCCGTGATCTTGTGAGCAGCATGCGACTTCCACCTCACTGGAAAAACAGAACACCAGACTGAGAAGTGAGTGAACCAACCCACAACCAGAACTCACTGGAAAAACAGAACACAAGACTGAGAAGTGAGTGAACCAGCCCACAACCAGAACTCACTGGAAAAACAGAACATTAGACTGAGAAGTGAGTGAACCAGCCCACAACCAGAACTCCAAACTGGCAAATGCTTCCTGTCTGATCAATTCATTGCTAGGCCACCATTACCTAGGCCACTACCCAGAGTGAGAACGCTGAAAGAATCTGGGGAAGAACAGAACCATTCCCCCCTCCCTCCCTCCACACACACACACACACACACACACAACACCACGCAAACGCACACCTCCCAGCAACTGATAATTCTGTGCGCCAACACACACGCAAACGCACACCTCCCAGCAACTGATAATTCTGTGCGCCAATGAGGTCTCACTGCAGTTCCTACAAACTGGCATGGCCATCATGTGACATGCCTCTGAACAAAACAGCAATGACAGAGACACTTCACCTAAATTAGCAGTGCTTCTTTTCAGAACAAGAGTAAGTTTCCACTGGGAACACTCACATGGTGCACAGGCCTTACAACTGTAGGGAGTTTGACTCTGCCACTGGCAGCAGGCGATACCAGGCAAGCCTGAGGCAGGGTGAACAGTCTTCTCTGGACCAAGCATTCACTGCTTCAAATCAACACCAGTCTTCTGCAGATAATTCCACACAGTTCAGCCATGGCTCATTCTTCATTTTCGTTGTCCTGAGTGTTGTTTGTCTTGCCTGAAGAAGAAGTATGAGGCTGAAACGCAGTGTGTTTTGTCTTGTGACTCCTTTGTCCACGCTGTTCGATGGAGTAGTCATAATACTTACGTTTAAAATGAGTCCTCTGCAGTGAATGCTGTGCGACTTTCTCCATAGCTATCTCTTCTGGCCATCCCTTTGCTGTGGTGCTGTCAACAGTAACCCACACCTCATCATCCATTTCTTTTCAACTGTAGTCGGCAATTTAAGCATCATGCAATTAATTCATCATGAAACCATCATCCTGGTCTAAGCCTGATTTTATGGAAAAAGGTTTTCCATGATAACGATCAACTGATGAATCACCCATTTGACAGAGCATGTTGTATGGCTTGCTTCACAGGTCACAGCATTCCAATCACTGGCTGGAAGCACACACCTTCCGCTTCCCACTCCACAAAGTGCAAACTGATCCCATGATCATCATCCTGAAATCTGACGCCATGTTTCCACATTCCTGTTTTGCTTTGTTCTTTTTTTTTTTTTCTCCTCTTTAAAAAAAAAAAAAAAAAAAAGAATATTAACAATAACCATATCAACAGAATCTGAACAATTCACATTCAATCACAACTGTGCATGTGAATTTCGAGCAGACACTGCTGTCAGAAGAACCTAAATTGTGGTTGCAACAGGCGCATTAAAAAACAAAAACAAAAAAAGGCAGTACAAAGCTTTTACTGCCACTTAAAAGATTTACGACTCTTTCTTTCCCCCTGCATTCCCCTTTAACCCCTCCCCCTTCACCAACATCCCCGCTCCCCCTCACTCATCTCCACTCCACCACTTCTTTCCTCTTTCCAGCCTGGGAGACTTCTCACAGTTACACACACAGCAGACAGCCTTTTACGGGAACGGCAAGGGTGCACCGACTCAAAAAAGGATTTATCGCAGTTTCACTTTTCCCCAGGACTTATTACAGTTGACAGGAACATTGCAGGTGCTCACTGTCGCTTTACTTTCCTCCAAGGACTTGTTACAGTCTAAGTGTCGCTTTACTTTCCCCCAAGGAAGTTATTACAGTCTAAGTGTCGCTTTACTTTTCCCCAAGGACTTGTTACAGTCTAAGTGTCGCTTCACTTTCCCAAGGACTTGTTACAGTCTTCCCAAGGACTTGTTACAAAGTGTCGCTTTACTTTCCCTAAGGACTTGTTACAGTCTAAGTGTTGCTTTACTTTCCCAAGGACTTATTACAGTCAAAGTGTCGCTTTACTTTCCCCAAGGACTTGTTACAGTCTAAGTGTCGATTTACTTTCCCCAAGGACTTGTTACAGTCTACGTGTTGCTTTACTTTCCCAAGGACTTATTACAGTCTAAGTGTCACTTTACTTTCCCCAAGGACTTATTACAGTCTAAGTGTCACTTTACTTTCCCAAGGACTTATTACAGTCTAAGTGTCACTTTACTTTCCCCAAGGACTTGTTACAGTCTAAGTGTCGCTTCACTTTCCCCAAGGACTTCTTACAGTCTAAGTGTCACTTCACTTTCCCCAAGGACTTGTTATAGTCTTCCCAAGGACTTGTTAAGTCTAAGTCTCGCCTCACTTTCCCAAGGACTTGTTACAGTCTAAGTGTTCCTTCACTTTCCCCAAGGACTTCTTACAGTCTAAACGAACACTGCTGGTGCTCGTTGAAGTTGAACGATTCACCCACAAACCCCCAAAACTTGAAATGCGACAACCTAATGGAAGAAGTCAAACGGGCCATAAACATGATAAAGCACCCGGTCCCTATCACAATCACCCATTCTCTTGCCTGCATTGTCAAGACCAACTACATACAAGGGGGGGGGGGGGTGTGCATACATCACACTCTGCATCACCGCAGCAACTACTACATAGGGAAAGGGATGGAAGTGGAGGGGGAGCAAGGCGGAGGAGCAGGGGGGGGGGGGGAGGGGGTCTCAGTTTCTTGTCAGTATCATATTTATGACTCGATACTCGTTTCGAGTGTCTCTATTTATTAAAAGGACTTGAACTTTTAAAATCACAAATCCATGAGGCGTGTGCATGCGTACACACATGTATATATAATAATGTGTGTGTTGTGTTGAGATTGCCTACATATTTGCATGCGTATTTTTGTATCAATTTACAAGCCTGTCCAACACGCAATAAAGTGGCTCTGCACTGAAAACTTGGGTTCTGAGAAGGAAACCTACTAGGACCCTCTTTTCTTTCCAAATGCAGCATCTACAATTCTAATAAGAAACATTTTGGAAACAGAGTCTCAGACACCTGCCCTAACCAACATGATCTGCACCACAACTCAGTGTGTGTGTGTGTGTGTGTGTGTGCGCACCACAAACTCAGTGTGTGTGTGTGTGTGTGTGTGTGTGTGTGTGTGTGTGTGTGTGTGCGTGTGCACGGCGCGCGCGCACGCGCGTGTGTGCGCGAGTGTGTGTGTGTGTGTGTGTGTGCATATGTGTGCATGCATGTGTGCATGACTGCATGTATAAGTATGCATACACATGTGCATGCCTTGCATGAGCATGTACACTCCTGTGTGCATACGCATAATTATGTGTGCTCTTGGGCATACATCTGTGCGCACTAACATCTGTGCAGTCAGGTGTCAGTGCATACATGTGGTCATGTGGAGTGGAGTGGTACTTCTGAAAATGATTCATTTCAGTAAATAAACTTGAGTTCACAGGAAGTTACAGAAAACTGTTGCACATATTTTCAATGGCCCTCGCAGAAAAAAGAACTGTTCCAAGTGTAATCTCAGGCTACTTCTGAGCGTATGTAAATAAGTGTGCATGCATGTACAAACTATGTACAAAAAAACCCACAAAAAAAAGATTTAATTTCATTCCTAATTTCTGCTCTGATTCAAGTTACCAAGCTCTCCCCAGTTTTGAGATCATCCTTTGTCAGTCTGCAAAATGAACAATCACTTCACTCTCTTCATTTCTTTCCCTTGAATTTCAATCACCGGTGATCAACGGTGTTCTTCCCGGAATCATGGTATTTGAAATGACATTTTTGTTATCTGAAGCAATGTATCGCCTAAAAATCCCAAAATAGACACATTCATCACAAAAATATTATTATTTTAGAAATAATGTACAGAATGTTATGAAAAATTACGAAAAATTCACGCAAAATGCAAAAATCTCAAAAACTGTTGAGAGTTAACCTGGGATTACAGGGGGGAAAAAGGGAAGGGGGGTGGAGGGTAAAGTGTGTGTGTGTGTGTGTGTGGTGTGTGTGTGTGTGTGTGTGTGTGTGTGTGTGTTTCAATACACAATATGGCAGCAAGTGAGTGGGCACTAATTAGCATTTTGCACCTTCACTAAATCGAATGAACCTTTCCCCGCACAGAAAACGAATGAAGTCAAGAAATCAAACTAAATGTACCTTTCCTTTTTTTCCCTGTAATTGTTCATGTGATGTAGCCCTCTAAGCTGAAGCATACCCTAAGCATCATCTGACTGGCTTTGTCATGTGGACCTGTTGACCTCCACTGGCCTGCTTTCTACCAAACCCATTCTGCCTTTGTAAAATTCAGTGCATTTCCACACTGAATTCTTTGGTCAAAATGAACAATAAGAACAAATACCAGACCCTCTCGCACTTCTAACGTGCATTATTTATTGATGACTTCAGTAAACAAACAAAAGTAGAGCACACCCCAGCCAAAAATGTGGGCCTCAGCTTTTTTTTTTTTATCCTCACTGATCAAATACTTTTCACCGGCCATCTTCACCTTGCACCTGAAGCCTCATTTCTTATCACCAGCTGTTCTACAAACCAAAGAGAGAGATTCCCCCCCCCCCCCCCCCCCCCCCCCCCACGCAGACAAACACTCCTGCCGACACTCCCTGTGTTGTAGACAGGCAAGGATTAATCCCATCTACCCAACAAAGGGTGTAGAGTTTTGTGTGTGTGACCTTTTTTTTTTTTCTTAATCCCATTAAGGCAGCCACACTCCAACTTCGGGGAAGGTGCTGCATGCTATGTGTAACGTGCCATCCATACCAACTGGCCTTCTCTTCCGAAAGTTAGTGATGGGATTTGACAAGTGTGTAAGATGTTATGTGTGCGTTCACACCCAGAACCTCGGTTTATAGTCTCACTCGAAGGACTGTATGGGAAATGGGAGTCAGAACGAACCAATGTTAACTCCGAGGGAAAAAAATCCCCCTGTACCGAAACGGCCCAGCGGAGATTCAACAAACCCGCAACCCCAGGATCACCCAGATTCCGAGTCCGACGCTCTACCACTGAGCTATTCCGGCTCCCAAAGAGAGATCATACTCAACACTGGAGTCAAAATGTATGCACCTTGCTTTCCCTATGGCATACCCTCCATCCTGTTTGTTTTATTGTGGAGTGAAAACCAGCAGCTGTGGCCCACATTATGAAGAACCCCACAAGCCTATTATCAGTCTGAAGAGGGTTTTCTTTTTTATATTAGCCTGAAGAGCTTTCACCATGCTGCCCCAAATCCGCGGCCATCAGACGGAAGGTCACAAACTGGGATTATTTTCCAGGTTAACAGCACACATCTGCTTACACAATGACCTGAGTAAACAGCACTCTTCCTGGCCGCCTCCCCTTCACACATGGGAAGTGTCAGGGAGGCGCCCGCTCCAGCCTTCACTCCATTCAGGTCGCCCGCTCCAGCCTTCACTCCACTCAGGTCAAACTTAGGGGCTCGTGATGTTCAGTCTGTTACGCGATCTCACTGCTTTAAAAAAAAATTTGGTGTGCACTTTAGTTCCTGAAAGTTTGTATTCATGAGCATAGCATCTCAAGTCCGTATTTTGATGGTAACACACACACACGCCTGTAAAATAATGCAAATGAGGCGTAATGCAAAACGCCGTGAAATGGTGCGGTTGTGGGCGATGTGTGTGAAGAAAAAGTGTGTTTACAATGCCAATTCAAACTGAGGCGATTGCCTAGGAAGGCACTGACACATCACTTATGACGTTCTGCACTGCCGTATGGGCTTTAAAAAAAGGAGGCGAAAAAAAATCTGCTCATTTTAAAAATCGCCTGGTTTGTGTACATTTTGCAGGGAGCAATCCTCTCATTTTTGCTGTTTTGTAAAACACACAAAGATTTTAATCCTGCGACCCCTTTTGGGGCATGGAGGACTTGAAACAAATCAAACAAATAGAAATGAAACAAATCAAACATCAACATTTTCCCTATAATTAACATACTGAATGTAATGTTACACAACTTTAATAAGTTTCAAAAACTTCGCTAAGTTTAGCAACACTTTCTTACTACCACAAAGCAAACGACAATAGTTAAATACGGACTTTGTATATGTAAATTTTCTAGGTATAAACTGATTCTAATGTCGTTATATTTGTTACATTTCATTACAAAATGAAATTCATCACCAAGGTCATTCTGGTCACAGTCCCGACAGAATCGTTCATCGTGAGGTATTCCAAATCGTCTGCCAATTTCTATCATGAGTTTATGATTGCCACAGCGAAACCGAATCAGTGGGTATATATAAACATCAGGTAACATCTTAATATATTTTTCACGGCAAAACTCTGTTTTAAAATTTCTGTAAAATAAACACTTATTACTAGATTCTAAAGCATCATTCCATGCACGTTTGTAAATGTCTTCTAATGAATTACGAACATTTGTACAGAGACTGTGAACAGACGAAAACTTTTGTGTCTCCCACACACAGTCGAATCCTGTTTCTATTAGGATATCCTGTATACACATCAACCACCTGGATGTAAAACCCTGATTTCTGTATAAATCATATAATACCTGATACAATCTAGATGAATATTTGTTTGTTTGTGGAGAAAGTAAGGATGACCAGAATTTTATCATTCGTGCATGTACTTGAACTGACACAGGATACATTCCTAGTTCTCCATATATCAATTCTGTTTTGGTAGAACGATTTAAATGAAAAAGATGCTTAAAGAATTTAAGCTGAAAACTTTCCATTAGCTTTAAATCACTATATCCCCAAATTTCACAGCCATATAAAAGCACAGGCAGTACCATTGACTGGTATAAGTCCAGTACAATGTTTATAGGCAAATCTTGAAATCTTGCCATCTTTAATAAAGAAAACATTGCACATTGCGCTTGGTCATACAAATACTTCTTACATTTATAAAAATTTCCTGTTCTGCTAAAGATTATACCTAAATATTTGAAAGTGTGTACTATTTCTATACACTGGTTTTTGAATTTTACACACACACACACACACACATGCATGCACACACACACTCACACACACACAACACACCACACCACACACACACCACACACGCATGCATGCACACACACACACACACACACACACACACACATACACACACACACACAAAATGTCTGGTTTTCAGGAACGCCAATCACTTGTAGACCTGAGTTTACTTATTTCTTTTTGTTTGTTTGTTTGTTTTTTCTAGCATCAAAGTCAAGTGTCACACATGGATAAATACAAAAGCACTTATATCATTTACTTACATCATTTTTCTTCTCTCTCTCTCTCTCTCTCTCTCTCTCTCTCTCTCTCTCTTCTCTCTCTCTCTCTCTGCTACAGTCTTGCAGTGGTACTGCAATGAAACATTTCAATGATCTAACAACTGATACGTTATTACTTTTCTTTTCACAACAGATTGTTCTGTACTGAAATTCCAACAGTTTTACTTCTTTTCTCTCTTTCTTCTTTCTTTTCTTTCTTCTTCTTCTTCTTATTTTTTTTTTTTGCTGACTCATCTTCTGTGCCACGCCAGCGGCATTATCATCCCCCTCATGCCGCTGCTTCCAGTTCCCCATCCACACTCAGGAACTGGTTTGTGCCACGCCAGCAGCATTATCATCCCCCTCATGCCGCTGCTTCCAGTTCCCCATCCACACTCAGGAACTGGTTTGTGCCACGCCAGCAGCATTATCATCCCCCTTATGCCACTGCTTCCAGTTCCCCATCCACACTCAGGAACTGGTTTGTGCCATGCTGCTTCCAGTTCCCCATCCACACCCATGAACTGGTTTGTGCCACGCCAGCGGCATTATCATCCCCCTCATGCTGCTGCTTCCAGTTCCCCATCACACCCATGAACTGGTTTGTGCCACGCCAGCAGCATTATCATCCCCCTTATGCACCCCCTCATGCCGCTGCTTCCCCGTGAGGTTGGTGAGTGGGGGAGGGGGGTGGATGGGGAGGGGGTGGAAGGCAGAGGGCCTGGCACTGCAGTGTGTCTGCAGCACACTCTCAGAGCGAAGAAGCCACGTGCATGGTCAGCGCCTTTTGCAGCAGAACGTCTGCCCTCCTCTCCCGCCAAAGTCGGTGAGGACCTTTTCAGATACTCGTTGCAGCGCTCCAGCAATGTCTGTCCTGCTCCCTGTTTGAGGTAGTCTGCTTCTACAAATAAATAATTCTGTCTGGCTCAAACAGTACACATTTTCATAAGTTTTTACTGGACCTTTACTAGACCGAAGACTCCTCTTTATGCAGTTTCAACCAGTCACTTCGACATCACAAAATTCACATGGTGCCCTTCTGCATTCTTTGAAGAATTCTCAGCAACACAGAGTGCACACCAAGGGCATGTCTGAAATCACAGCTGAAAACTTTAGCTTTCCAACTTGCTGTGGAGAAGTCTCACTCAGAGCAACATGATGAAGGGGCCAGAAGGCCACACTAACAAGCAAACAGAAAACAAGAGCAGGCTGGGGATTTCCACAAGGCACAGAGAGCTGCTTCTCCACCAGCACACTGCCTGCATTTTCAACTACATCAAAAACTGCATAGCATGAGTGTGAGAGAGAGAGAGAGAGAGAGAGAGAGAGAGAGAGAGAGAGAGAGAGAGGTGTGTGTTGGTGAGTGAGTGAGTGAGTGAGTGAGTGAGTGAGTGAGTGAGTGTGTGTGTGTGTGTGTGTGTGTGTGTGTTGTGTGTGTGTGTTGTGTGTGAAAGAGAGAGAGCAAGAAAGAGAGAGAGAGAAAGAGAGACAGACAGACAGACAGACAGACAAAGAGAGAGGGGGGTATTAGCAATGCGTCCCACTTCAACTCCCAGACAGTAATGGCCCATTTATGACAGGTAGGGTTTTACATCCCTGATAATGTAAGGGTTTCCGTAACTCCCAGATGATGTTAAACGTTTACACCCCTACCAAAAAATCTTCTGGAGGTTATACCTGCCAAGGATTGTGTAATATATCTATTTCATCTAAAAGTGACTGTAGTCAATGAGATTTATAACAACTGTTCCGATTACACGTGTGTGTGTGTGTGTGTGTGTGTGTGTGTGTGTGTATGTGTGTGTGTGTGTGTGTGTGTTGTGTGTGTGTGTGTGTGTGTGTGTGTGTGTGTGTATGTGTGCGTGCGTGCGCGCGCACACACACATCCATCTATCTATCTATGGGTACATAATTCTTATATAATATTGCGTCCATTCTTGGTTAGAGATCAAGCTCGAAGTTCTTCCACAATCCAGGCTGGTGTCTACAATGTCAATCGTCAGGGTGCTTACTTGGTACAGCCAATGGAAGAGCTGCCTGCTGATGCTAATCATTCCTTTCCCATGTCATTCAGTCAAACATCATGTCACTCAGACTTTTGCACACTCCTCCCACTGTAACGGAGATTGCACGTTATGCGAGTACCTGGATACAAGATCACAAGTCTCGCACTCTACTAACTGATCTGTTTTTCCAGCCCCCAATCATTGTTATAAGTCCTGCACTCTACCAACTGATCTGTTACTCCAGCCCCCAATCACTGTCAACAGTCCCACACTCTACCAACTGAGCTAGTATTCCATCCCCAATAATTCTTAAAAATCCCCCACTCTACCAACTGAGCTGTGATTCCAGCCCCCGATCATTGTTAACAGACCCACACTCTACCAACTGAGCTGTGATTCCAGCCCCCAATCATTAACAGTCCCACACTCTACCAACTGAGCTGTGACTCCAGCCCCAATCATTGTTAACAGTCCCACACTCTACCAACTGAGCTGTGATTCCAGCCCCCAATCATTAACAGTCCCACACTCTACCAACTGAGCTGTGACTCCAGCCCCAATCATTGTTAACAGTCCCACACTCTACCAACTGAGCTGTGATTCCAGCCCCCAATCATTGTTAACAGTCCCACACTCTACCAACTGAGCTGTGACTCCAGCCCCCAATCATTGTTAACAGTCCCACACTCTACCAACTGAGCTGTGATTCCAGCCCCAATCATTGTTAACAGTCCCACACTCTACCAACTGAGCTGTGATTCCAGCCCCCAATCATTGTTAACAGTCCCGGGGAGCAAGGAGATAAGCCAATCTACGAGCTATCTCAGCAACCACACTTCTACATGACAAGACATTCAACACTCTTTCCAGCTATCTCAGCAACCACACTTCTACATGACAAGACATTCAACACTCTTTCCAGCTACATCACAGACATTCAACACTCTTTCCAGCTACATCACAGACATTCAACACTCTTTCCAGCTATATACAGCCCTGATGTGGCCCCTTGCGGTCGGCTGGGCTATAAGCAACATTATCTTCCAGCTATATTACAGACATTCAACACTCTGTCCAGCTACATTACAGGCATTCAACACTCTTTCCAGCTACATTACAGGCATTCAACACTCTTTCCAGCTATATTACAGACATTCAACACTCTTTCCAGCTACATGACAGACATTCAACACTCTTTCCAGCTACATGACAGACATTCAACACTCTTTCCAGCTATATTACAGACATTCAACACTCTGTCAACTATCTCAGCAACAACACTTTTACATTACACAAATTCAACACTCATTCCAGCTACATTATAGAAATTCAACACTCTGTCAACTATCTCAGCAACCACACTTCTACATCACAGACATTCAACACTCTGTCCAGCTACATCACAGACATTCAACACTCTGTCCAGCTACATCACAGACATTCAACACTCTGTCCAGCTACATGACAGACATTCAACACTCTTTCCAGCTACATCACAGACATTCAACACTCTGTCCAGCTACATCACAGACATTCAACACTCTGTCCAGCTACATCACAGACATTCAACACTCTGTCCAGCTACATCACAGACATTCAACACTGTCCAGCTACATGACAGACATTCAACACTCTGTCCAGCTACATCACAGACATTCAACACTGTGTCCAGCTACATCAGACATTCAACACTGTCCAGCTACATGACAGACATTCAACACTGTCCAGCTACATTACAGACATTCAACACTGTGTCCAGCTACATGACAGACATTCAACACTGTCCAGCTACATGACAGACATTCAACACTGTCCAGCTACATCACAGACATTAAACACTGTGTCCAGCTACATCACAGACATTCAACACTGTCCAGCTATATGACAGACATTCAACACTGTCCAGCTACATCACAGACATTCAACACTCTGTCCAGCTACATCACAGACATTCAACACTCTGTCCAGCTACATCACAGACATTCAACACTCTGTCCAGCTACATCACAGACATTCAACACCTGTCCAGCTACATCACAGACATTCAACACCTGTCCAGCTACATGACAGATATTCAACACACTGTCAGCTACATGACAGACATTCAACACTCTGTCCAGCTACATACAGACATTCAACACTCTGTCCAGCTACATACAGACATTAACACTCGTCATACATCACAGACATTCAACACTGTCCAGCTACATCACAGAATTCAACACTCTGTCCAGCTAATCACAGACATTCAACACTCTGTCCAGCTAATCACAGCATTCAACACTCTGTCCAGCTACATCACAGACATTCAACACTCTGTCCAGCTACATCACAGACATTCAACACTGTCCAGCTACATCAACATTAACACTCTGTCAGTCAACAGTTTCACTACTGTCAGCACAACAACTTCACACTTGTCCAGCTACATACAGACATTAACACTCTGTCCAGCTACATGACAGACATTCAACACTCTGTCCAGCTACATCACAGACATTCAACACTGTCCAGCTACATCCAGAATTCAACACTCTGTCCAGCTAATCACAGACATTCAACACTCTGTCCAGCTACATCACAGACATTCAACACTCTGTCCAGCTACATCACAGACATTCAACACTCTGTCACACACACGACATTCACCTGTCCAGTACATCACAGACTTCAACAACTGTCAGCTACATGACAGACATTCAACACCTGTCCAGCTACATACAGCATTCACACTGTCAGCTACATACAGACTTCAACTTGTCCAGCTACATCACAGACATTCAACACTGTGTCAGCTATCAGACATTCACACTGCAGCTACATGAAGACTTCAACTGTCAGCTACATACAGAATCAACACTGTCCAGCTACAACAGACATTCAACACTGTCAGCTCATGACAGACATTCAACACTGTCAGCTACATACAGACATTAACATGTGTCAGCACATCACAGACATTCAACACTGTCCAGCTAATACAGACATTCAACACTGTCAGTACATCACAGACATTCACCTTGTCAGCTACTCACGACATTCAACACTGTCCGTACATACAGACATTCAACCTGTCAGTAATACAGACATTACACTCTGTCGCTACATACAGACATTAACACTGTCCGTACATGACAGACATTCAACACTGTCAGTACATCACAGACATCACACTCTGTCCACTACATCAAGACATTCAACACTTGTCCTACACACAGACATTCAAACTCTGTCAGCTACATCAGACATTCAACACCTGTCCAGCTACATGACAGACATTCAACACTGTCCAGCTACATACAGACATTCAACACTGTCCAGCTACACGACACAACACTGTCCAGCTCATCACAGACATTCAACACTGTCCAGCTACATCCAGACATTCAACCTGTCCACTACATCACAGACATTCAACACTGTCCTAGCTAACATCCAGACATCAACTACACCTGTCCAGCTACATACAGACATTCACACCTGTCCAGCTCATCAAGACATTCAACACTTGTCCAGCTACATACAACATTCAACACTCTGTCCAGCTACATCACAACATTCAACACTGTCCAGCTACATACAGACATTCAACACTGTCAGCTACATCACAGACATTCAACACTGTCCAGTATCACAGACATTCAACACTGTCACTCATCACAGACATTCAACCTGTCAGCTACATGACAGACATTCAACACTCTGTCCAGCTACATCAGACATTCAACACCTGTCCAGCTACATACAGACATTCAACACTGTCCAGCTACATACAGACATTCAACACTGTCCAGCTACATCACAGACATTCAACACCTGTCCAGCTACATCACAGACATTCAACACTCTGTCCAGCTACATCACAGACATTCAACACCTGTCAGCTACATACAGACATTCAACACTTGTCCAGCTACTACAGATTCAACATGTCCAGCTACATGACAGAATTCAACACTTGTCCAGTACATCACAGACATTCAACACTTGTCCAGCTACATGACAGACATTAACACTCTGTCCAGCTACATCACAGACATTCAACACTGTCAGCTACATACAGACATTAACACCTGTCCGCTACATCACAGACATCAACACTCTGTCCAGCTACATCACAGACATTCAACACCTGTCAGCTACATCACAGACAAACACTGTCCAGCTACATGACAGACATTCAACACTGTGTCCAGCTACATGACAGACATTCAACACTGTCCAGCTACATCACAGACATTCAACACTGTGTCCAGTACATCACAGACATTCAACACTCTGTCCAGCTACATGACAGACATTCACAACCACTGTCAGCTACATTACAGACATTCAACACTCTGTCCAGCTACATCACAGACATTCAACACTCTGTCCAGCTTACCATACAGACATTCAACACTCTGTCCAGCTACATCACAGACATTCAACACTCTGTCCAGCTACATAGACAGACATTTCAACAACACTCCCGTCCAGCTACATACAGACATTCAACACTCTGTCCAGCTACATCACAGACATTCAACACTCTGTCCAGCTACATGACAGACATTCAACACACTGTCCAGCTACATCACGGGATTCAACACTCTGTCCAGCTACATCACAGACATTCAACACACTGTCCAGCTACATCACAGACATTCAACACTCTGTCCAGCTACATCACAGACATTCAACACTCTGTCCAGCTACATCACAGACATTCAACACTGTCCAGCTACATGACACACATTCAACACTCTGTCCAGCTACATCACAGACATTCAACACACTGTCCAGCTACATCACAGACATTCAACACTCTGTCCAGCTACATCACAGACATTCAACACTCTGTCCAGCTACATCACAGACATTCAACACTCTGTCCAGCTACATCACAGACATTCAACACTGTCCAGCTACATCACAGACATTCAACTCTCTGTCCAGCTACATCACAGACATTCAACACTCTGTCCAGCTACATCACAGACATTCAACACTCTGTCCAGCTACATCACATTCAACACTCTGTCCAGCTACATGACAGACATTCAACACTCTGTCCAGCTACATCACAGACATTCAACACTCTGTCCAGCTACATGACAGACATTCAACACACTGTCCAGCTACATCACAGACATTCAACACTGTGTCCAGCCACATGACAGACATTCAACACTGTGTCCAGCTACATGACAGACATTCAACACTCTGTCCAGCTACGTCACAGACATTCAACACACTGTCCAGCTACATCACAGACATTCAACACTGTCCAGCTACATCACAGACATTCAACACTCTGTCCAGCTACATTACAGACATTCAACACTCTGCCCAGCTACATGACAGACATTCAACACTGTCCAGCTACATGACAGACATTCAACACTCTGTCCAGCTACATCACAGACATTCAACACTGTCCAGCTACATTACAGACATTCAACACTCTGTCCAGCTACATTACAGACATTCAACACTCTGTCCAGCTACATGACAGACATTCAATACTGTGTCCAGCTACATGACAGACATTCAACACTCTGTCCAGCTACATCACAGACATTCAACACTCTGTCCAGCTACATCACAGACATTCAACACTGTCCAGCTACATCAGACATTCAACACTGTCCAGCTACATCACAGACATTCAACACTGTCCAGCTACATGACAGACATTCAACACTGTCCAGCTACATCACAGACATTCAACACTCTGTCCAGCTACATCACAGACATTCAACACACTGTCCAGCTACATCACAGACATTCAACACTCTGTCCAGCTACATCACAGACATTCAACACTGTGTCCAGCTACATGACAGACATTCAACACTCTGTCCAGCTACATTACAGACATTCAGCACTCTGTCCAGCTACATCACAGACATTCAACACTCTGTCCAGCTACATCACAGACATTCAACACTGTCCAGCTACATGACAGACATTCAACACTCTGTCCAGCTACATGACAGACATTCAACACTCTGTCCAGCTACATCACAGACATTCAACACTCTGTCCAGCTACATGACAGACATTCAACACTCTTTCCAGCTACATTACATACATTCAACACTCTTTCCAGCCAGGCCTATTATGAAAAGGCGAAGCGATTACAAAGCAGTTAAAACTGAGTCTGAAAAGTTCAAAATCAATGTTCAAGGATCGTAAAATTTAAACACTCTTTTTTGTACTCCCAGTTCTAACAGAACTGGGCTTGGCTTTCATGTCAAAGCATGTTTTGTCCAAGCCATGCCATTTTTTCCTGGTGTAAACATTGCTACTGTTATCATTGTAAATAGGTCAGAAGGAAGCTGCTAATGATTTCTGATAATGTATTAAAACAATACATATTTACTGAGATATAACTGAAAATATGTGTGCACGTGACAACAAAAAATTTGTCCGACATAAAAATTCTGGACAGTGAATTCCCTTGTCGGACTTGTTCAACCATTTCATGGTCTTTTTTTTTTCTTTTTAATAACTTTTTTTTATGTTTATTTCTAATGATAAAAAGAAGTGCACAAGTAATTTAGGTATTACATGCATACCTTTCATTTTGTGACAAAACAGTTCAATGCACGCACACCCTTTCCACCCTACCTCAGTTATTTTTTTTTCATTTGAAATGAACTTTGTGTAAGTGTATGCAGAAATGAAGTTCATTAGTTTCATGTAAATCTAAGAACTGCTAGGACCATAAGAAATGTGTGTGTGTGTGTGTGTGTGTGTGTGTGTGTGTGTGTGTGTGTGTGTGTGTGTGTGTGTGTGAGTGTCGAGGGAGGGGGAGTGAAGAGACTCAACGAATTCAAAGTGCAGCAGTGATACCACTTTGCCAGCACATTTTTCATTTGAGAAATGTTTCTTTCAAGTGCACTTTTTTTCTTTTTTTTTGGTTATTAAAGTATTGTAACTTTTGATTTTCATTAACACGCACAGCAGAGTTCAGACATTAGAGAAACTATTTTCACTCCTTTTCTTCCTCTTTCATTAAAAGAATTCCAGCCTCCTCCCCCCCCCCCCCCCCTTTTTTTTTTTTTTTAGATTATACATTCTCCTCTCCCATCCCCCCACTCTTTTTTTTCTTCTTTTTTTAGTTAACCAGCTTTCATTCACATTTTTTCAGTTCATTTATTTATTTTAGTGTGTGTGTGTGTGTGTGTGTGTGTGTGTGTGTGTGTGTGTGTGTGTGTGTGTATGCGTGCGTGTGTGTGTATGTGTGCGTGCGTTTAAGCATGCATGAGTGAGTGAGTGCGTGCATGTGCGCGTGTGTGCGTGCTTATGAGTGTGTAATCATGATATGATAGAAAATTGAAAAACGGTATGTTCCAAAGCTGAATGTCAGAGAATCTCTGTCCCAGAGGTTGTTTAGGGTGGAATCGGGGAAGACAACAACAGATCCCTTGACTTTCCTACAGCCACCTTTGTCCCTACACACTGTGGCTTCAGCTTGGAGGTCTACAGAGCAAACCCTGCCTGTGTATACTATGGCCCCTGTGGTCCACTGCCTGTGTATACTATGGCCCCTGTGGTCCACTGCCTGTGTATACTATGGCCCCTGTGGTCCACTGCCTGTGTATACTATGGCCCTTGTGGTCCACTGGGCTTAAGGCAACAGAGCAAACTCTGCCTGTGTAGTGTATACTATGTCCCTTGTGGTCCACTTGGCTTAAGACAACAGAGCAAACCCTGCCTGTGTATACTAGGTCCTTGTGGTCCACTGCCTGTGTATACTAGGCCCTTGTGGTCCACTGCCTGTGTATACTATTACTATGGCCCCTGTGGTCCACTGCCTGTGTATACTACGGCCCTTGTGGTCCACTGGGCTTAAGACAACAGAGCAAACCCTGCCTGTGCATACTATGGCCCTTGTGGTCCACTGGGCTTACGACAACAGAGCAAACCCTGCCTGTGTATACTATGGCCCTTGTGGTCCACTGGGCTTGAGACAACAGAGCAAACCCTGCCTGTGTATACTATGCCCCTTGTGGTCCACTGCCTGTATATACTATGCCCCTTGTGGTCCACTGGGCTTAAGACAACAGAGCAAACCCTGCCTGTGTATACTATGGCCCTTGTGGTCCACTGCCTGTGTATACTATGGCCCTTGTGGTCCACTGGGCTAGACACAACATAAACTATTTGAAGGGTTTTTCACTGCTTTATTCACTGCTTCTATTCATATTTTCATAACTGCATGTTTACTTTGTTTCTCATATATCAGTTCTGAATGAGGTCATATGGGAAAGTCACATAACAGGAAAGACTGGTAAAAAAATTTTAATTTAAAAAGAGACATTTTCATGAATGAATGAATGATTATTTATGGCGCTTAATCTTAGACAAGCCCTGAATGCTTACAAACACAGAAAATATTCAAAGAAAACATAACTGAAACCAATAAGATGTTAAATAATACAAAAAGTACTATTCATGTAACACTGCAGATAATGCTGATGCCAAAGTGGTGATCTTTAGGTCTTAGACTCTTGGATTAAAACTAACAAAAGTTTTCAACTGCTACTTGGGCATTAAAGCACTCAATGGTTGCTGTAGTTAAGTTTCTCATCTGTGGCATTGCATTTTTTATTCATTTTATGTTATGACTGAAACCAATGTTATTGTTTCACATGTTACTTTACTTTCAAAAGATACACCTTTCAAAGCCCAAGTATATATATTCATCACTTGCAACTTGACATATGAATCATTGAAAAGCTGAGTAAACTGATATAGTCGTTTACAACTTCAAATATGAACCACTGGTGGACACAGAAACAAAAGCAGCTAAACACAACTTCAAAAATATTGTCCACAGAAAAATCTGAATATCCCAAAAGATTTAGCTAACTTAGAGGAAACAACTTCCTCACATGAAATGTGCCGTCAGCACTGAACACTTTACTCATAAAATACATCTTTATACTCATAGCGTTGAAAATGGCTGCAGGCAGCACTGAACACTTTACTCATAAAATACATCTTTATAGCGTTGAAAATGGCTGCAGTCAGCACTGAACACTTTACTCATAAAATACATCTTTATAGCATTGAAAATGGCTGCAGTCAGCAGTGAACACTTTACTCATAAAATACATCTTTATAGCATTGAAAATGGCTGCAGTCAGCACTGAACACTTTACTCATAAAATACATCTTTATAGCATTGAAAATGGCTGCAGTCAGCACTGAACACTTTACTAATAAAATACATCTTTATACTATAGCAATAGCACTGAAAATGGCTGCAGTCAGCACTGAACCCTTTACTAATAAAATACATCTTTATAGCATTGAAAATGTCTGCAGTCAGCACTGAACACTTTACTAATAAAATACATCTTTATAGCATTGAAAATGTCTGCAGTCAGCACTGAACACTTTACTAATAATTTTTAATACATCTTTATAGCATTGAAAATGTCTGCAGTCAGCACTGCACAGCCTGATCAACAGTCATTCTGCACTGGCCAGTGTACTTAGCCGCGTTGCTTTTTTGTTTTGCTTTGTTTTGGATTTTCTGCTGACAATTGCCACTGATGTGATTTTGCCACAAAGGGATGATTGGTCCCTGTGGTGGTGTTCACTGGACTTTTTGATGATGAACAGTTACTGATCGCTGAAAGTTTCTTGATCCTACTGCAGCAAAGACCAGCATCGGCTTTATGATGTGTGCACTGTTCGCACTATATCAAGTTTGTAGACAGCAACGTCAGCCTCTGACAGTGACAGTCACTGTGGGAAAACCCTGTCCGTCTCCTCCACTGACCCGTCAGTCGGTAACAACAGTTTCGGTCAGTCTGTTTGTGAAAGGTTTCTGGTTGTGGAGGTTGGTGGGGGAAAAAAACAACAAAAAACAAAACAAAACAAACACACAAAACACCACAATCAAAATGATTTTTCAGTATTCTGCCTTCTTTTGGTTCTTTCTGCCACTTTATCCTTATTCTGACCTACACCCATTTCTTCACATCTCACTTTGAGTTTGACACCACAGGAAAAGCTCTACAAGAGCCAATCAGCATTATGCTTCTGATGAAACCAGATGAAAGACCTTTGTTGATTGGATGAACAGATACATATATATGCAAAAGGGAAGCACTCTTCACTAAGTACATGCGTTTTAGATTACGTGCAGTAACCCTGTTCAGTTCTCTGATCAGAATAATCTTCTGTAACAAGACCCCTTTGTTTAAATATATATCCTAATTAATGTTTGTTCTTCCCCTTTAATGAATTTTCCTTCATACCCTTTTCCTTCTTTGATCTATGTGATTTATTTCAGTAAGCTAGGTAACCTTGCTTATAGCCCAGCCGACCACAAAGGGCCGTATCAGGACTGTCACCGCACTGAAGTCAAATCACGTCATTTTCAACACACAAAAAGAAAAAAAAGAAAAAAAACAGCATTTACACCACCCTTTAAAACACATCTTCTAAAAACACACTGGACATTTTGTTAAAAATCTTTCCTCCTTTTATTTCAGAAAGTGATATACCCCCCTTTGTGCACGAGATGAAATCCCGACAGGTGATGTCCCTTGGATTTTTCATGAACTGGACCAAATTACCCATATATGTGACGGCCTCCCACAAAATGATTGATAAGTCGCACAGGGCTGATCGCCGCTGTGGGCAGCAAAGAGTGGTTGGGGTCATTTTGGGGTAAAATGAGATTTTTGCACCAACACACAGGAAAACCATTAAAGCATATTATGTTTCACTGATACCTAAATTAAGCTAGAAATGTGATTAAATGAATTTTTTTTACTCCATGTCATCAATTTTATGCAGCACCGACTGCAAAAAGTTACTCATTTTCAACAGATAATCGAGTGCACATCCCTCGCAGAGCCCCTGGCATGCCGCACATCATTCGAAAGCTCAGTGTGTCTATTTTAAGAATCTGTAAAAAAAATTTCTAAAATAAACCAATCAGAACGCCTTTAGGAGGCATTCAAAGTCGTACACAAAAGAAAACATTCCAACCAATCAGCAATCAAACCCCGAAATGGCCTTAGTAACTCAGCTGTTTAACAACAAAGACACTGCCTTTCACTGACCACAGCTCAATGGAATCTATTGCGTTTTGCCTTTGTCGTCGCTTCACCCGAAAAATCATCATCATGGATCGACTTATTGTAACGCTGTTAAATTAATCAAAATCAGGAAATATTTTCGATTATGAAGGCCAGGGAATTAGTGGCCTTATATTTCACCACCAGCAATATTTAGCAACATTTTGATTTCGATTCCAACAAAGAAACTGACAGCGAAGCTGACGATGGGATTTCCCCATCGACTTCGACCGGTGTGTGTCAGTCTCAGCCTTTTGGACTCGAAATCGAAGATGACAAAGAAAATGAGGAGCCAGTTGTAAGAACTGAAGAAAATGCAGATCTGTCTGATCCCATCCCGATAATGCCAAAAATTTGGTGCCAGCGACATATGCTACAGATACTGGTATGAACTGCAATGGGCAGCCTCTACCAGATCTACAAAAGGCAGAACAGTTTTCCTGTGACTGCATGCAGATCAAAATGATCATTTAATGCATTCCAGTTGCTGATGGTCAACATATTATGTGAGTGTGCATGTTTGTGGAGAGGAGAGGGAGCACAGGCTTTGATCGTCGGGATATAGTGCGTGTGTGTGCATGCATGTTTGCGTGCGTGCACGCATGTGTGTGTGTGTGTGTGTGTGTGTGTGTGTGTGTGTGTGTGTGTGTGTGTGTGTGTGTGTGTGCGTGTGTGTGTGAGGACAGGAGAGATTCCATCCAGGCCACTAAAAAGGAAGAAGAAAGAATAATGCACAAGCATTTGTTTCTGATAAGGTGTGTTGTGTTAATTCTGAGTACATGCTGTTTTTATCATAGGATGTCATGAATTGTGAGTCCGGTATGTGTTAACGCACAGTACAAGAGAATCCACTTTTTTTTTATACGCTGGGCAAAATAAAACTGGAAAATACATATTAATTCAATGAAGTGTGATTAGTATTTCTGTGCTAAGATAACATTAAAAACAAAAGTCTCTATTACATAAAAAATCAGATTTTTCATTTTTCAGCGCCCTGAACAGCCATTAATTACACCAATTATAGGGGATAAAATTCAAATATTTAAGTGTTTGCAATGATTATTTTGATGGTTTCCCACATTTTCATAAGTTTACAGCAAAATGAAACCTTGGTTGCTAAGGACAAATGGTTTGAGAAAAGTAGGGAAACTTTAAAGCCATTTTTCTTAAAATGGCTTCCGTGTTTAATGGGGCACTTTGAAGGGTAATAACTTTTTCATTTTTAAATATACAGAAAAACTTTACATATCATTAGAAAGATCCTTTTTTCTTCTTTCTGTTGATATATATTACATATCTTAATAAGTTCAAAATTCCACTTATCTATCATTTTGTGGGAGTTGGTCACATATATGTTTTCTCAAAAAAATTAACACTGTAGTACAAGACTATACACAAGACTATAAGTTACATTTTTTCCATCAAGATTTTGTTGGTTGAGAACCAAAAGAACTCATAATTTAATGAAGCCATTAATTTCAGAGCACAAGCTGAAAATATTGGCCCTAACTCAGAATGCAGACTTCGTGAATGCTCTTCTTTTTCAATTTTCAGTTGGACTACTTTGAAAGTATGTGGACAGTTAGCAAGACAGACAAACAGAAGGATGGACAATCATGTGCACAAACTCATAATGGCTCACAGTAAAAAATCAATTAACATAAAAACACACACAATACAGAAGACCAAAAACAACCTGCTCTCCACTCTGCGCACACGTAAAATTCAAAATAAAATCATTCAAAATTAAAGACCAATCACCTAATCCAATTGATTGGCATATTTGTGTTCTGTGTGGTTTTGTTTTAATTTTTCCCAATAATTCCAAAGTAACCGTCTGTGTAGTTTTGTTTTAATTTTTCCCAATAATTCCAAAGTAACCGTTATGTCTCGACAATGTAGAATTTTTTTTCACACACTGATCCCAGGAAAAAAACAAGAACACACACACACACACACACACACACACACAAACAAAAACACACACACACACACACACACAAACACACACACACACACACAACACACACACACACACACACACACACACACACACACACACCACACACACACACAACACACCACACACACACACACACACACACACACACACACAAACACACCAGTGAGGATTTATTGACAACCTCAGCCAGTAATAAACTTTCACTTGGACTTTGAGGTGACAGAGAAGCATGCATAGCGGAGGAATGCACTCATAATTAAATAAATAAATAATAAATAAATTAAAAAAAATATTGACAATAACAACACTTTAGTTTCAGCTTTACCTATGTTTGCATTTTTGCAGGGACTGAAGTTAAAAAAAAATTCTTTTTAGCTTGTTTTTCCAGGCCAGCTTCAAACCTGAACTTCAGTAAGTTTAATGAAGACACCTGGCTGCCCATAGAACCCCAGCAAAAGCCAGACACGTCATCACTGATGGCTGCCCATAGAACTCCAGCAAAAGCCAGACACGTCATCACTGATGGCTGCCCATAGAACTCCAGCAAAAGCCAGACACGTCATCACTGATGGCTGCCCATAGAACTCCAGCAAAAGCCAGACACGTCATCACTGATGGCTGCCCATAGAACTCCAGCAAAAGCCAGACACGTCATCACTGATGGCTGCCCACAGAACTCCAGCAAAAGCCAGACACTGATGGCTGCCCTCTCCACAGTCCTCACCTTTCTAACATTTTCTTTCTTCTTCGACAGATCTGATCTCTCTGATTCAAAGGCTTCCCTTGGGTTGACTGACTGTCCCCATCAGAGATGAGAATGTCTGTCTTGAATTACTGTGACTTTCCGGCAAATCCAAAGTGAAAGTGAGCGTTTTCAAACTTTTACACATGGACTCTCTCTCCTATGGGGTTCTGCAATCGCCCCCCCCCCCCCCCCCCTTTCTCCCTCCCTTTTCCAACTCCCCTCCTCCCAGATTTCCCTTACCCCAAAGCTCAAGTTCATTATAAGCAAACAAACACACTGGTGAGTACAGTGCTCACACTTAGTCATAGTGTGTTGACATAAGCAAAGGTTATTTTTTAAAAAATTGGATTAAAAAAAAATATATTTATATATATGATTAGGATGGTTCTCATGTCACAATGATAGAAACAGCCACAAGAAGCAAAAAGAAAAGAAAAACACAAAGCAAACAAGTAACTTCGTCATGGTCACCAATGTCAGAGCAAACTCAATACTGAGGTAGGTCCCCTTTAGTATATTTCTCCACAGAACACAAACTAACTCTAACAGTGACAGCTACCAGAATAAATTATAAACTGACCTGGGAAACAGTTTAATCTCACTTTCAGTTCCTAAGAGTCTTATATTTCAATCTCCCTGTCTCTCTGTGGCACTCACTCCTGTATACACTCTTGCCCACCATACATACCCATTACACTAACACAGAGACTATGATGTATGGATGGACTTAGCCATAGGTGTATGGTGCACATGTACACAATACTGGACAGCATGCATGCATACATGTAACAAACTAGCATACACTGAAGCACAATACACAAAATATTTCTACACATTTGCAATAACGCACCTGCACATACAAACAGTCAACTACTTATAAAAAATAAAAACAACCATAAACATACACACACCTGTATGCATTTCTCATTACCTTTAGTTTAAACCTTACACGCATCAGTTAGCTATTCATTATTACAACAAAGTTGTGATAAGACCAGCTCCTGATAACAATACATCTTAAATGATATTCCTCAGCTTTTGTCTGCATGGCTGCAGTGTCGGGGCTTATACTTGACAAAAGGCATAAAACTTATAAACTCTAAGATCCACTTAGACTGAATGTCCAAATTCACGATATATTTTAAAAGACTGCTTAAAAACCTCTATCAGTCTATGACCTATTTTCATATCAAAACTGGGGCTATCTGCTTTGATCTATCACAAAATTCACTCATCAGTGTTCAGCTACTAAGTGGGTACTCTTTAAATTTTAATAACTTCCTCCAAACTAGTAAAAAAAAATTATAATTGTTAGTCTTTGAATCTACACTGGAACCTGACTTTATATGTAACAATCTCTACAATGAAAAATGAATGTACATGCAACAAACAACAAATCAGAAACACACCCCAGTTAACACAAACTCTCAGAGCATTAAAAACAGTGCCTCAGTTTCTCCAAACTTTTCTAAACCTTTAATGAATGTAGGAATAGTGAGTTTACCCCCAAATAAATAGCTCTGGCCACAAATAACATGTCATTCCAAATTTCTAACTTAGCAATGTCCAATCAATCAAGCACTGACAATGTATCATGTACAGACAATGGGTTAAAGATAAATAAATCTACTCTATCTGGAATCCCATGATTCCTCCACCTTGGATGCACATACATTTTCTGACATCACTGAAAAGATCACTGCATTCATGAATGCATCCCAGGTATAAGATCTGAATTCAAATGTAAACAAAGTTCAAATAATTTCATTTTATGTCTATGTAATTAACTCAAAGTAACACAACGTTTCAACATGAAAGTGTCCAACAACAGTTACGAAAGCCAACCTCACACTCAACCAAACTAGTAACAGAACTCTTACAAGTGTTGTCACACCCACTATCAAGATAATGTGTACTACTACTGATCAATGTCATACTGGACATGTATACATGTACGACGATTCACACACACACACACACACACACACACACACACACACACACAAAACACTTTATCGTAAGTGACTGTCTAAACTGTAAGGAAGAGGCAGGGCGGATAACAGGGTGAAATTGGGAAGGGAAAAAAAAAAGAGGGGGCGTTCGCACTGACAGTGTTGCTGTTGAGAATCGATCCAGCTCCTCTGCGAATCGCTTCCAGCAAAACATGATGCTTACATAAAGCGCTAAACCCAAGGCGTTTCCACAACCCATGAGTCACTAAATTCACCGTCATTTTGAAGTTCTCACATTTACTACTTCAACCTGACCTGCACCTCACGTGGGGGTACCGGGCAAAAGAGCCCACACTGAAAAAGTGAAGAACAATCAGCCCTCCCGAAAGTGAAAGAAAAAAAAAAAGAAAAAAAGAAAAAAAAAAAATCCTGAGAGTTCATCCAAGAGTTCAAAACTCAAAAATGGGAATGTTCACAAAGGCGATCGTTGCAGAATACACTACATTTAATATATGCACCAAACACAGATGGGTGAAGACTACGAGAGGAAAGACTTGAAGGGGGTAAGAGCAAAGCGGCAGCAGCGAGAACTGGCCAGTGCCCTGATGGAAGCCCTCATTCTGGGGGGCACCCGCCATGTTGTTTTGTTTGCTTGAGGTCACAGTTCTGTCAACCACTCGCGCTTACAATTCGCTCCCCCCAAAAAAAAGCCATCAAAACAAAAATCGACACTTACCTTGCACTATTACGTTAGCAAATGCTATTGCACACAAAATGCTGAGGTATACAGGCACAGCCGCCATATATAACGCCACTTAAGGACGATGTTTCACATAAAAACACAAGATTCCGGCCAGCAGCACTAAGAGTATGAATACAACTGAACCGTACCACAACCCATAATCGCGATAGCCTTGCGCCAGTGTCGAAGTTCCAAACACCACACGCAGCGCGCGGGTGCCGAGCGACCCATTCGCTGTTCAGGAACTTATCAAAAAGCATGTTTATGTGCATTTATTCATGAGGTAGCTTCTTGTGTTGCTGTGATCGAAATTTAGAATTCCAGGAGAATGTTGATGAAGGGGGAGCGGAGGAGGAGGAGGGCTTTTTTTTTCTTTGCTTTTTTTTTTTTCCTTCCCTGCTGCGGAGGGCAAGGGTGAAGTCGCCAGAGCCACACAGGTCACGCCTCTGTTTTTGCAAATATACAGCGAAACCTACTGAGCGTTTGGCTTCTGGTAGCAAGTTCGCGCTGCGCACTCAATTGTGCACCAAGAGCAGCAGACTGAGGTTAGCTTGGTGGTACTTCATCTGCCGCTTTAATTAAACTGAAAAGCCCCTACGTGATGCATTAAAATTAAAATATACGGACCCTGGACTGTTTACAAGCGAACCGCTTGTTGCCAACTGAACGGATGACGGCGACGGAGAAGGGGCCTCCACAGCAACTATCTGATACAGTGTGACTGATAAAAGATTTGCCGATTCAGTTTGACAATTGATAAGTGTTCGTATCTGTGAACAAGATACACTGATGATTGCCGTGTTTCAAAGTTAGTTTTTACTCATAGGGTTTTCGCCACGCTTTTTATTATTATTTTCATTCATTATTTATAAATATCTTAATAAGTTTTACAGTTTGTGAAAGCTAGTTTTTCTGTTAGTTTTTTTTTTAATAGTTTTTTTTTTACCCAAAGTAAATCTGGGGAAGGGAAGAGGAACTGGGGCAGCCACTGAACGGGGAACCGAATATATTTATTGTTTGTTTTCTTTCTTTTTGTGTTTTGTCATCAAACTCGGATACCTGACTGGATTGAACAGTTTGTAAAGTTCTCAAAAAGAGGATATTAGCCTAATAGGGCTAGGCTACATGAACACATGTGGGTTACACGATTGGGTTTCAGTATTGCCGATGTAAAAATGTCAGGTGAGTAACTCGTACAATTTTGAACAAATTTTTCTGTCAGTTCACACTAAATTCATTTAGGTGTGTGTGTGCGTGTGTGCTGTGTGTGTGTGTGTGTGTGTGTGTGTGTGTGTGTGTGTGTGTGTGTGTGTGTGTGTGTGCCGTGTGTATACGTGTGTGTGTATGTCGTGTGTAGGCCTACATGAGTGTGTATGCGCGTGCACGCACTCGCACGTTTCTGTGTGCGTGTGTGTGTAAGTGTGTGTGTATGCACACACACTCGCACGTGCCCGCACGCGCGCGCGCACGCTCGCACACACACACACACACACACACACACACACACACACACACACACACACACACACACAGAGTGAGATAGAGATCCCTCAAAATTCGCTAAGGATGTGTGTGCGTGCGTGCGGTGTGTGTGTGTGTGTGTGTGTGTGTGTGTGTGTGTGTGTGTTGTGTGTGTGTGTTATTTGAAGACTTACGGAGATGTCAGAGACTAACAGCGTTTTCACGCTGTGTAAACATTGACAGAATAACGTTAGCCGTGTCGCGCCAGATTAGGAAATCGTGAAAATGTGTTGTGTACATAGGAGGTAAAGGCTGTTCATTCATTCAAAACACAATGGAGGGAAACATAGACAGTGGCCTGGTATAGATTTCAGTGTGGGAATTCGAGCCGTGTCTACGCGAGGTGAAAGGTTAAGGTTCAAATTTCACTACGTCATGTCAGCCGCAGAGGGCAATGAAGTGTTGGGGAGTTTCACCTTGTGTGGTAGGGCACAGCATATCCACTGGAACTAAGGTAGACCTCATCCCTTTCCTTCTGCTGCCTTAGCCTTCCCTGGACTGAATCACGTTTATTGCAGGGTGGACAGGGAGGGTTTTCAAGCTGAAGAAGTAACAAACGAACAGACTTTTCTGTCAGCTCACACTAAATCCATTTATGACCATGCAGGTCTTGCAGAGTTTGTGACACGAAGAGCCAGGATATTCGAGTTGACACAACAAATGCATAAGAATCTCTTCGGCCCTACAGCAATATATCCAACCTGAGTTCTACCGGTTGCCACTGTGTGTGTGTGTGTGTGTGTGTGTGTGTGTGTGTGTGTGTGTGTGTGTGTGTGTGTGTGATTTGAAGACTGACAACGACGACAATGACTGACAACGACTTCACGCTGTTAAAAAAATTGATAGAAAGACGTTCGTCGGGTTGCCAGGTTATGAAATCTTGAAACTGTCTATTGTCCCAGTATACATAGGAGGTAAAGGTTCTCTGTTTGTTCAAAATGCAATAGAGAAGGGGTACAGAATGACCGGGTGTACATTTTGAATGTGGGAATGCATTTCTACGCAGAGCTAAGGGTTAGGGTTAAAAAGTTCACAACCAAATTGCCTCCGCAGGGGACAGTGAAGTGTTTGAATTTCACCTTGTGTGGGGCACAGCACAGTGAGTGGAACTGCCAGGGAGCCCATCTCTTTCCTTCTCCCGCATTACTGCCCTCCCTGAACAGAATACTGTTTATTGCAGGGTGGACAGGAAAGGTTTTTCCAGGTGGAAAATTAAAAAAAATCCGACCGAGCGAGCGGCTCGACTTGCATCCTTTATCACCAAGCTCTAGCGATTGGACGACGGACATGTATGAGGTATCTGTAAGAAAGTCCTTTATCACACACACACACACACACACACACACACACACACACACACACACACACACACACGTGTGTGTGTGTGTGTGTGTTTGTGTGTGTGCGTCTATGTGTCTGTCCGTGTGTGTGTGTGTGTGTGTGTGTGTGTGTGTGTGTGTGTGTGTGTGTGTGTGTGTGTGTGTGTAAGAACCCGGTGGTGAGAGTTTTACACATAGTATATTCCCATGTGGCGCCAAGGGAGAACCATCAGCAATGTTCCAGGCCCCTGATGAGTTCCTATCAGCTTG
>CM065744.1:6514019-6526519 GCA_033310375.1 Conus canariensis | reverse complement strand
CTTAGTTGGCTGGTTTTAGGCTGTGTCAGTCTGGAATAAAGCTTAGTTGGCTGGTGGAGGCTGTGACAGTCTGGAATAAAGCTTAGTTGGCTGGTGGAGGCTGTGGCAGTCTGGAATAAAGCTTAGTTGGCTGGTGGAGGCTGTGTCAGTCTGGAATAAAGCTTAGTTGGCTGGTGGAGGCTGTGTCAGTCTGGAATAAAGCTTAGTTGGCTGGTGGAGGCTGTGGCAGTCTGGATAAAGGTTCGTTTGATGATTGAGGCTGTGGCAGTCTGGAATAAAGCTTTATTTGCTGCTTGAGGCTGTGGCAGTCTGGAATAAAGCTTTGTTTATTGCTTGAGGCTATGCCAATCTTGAATGAAGCTCAGTTTGTTCATTGTGTCTATGCCAGTCTGGAATAAAGCTTTGTTCATTGCTTGAGGCTATGCCAATCTTGAATGAAGCTCAGTTTGTTCATTGTGTCTATGCCAGTCTGGAATAAAGCTTTGTTCATTGCTTGAGGCTATGCCAATCTTGAATGAAGCTCAGTTTGTTCATTGTGTCTATGCCAGTCTGGAACAAAGCTTCATCCGTGTTTGTTCATTTCTCCAGTCGTCGTCGTCGTCGTCGTCGTTGTTGTTGTTGTTGTTGTGTGTGTGTGTGTGTATACATACATACATACACACACACACACACACACACACACACCGCGCACACACACACACACACACACACACACACACACACACACACACACACACACACACATACATACATATATATCTGAGGTACGGAGTATATGGACAAGTTTGGAACATCCTTTGGAGAGGAGTGGAGGTGTCTTCTTGTTTATTCTGTGTGCTGGGTGCTGGCATTTCTCTAAGCGATTTGATGTGTCGTTGAGCAGCATTCGTTTGGAAGAGATGGGCGTGTAATTACTTCATCACTGGAACAAGAGTTACCGTACTTGTTTTGTTGTTTACCGTTTACGATTCCCTAGCTCTTTTTTTTTTTCTTTTCTTCTTTCTTTGATTTTTTGTTTTGTTTTGTTTTGTTTTGTTGTAAAGATGTCTTTAGTTTGCTATTGGGGTTAGAAATCGGTTCTGGAAGCATGCCTGATATCTCTACGGTTCTGGAAGCATGCCTGATATCTCTACGGTTCTGGAAGCATGCCTGATATCTCTACGGTTCTGGAAGCATGCCTGATATCTCTACGGTTCTGGAAGCATGCCTGATACTCTACGGTTCTGGAAGCATGCCTGATATCTCTACGGTTCTGGAAGCATGCCTGATATCTCTACGGTTCTGGAAGCATGCCTGATATCTCTACGGTTCTGGAAGCATGCCTGATATCTCTACGGTTCTGGAAGCATGCCTGATATCTCTACGGTTCTGGAAGCATGCCTGATATCTCTACGGTTCTGGAAGCATGCCTGATATCTATACGGTTCTGGAAGCATGCCTGATATCTCTACGGTTCTGGAAGCATGCCTGATATCTCTACGGTTCTGGAAGCATGCCTGATATCTCTACGGTTCTGGAAGCATGCCTGATATCTCTACGGTTCTGGAAGCATGCCTGATATCTCTACAGAAGCTATGATGAGGTGAAGTGAGGAATATTCGTGCTGTGGTTTGACCTAGATGTGGTCGATCAGCAGACCCTCCCAATGACAAACAAACACATCAAGAGCTTGGAAGGCGTCCAGTGCCCAGCCGCCAAGGTGGGTAGGTATGCCAGAGGTACAGGGAACCTCCAGTGTGGATGATATGCCGACCAGCCGTGTTCTTGTTGTTGTTGTCGTGCCCTGGCTAAAAGACTCCAGGGATCATCCGAACAGCCGACGCACTTGAACACTATGGTACAAATGCATCAGATGGGGATGAGAACATTACGCATGTGTGACCGTTTTTGATTACCCCGCCACATGGGCAGCCACACTCCGACTTCGGGGGATTTTGGAGACTGATAATGTTACGCTAGGAGCTTGTCACAACTGAAGACAAACCCCGCATCTTCCCTGAAGCCTTTCTATACTCAGGGGGTGTCCTGCAGGAGTATCAGCCCGCGTACGCAGAAGAAGAAGAAGAAGAAGAAGAAGAAGAAGAAGAAGAAGAATCCCCGCATAACTATGCAGAGCATAACAACATTTTGATGTAGCCTTGGTGTTCTAGCCTATTCGGTCTGACACAGCCTTAAGCCAAGGCGGCATGCCGACCAGCATAGACTTGGCCTTGCCTGCTGTCTAGGAGACGAAAGACGCTGTCTTACACATTATTTTATGCAGGTTTCGTGACGAACTGATCTCCGTAGATGGCCGGTCAGTGTGTATGCCCCGTCCCCACGTCCAGGCAGACGTCCAGCCCGCCATGCCATCTCCCGGCTCTGTCCTGTTCCCTCCTGCGGAAAGTCTCTTTCTCTCTTTGTCTGTCTCTGTCTGTCTGTCTGCCTGTCTGTCTCTCACTCTCTCTCTCTTTCTCTCTCACATACACATATGCACTCTCTCTCTTCTTTCTCTTTCTTTCTCTTCTCTCTCTCCTCCATCTCTCTCTCTCTCTCTTCATCTCTCTCCATCTCTCTCTCCTATCTCTCTCTCTCTCTCTCTTATTCTCTCTCTCTCCTTTCTCTCTCTCTCTCTCTCCTTATTCTCTCTCTCTCTCTCTCTCTCTCCTTATCTCTCTCTCTCTCCTTATTTTCTCTCTCCTTACTCTCTCCTCTTCTCCTCTCTCTTATCTCTCTCCTCTCTCTTCCTATTCTCTCTTCTCTCTCCTTATTCTCTCTCTCTCCTTATTCTCTCTCTCTCTTATTCTCTCTCTCCTTCTCTCCTCCTTATTCTCTCTCTCCTTTCTCTATTCTCTCTCTCTCTACTCTCTCTCTCCTTATTCTCTCTCTCTCCTTATTCTCTCTCTCTCCTTATTCTCTCTCTCTCTCTCCTTATTCTCTCTCTCTTCCTTATTCTCTCTCTCTCTCTCTCCTCTCCTTATTCTCTCTCTCTCCTTATTCTCTCTCTCTCTCCTTATTCTCTCTCTCTCTCTCTCTCCTTATCTCTCTCTTCTCTCCTTTCTCTCTCTCCTTATTCTCTCTCTCTCTCTCTCTCTCTCTCTTCTCTCTCTCTTATTCTCTCTCTCCTTATTCTCTCTCTCTCTCTCTTCTCCTTATCTCCTCTCCTCCTCTCTCTCTCTCTCTCCTTATTCTCTCTCTCTCCTTATTCTCTCTCTCTCTCTCCTCTCTCCTTATTCTCTCTCTCTCCCTTCTCTCCTCTCTCTCCTTATTCTCCTCTCTCTCTCATCTCTCTCTCTCTCTCCTTTTCTCTCTCTCTCCTTATTCTCTCTCTCCTCTCTCTCCTTTTCTCTCTCTCTCTCTTATTCTCTCTCTCTCCTTTCTCTCTCTCTCTCTCCTATTCTCTCTCTCTCTTCCTCTCTCTCTCTCTCTCTCTCTCCTATCTCTCTCTCTTATTCTCTCTCTCCTATTCTCTCTCTCTCTCTCTCTCTCTCTCTCCATCTCTCTCTCTCCTTATTCTCTCTCTCTCTCCTTATCTCTCTCTCCTCTATCTCTCTCTCCTTATTCTCTCTCTCCTATTCTCTCTCTCTCTTCCTTCTCTCTCCTCTTCTCTCCTCTCCTTATTCTCTCTCTCTTATCTCTCTCTCTCTCTCTCTCTCTCCTTATTCTCTCTCTCTCCTTATTCTCTCTCTCTCTCTACTCTCTCTCTCCTTATTCTCTCTCTCTCTTATTCTCTCTCTCTCTCTCTCTCTCTCTCCTTATTCTCTCTCTCTCTATCTCTCTCCTTATTCTCTCTCTCCTTATTCTCTCTCTCTCTCCTTATTCTCTCTCTCCTCTCTTCTCTCTCCTCTCTCTCTTCTTCTCTCTCTCTCCTTATCTCTTCTTCTCTCTCTCCTATCTCCTCTCCTTATTCTCTCTCTTCCCTTATTCTCTCTCTCTCCTTATTCTCTCTCTCCTTATTCTCTCTCTCTCCTTATCTCTCTCTCTCTCTCCTTATCTCTCTCTCTCTCTTACTCTCTCCTTATTCTCTCTCTCTCCTTATTCTCTCTCTCCTTATTCTCTCTCCTTATTCTCTCTCTCTCTCTTATTCTCTCTCCTTATTCTCTTCTCCTCTCTCTCTCTATTCTCTCTCTCTCTCTCTCTCTCCTTATTCTCTCTCTCTCCTTATTCTCTCTCTCTCCTTATTCTCTCTCTCTTCTCTCCTTATTCTCTCTCTCTCTTCTCTCTCTCTCTTATTCTCTCTCTCCTTATTCTCTCTCTCTCCTTATTTCTCTCTCTCCATTCTCTCTCTCTCTCTCCTTATCTCTCTCTCTCTCTCTCCTTATTCTCTCCTCTCCTTATTCTCTCTCTCTCTCTCCTCTCTCTCCTATTCTCTCTCTCCTTATTCTCTCTCTCTCTCTTATTCTCTCTCTCTCTCCTTATTCTCTCTCTCCCTTATTCTCTCTCTCTCCTTATTCTCTCTCTCTCTCTCTCTCTCTCTCTCCTATTCTCTCTCTCCTTATTCTCTCTCTCTTTCTCTCTCTCTCCTTATTCTCTCTCTCCCTTATTCTCTCTCTCTCTCCTTATTCTCTCTCTCCTTATTCTCTCTCTCTTATCTCTCTCTCTTATCTCTCTCTCCTTATTCTCTCTCTCTCCTTATTCTCTCTCTCTCTCTTCTCTCCTTATTCTCCTCTCCTTATTCTCTCTCTCTCCTTATTCTCTCTCTCTCTCCTTATTCTCTCTCTCCTTATTCTCTCTCTCCTTATTCTCTCTCTCTCTTTATTCTCTCTCTCTCCTTATTCTCTCTCTCTCTCTCCTTATTCTCTCCTCTCTCCTTATTTCTCTCATCTCTCTCTTCTCCTTATTCTCTCTCTCTCTCTCTCTCTCTCCTTATTCTCTCTCTCTCTTCTCTCTTCTCTCTCTTCTCTCTCTCTCTCTCCTTATTCTCTCTCTCTCTTATTCTCTCTCTCCTTATTCTCTCTCTCTCCTTATTCTCTCTCCTTATCTCCTTCTCTCTCTCTCCTTATCTCTCTCTTTCTCTCCTCTCTCTCTCTCTCCTTATCTCCTCTCTCCTTATTCTCTTCTCTATCTCTCTCTCTATTCTCTCTCTCTCTCTCCTTATTCTCTCTCTCTCCTTATTCTCTCTCTCTTCTCTTCCTTATTCTCTTTTCCTTTTCTCTCTCCTTATTCTCTCTCCTCTCCCTTATTCTCTCTCTCTCTCCTTATTCTCTCTCTCTCTCTCTCCTTATTCTCTCTCTCTCCTTATTCTCTCTCTCTCTCTCCTTATTTCCCTCTCTCTCTCTCCTTATTCTCTCTCTCTCCTTATTCTCTCTCTCTCTCTCCTTATTCTCTCTCTCTCTCCTTATTCTCTCTCTCTCTTTCCCTCTTTTTTCTCCTTCTATTCTCTCTCTCTCTCTTCTCCTTACTTTCTCTCTCTCTCTCCTCTTCTCTCTCTCTCTCTCTTCTCTTCCTTTTCTCTCGCACTGTTATGGGCATCCTCTGGGTAGACTCTCCAACCTCAAATCTAAAAACAACTTTTCTTGTGTGTGTGTGTGTGTGTGTGTGTGTGTGTGTGTGTGTGTGTGTGTGTGGTGTGTGAGCGCGCGAGTGAATATAATTAAAATCAGCATATTTGCATATTTGGGAGCTTCTTCTTCTTCTTTTTCTTCTTCTTCGTATGCAGGCTGATACTCCTGCGGACACCCCCTGTATAGAAAGGCAATGATTAATCCCATCTTCCCAACAAAGGGAGTTGAGTTTTGTGTGTATGACCGTTTTTTTTTTATCCCCCCATTAAGGTAGCCATACTTCAACTTCTGGGAATATTTGGGAGCAATCCATTACGAAAGATAAGCTATGTACACCATCACCACCAAAAAACAACACGAAACAAAACAGAACCAAATTGAACATCCTTCCACAACATGTTTCCAACTCTCTTTCGTGTATTTATTGCTTAAAAAAACAAACAAACAAAAAACAAAAACAAAAACAAAACAAAAACCAAAAAAAGAAAGAAAAAGAAAACTGAAATTATTCAAATTCATTACATCTAAAAAGACAGTTTTATTTCGTTTGGAACTGAAGTCGAATTGTACAGTGATATTGCTCTTTTCGGCTCGTTGTTTATTTGTCGTTGCATCATTATCCCTTACCATAAACTGCATGCTGTGTGTGACGATGCAAGGGATTCCATTGAACATCCTGTTTGGAGCTGCAATCACGTGAGATGCTTCTGGAATTCTATGGGAAATGTATTTAATTAAAAAAAAAAAAGAAGTGAAAACACGCATACTGTTAAGATTTTACAGGATCTTGTTCTGTTTTATATAGACAGATATGATTTTTATGGATACCACTTTCAATTCATAATAAAGTTTACTAAACTTGACGAATATAAATGTCTAGTAGGAAAGTTTTACAACTTCTGCTTGATTTCAGAGATAGTTGAATGAAAGGTACAAAATCGAAGATTAAAGACTTATACTAAATATTTTGGATAATCTTTCCAAGTTTACAACAATATGGATTAAAAAAAAAAAGAAAAGATAGATCAATGGTTTTCAATACACTCTAAGTTTAATCATTTAAAATGTTAATTTTGTTGAGAGAGTTTTAATGCCCGTCTACTTGCTGTAAGCGCAAAGTTGGGGGGGGGGGGGGGGGGGGGGGCAGAAGAAACGTTTCAAGGACTGCCTCAAAGTGTCCCTCAAAGGCCTGGACATCAACCTCAACACCTGGGAGTCGCTTGCCCTGGACCGCCCAGCCTGGCGAAGCAGCCTCACAAAGGGTGCATGTACATCAGAGAAGAGACGCACAGCAGAAGCTGAGAGAAAGCGAGCCGCGCGCAAGGCCAGAGCTACCTCCACCTCCACTGTAGCACCCACCCACATGTGTCCCACACGTGGGCGTTCCTTCTTTGCCCAGATCGGCCTCACCAGCCACCTGCGGACCCACACTCAGCAATCTTCCATCTGAGATTGGAGTCATGGTCATCTTCGAAACCGAAGGACGAACAACAACAACTTGCTGTAGCACTTTTTTGTTTTACTGTAAGCTCCAGTTGTGAAACAAGTGTGTTGGGTCTATGTATGTTTTACATCTTTAACGTTTTCTGGATTAAACATGATTTTCTTTCTCTTTACCCCATTGTTGTTTTCATTCAACAACCATTTTGCGCGCAAGTTGAGGAGATAGAGATTTCTCGTTCTTCTTTTTGATTGTCCTGAATGTTGTTTATCTTGCCTGAAGAAGACCATAGATGTTGAAACGCGTCGTGCTTTGTCTTGTAATTTATTTGTCCCTTTTTTTTGTCCGGTGGAATGATCATAATAATAATTTTTCTTTGAAAATTTGTTTGAATTTCTGTCTGCAGTCATTTCACTTTGAAACTAACCTTCATGTTTGTTTGATCATGTGGGAAACGTCATGAAATGCGTCTTAACACAGAAAAGATAAAAGAAATGTTCATGTGCAGAGTTCACCGTATAATGTTATCTTCAGCTGTCAGCTTCATCTCGAAGTGAAAAAGGAAAAAAACAGGCGAATTAAAAAAAAAATGTGGGCAAAAAATTACAGGTTGGAGGCTCCACTTAGGATTAAAAAAAAGGAAGAAAGAAAAGAAAAGAAAAAAAGGAAGGAAAAAAAAGAAAGAAAAGAAAAGAAAAAAGGAAGCGAAAAAAAGAAAAGAAAAAAAAGGAGAAAAAAAGAAAAAAGGAAAGAGAAAAAGCCGGGGGGAAGGGGGGGGGGGGGAGGAGGGAGGGAGGGGGAGGGGTGGGTGGAGAAGAAGAAAAGAAAAGAAAAGAACAAGATGCAAAGCACATAACCGTACTCCCGGTTTATCTTAAATACAAGTACTTTCTGAGATATTCCATAAAGAAGAAAAACCATTCTGAGCCGTTACAGCTGCTAGTAACGGCTATTCTGGTAAAATAAAACATCGGGCATCATCCGTGACCATAAAGAACACACATACAAATTTTCAGAAAGATCGGCCCAGAAGTTTTGTCTGGAGTGAGTGGAACACATTTTGACCACGGACAGACACACAGACAGACACACAGACAGACACACACGCAGACACACAGCATTTCTTCGTTCCCATTGTAAAGTACACCCTGCTCTATAAGAACTGTGAATATAGAAAGAAGAAGAAGAAAAATACAACTTCGTCCCCGAGTCTCAGGCGGCTACTCACGTGAGGGAATGTTTGTTGTTGTTGTTGTTGTACCCTGGCTAAAAGACTCCAGGGATCATCCAAACAGCCAAAGTACTTGAACACTATGGTACAAATGCATCAGCTGGGGATGAGAACATGACGTGTGTGACCGTTTTTGATTACCCCGCCACGTGGGCAGCCACACTCCGACTTCGGGGGATTTTGGAGACTGATAATATTATGCTAGGAGCTTGTCACGACTGAAGACAATCCCCGCATAGCTGTGCCGAGCATAACACCATTTTGATGTAGAGGGAACGAAACAAGTATTGTAAAACAATGACACCAGCACCAGGTGGAGGACACTTTTTCTCATTTCAGGCCTTCCACGATCTGCCTTCTGTCTTTTCTTTCTTTTTTTTTTTTTTTCTGTGGTCGATATGACTGACTGCGTCACACCTCTCGTCCCGTTGCCATGACGAATTCCCAGTCTTCCCCGGGTCGTGACCGCTACCCCGAAATTGATGACGTCTGACTTCAACCCAAAATGGATGACGAGATCAACTCGAAATGGAATCGTCACCTATCTACATATTTACACACATGAAATGTTTGAACAGTTCAGCGCATGAAGGTTCGTGTCGATGGTGCTGTGTCTTATATGTACCAGAGACATACTGTAGCATCAGTTCTCTGGACTGGCACAGTAACAGGCTCGATGTTCGTAGGGAAGGAACAGAAGAAAGAAAGAAAGAAAAGGTAGAAAAAAAAAAAAAAAAAAAAAACCCGCAACAACATAACATAAAAACAAACAAGATACAAGGCATATAAACGTACTCCCAGTAAGTAGTACAAAAAAAAAATGTATATAAATCAGTCACTATAGCACTTTCTCCCCTTTCGGTGATAGAAATTTTGTATGTAAGAGAAAAGAAAAAGAAAAAGAAAAAAGCTGCTCTCCCTGGCGGTGAAAAGAACCCGAGTCGCCCGCGTGACAGACTGGGATACTAACCACTACACTACCGAGGAACTTCCAGATTTCGATTACATTTAAGTTTATAAACCGTTACTGCTTAAACTGTACATCATAAAATTATCATTTATAGCCGTTAGTAACGGCTATTCTGGTAAAATAAAACATCGGGCATCATCCGTGACCCATAATGAACATATCTACAAATTTTCAGAAAGATCGGTCTGGAGCGAGTGGAACACATTTTGACCATGGACAGACAGACACACAGACAGCATTTCTTCGTTCCCATTCTAAAGTACTCCCTGTTCTATAAGAACTGGGAGCACAAAAACAAAAACAAAACAAAAAACAGTGAAAAAACATAGACTAGTTTTATGTCAATTGACCACACTCTCAAATTAAAGCCTACAGTGCTAATGCATATAGACATCAGACATGCGTTCATGTTGAAACTGACATTTCTACATAGACGTGTATCAGCTTAGAACAGATCCCTCATTCCCCTTCCCCTTAAAGATAAAAACCAGTTATCATTTTTGGGATTTAGAAAAGAAATGGGGAAAAACGCAAAAATACATCAATAAAAAAAACACCAAAAAACTTGCATATATATAAAAGACAGCAACAATATTTTCTATGAAAAAAAAAAAAAAACCCATGAGATGCGGATTTCATACAAGAGAATATCAATTAGATTAACTATAGGATCAATTTCATACTGGAGAATATTGATTAAACTCAACCATAGATTCAGTGTCATACTAGAGTATATTCATTCAGTCAATCATAGAATCAGTCAACTAATATTTGGCTTACAGATTCACATAAAAAAAAAAAAAAAAAAAAACACCACCAACAAAAAACAAACAAACAGTCCTTGCATTCCAAACTATGCGAATGCATTCACATTGTCATACAATACCACGCTGGTACTTTCCAGCATTATTTTGCCTAGACCTGTTTTTTTTTTTTTTTTCCCCTGTTGTTGTATGTTTGTTTGTTTATTTCAAAATTCGCCAAAGATAAACCTATCAACCCAGTCTCTATACAGACAATGAAATATAGTACGTGCACAAAACAACAACAACACACATACACGCACACACGCACGCAAGCACGCACGCACGCAAGCACACACACACACACACACACACACACACACACACACACACACACACACACACAGATGTAGATACACTGAATGATAGCGTCACGTCCAGTGTAACACCTAGGTAACGAACAAAGCTAGATGGACGAGTGAAGTAGTCAGTTGTCTGGCTGGGTGGGTTTTGGAACAAACACAGAAGAAAGAACACTGAATGACTGTTTCACAGCAGTTGAATGTTTACACAACTGCACGCATCTGCTTGCACATGTGCTTTTGTGTGCGCTGTGCCTACGCACATGTGTGACGCTGAGTGTACGGTTTCTCGGCTTTGCCTGTGTAAAGATTCCGCGATCAGTTTCCTAAACTTCACGATCAGTCGGCTTTCTTGGCGTCCATTGTTCAAATCTCTTGATGCATCCTGTCAGCTTTGGACTGTCACCATCTGTTCGTCTCGTCGTGCGCGCGCGCGCACGGCTGCTCTCTCTTCTCTCTCTCTCTCTCTCTCTCTCTCTCTCTCTCCACTCACTCCACGGCAGTTGCACATTCAGGTGCGATTTTCTTTAGCAGTTTTACTTCTTCATCAATTGGCTGTGCTCGTTTTCCTCACTGAATTCTCCATCTCAACGGAATCCTACACCTACGTGCCGATTAAACCGCCGTGATTACATTAATTTTCAAAAGTATTTGTGACTCTGAAACAAGCTGGTTCCCCTAGGCATTGATTATCAACAATTTTCCATCCCATGTCGCTGTTGGTTTCATCCATTCAACATCAGTCTAGGCTTTGTAAATTGAGTGATCGTTTCAAGTCTTCAAGCAATCGTCACTTACCATGCTAAAGATCTCAACACTTCCAACATGGCGTTGGCGTGTACGCGACGGTATGACCTTTGAACTGGCGACTTCAGGTCCGAGTACACGGTTACAGTTTCAGTTTCATCAAGGAGGCGTCACTGCGTGCGGACTAGTCCACACACGCTACACCACATCCGCTAAGTTTTGAGACCACACTACGCATGATTTGAAGCTGGTGGATAAATGAATTAGCAACTAAGATGAGAGAACTGAAGAAGAGGGTGTCGTCGCCACGACTTAACAGATGTCTGACCTACGCATTAGCCCAATGCGCTGGTCAGATCTTGAGTGCCTACCTAGCATTGGTTGTCTTTTTTTTTTTTGGTATGTGTGTGTAGTGAATGTACACGTGTGTGTATGGATGTGTGGGCACGGACCCATGTGTGTGCGTGTGCCATGTGTGTGTATGTGTATGCATGTGTGCGCATGCGTGTGTGCACGCTTGTGTGTGTATGTGTGTACGCACGTGTGTGCCTGCATGTATGTGTGCGTGTGTGTGCGTGTGCAGACGTGTGTGTGTGTGTGTGTGTGTGTTGTGTGTGTGTGTGATTTGTGGGTTTGTGTGAGCACATACACGTATCTGCATATATATGTGTGTATATATATATATATATATATATATATATATGTATATATATACACACACACATATATATATATATATATATATATATATATATGTCTTTGTATGTGGGCGTATGTGCATGTGTGTGTATGTATTTGTGTTTTCATGTGTATGCGTGTTTGTGCGCACGCATATGGCTGTGGATGTGCACATGCACGCATGTGTATATGTGTGTGCATAGAAGCGAGCGGATGTACGTGCGCACGTTTGTATGTGTGTGCGTGTGTGTATGTGCACGTGTGCACACGCGTATGTGTGTGTGTGTGTGTGTGTGTGTGTGTGTGTGTGTGTGTGTGTGTGTGTAGTGACTGCGTGCGTGAATGTTCAGAAGATGACTTAGGATCAAGAACAAGAACAAAACCATCAAATACAAATATACGTGCGTGCACACACACACACCACACATAACACAATAAGAAACACGGTTACAGTTTAGGCCCAAAACGCTGTGTATTCTCTATTCCATTCAAAGCTGCACCTGGCTTTTGTCGTCAGGTCAGCCAGTACCAAAACATTCATCGCTCAGTCCAGCCCTTGACCCACACCATACCTGACTCTGAGGCAGCTCCTGAAGGTGAAATTAACGTCCTATTGGCCTCATGTCCGTTTCTTTTTCTATGCAAACACGATCCACATGACCCTGCATTTTCCTGTCATCTGCTAGATTTTTCACAGCAAAATCCTTGTGCCCTACCAGTGGCGTAGAAGCACAAGGAGTCCACAAGTCATGGCATCGTTCTGCTATTTTTGCTGGCATACGGCATTGAACTAATCTATTGACCTCAAATTCCAGGACGGAAACATTTTTTTCACATTCCAAAAA